>CM062288.1:303670173-304078976 GCA_031216915.1 Pictodentalium vernedei
AGTACGTGAGAAACATAGCTGGCAAAAATGTGGGAGGAGGCTCTGGATCCACCCCTTGTTTCACCAGTCATTTGTTGTGTTAAAATATATGCATATAAAAAATCATGCCCCGGCAAAAAAAGTGGAGAAGCTGACCCCCCCCCCCCCCCCCCCCCCACCCAGACCCTGGTTCCGCCGCCCCTGATGATGCTTATTCCGATCTGTATGATTATTAGCTCACCTGACTGAAAGTCAGGGTGAGCTTTTCTGATCACTTTTCGTCCGGCGTCCGGCGTCCGTCGTCCGGCGTCCGTCGTCCGGCGTGAAGGTGGTGTTTGGGTCTTTTTCTTCCAAACCACTGGCCGCATGTTAATGAAATTTCATGTGAGTAGGGGTTATATAGCGGCATTTTGATTTTTGGGCAAATTAGGTTTCGGCTCATATTGAGCAGAGGGGTGGGGCAAAAATGCTCCAATTCTTAAAAAATCTTCTTCTCAAGAACCAGCAATAGCAGAGACTTGATATTTGGTATGCAGCTTCCTTTTGAGGTGTAGACTCAAGTTTGTTCAAGAGAAATTTGTAGGTCTATACTTGGCGATGTTATGGGAGGAGCAAAAATTTTGGCCCCACCCCAAATTTCTATTTTTTAAACCGAGAGGCCAATTTGAACCAAATTTTATGTGAGGGCTTATTGGGTCATAAGTACCTAATTTATGCAGAAATTTTTTTTCCTGTAGCCCCGTGGGAACCACAGGAGCTAAAAATAGAAAAAAATTAAAACGCCTATATCTCAAAAACTGCACGGCAGTGAGAATTTTTATTTGGTGTGAAGCTTTCTTGGGACCAACAGAAAGGATTGGTAAAAAAAAATTGCTATCGGTTTTATCATAGGGTACTTTTTCGGGACTCTGAAAAAGTGCTGAGTCAGTATTTTTTAACACAGTAGGCAATGGGAAAAAAATAAAGAATTGTTTTCTTCCAAACCACTGCTCTAAAAGCTTTCATATTTTACATATAACATCTTTGGAACATTGATTCACATATTTGTAGAAATCAAATTCCTCGGTCCATATCTGGGTTCCCTATGGGAACCCAAATGTTCAAATTAGTGCAATATGAGGGATATATTTTAAAAATCTTCTTCTTCGGATCCACAAATCAGAATCTTTTGATATTTGCTATGCATCATCCTTAGGGGGGTGAGATTGATGTTTGTTCAAGCCAAGTCCCTGAGTTCATATTTGGACTCCCTTTGGGAACCCAAATTGTAACTTAGTGCAATACGAGGTATATTCTTTTAAAATCTTCTTCTTCGCATCCACCGGTCAGAATCTTTTGATATTTGGTATACAGTATGCTTAGGGAGGTGAGATTCAAGTTTGTTCAAGTCAAGTCCTTCGGCTCATATTTGGTCTCCCTGTGGGAGCCCAAATTATAACTTAGTTCAATATGAGGAATATTCTTTAAAAAAAATTTTTTTTTCAGATCCACCAGTCAAAATGTTTTGATATTTGATGTACAGCATTCTTAGGGGCTGAGAGTGAAGTTTGGTAAAGCCAAGTACCTGGGTTCATATTTGGGCTCACTGTGGGAGCCCAAATTATACCAAAATTTTTATTTTCCAAACCAAGAGGTCGATTTGAACCAAATTTGATATGAGGGCTTATTGGGTCACAAATACCTAATTTATGCCATAAATTGTTTTCCTGTCCCCCACGGCAACTACAGGAGCTGAAAAAATTTTTTTTTTTTGAATGCCCATATTTCCAGAACTACATGGCACTGAGAATTTTTATACAATGTGAAGCTTCCTTAGGGCCGGGAGAAAGGAATGGTGAAAAAAATGCCATTGGTTTTATCATAAGTACTTTTCCAGGACTAAAAGTGCCGAGTCATCATTTTTTAACACTGTAGGTAATGGGAATAACGTTGAATAATCTTCTTCTCCCAAACCACTGCTTCAGAAGCTTTTGTTTTTGGGTTCCCTATGGGAGCCCAATGTATAACTTAATTCAGTATGAGAAATATTCTTAAAAAATCTTTTTTTTCTGATACTCCTCTCAGAATCTTTTGATATTTGATTTTTAGTTTTCTTAGAAGCGGCAAATTGAAATTTGTTCAAGTTCTGGTTTATTGATAAAATTGGGCCCAGTAACCAATTCCTGCGTTGAAAGCCCTGTAAAGTGGGCAGTAATAGGCATAAACGATTGACCAAACCTGATATTATAATTATGCCTCTGTAATGATGTAGCCTTAGAAAGTGACCTTAAATTCCAATAAATAAATAGATAAATTATTGAGTACCCAATATGGGGATCTAACATATGAACACTCTGGGTTACTAAGTAAAGAAAAACTTTTATGTTGAAAAACTGATAATAACCACAAGGCAGAATCCCTTGCTATTTTGGTGATATGACTCGGCCAGTATCAGGTGAGCGCCCTCAGGCCCCGTGGGGCCTCTTGTTAAATTCCCAGTTGTAATCAAGGGACAAATTTCGACAAAGTAACACCAGCTATTAATATTTAGAATTTGAAACACACCAATCCCTATATGATTCAACTAATCTTAGACATCATTCCTTGGAAAGCTCTCCAGGAGCGTAAGACTTTAATTTTACCATGCATGAATGGACTCCATTCAAAGACCACCCCCCCCCCCCCCCCCCCCACACACGCTCTCTACTATTATTCCGGTCTGTACTATTGTTAAATTCAGGCTATTTTCCACCTTTTTATGTCATTCTGGTCTGTACTGATATTTGGGAGCACGGTGGCTCAGTGGTAGACTGTTGGACTTCTCTGCTAGATGTCCCGAGTTCGATCCCCATCCGGGACGACCCACGCTGTGCACTTTATCCTGGTTGCCTACATGAGGGCACGATGATGCCGTGCACTAAAGCATACTGCACGTCGATGGTGCACATGTCTTCAATCGCTGTAACCCTGCTTGAGCAGAGCTTGAACAGAGTTAGAATGTGAGGAGCTGACAGTTGCTCGTCGATGCTCGGTGGATTTCTTCGGGTACTCCGGCTTCCATCCGTAAAACTGTCAGGGTCATGATTAGCTATATTGTGCATAAGTATATGACCTTAAACACCAATAAATAAAAAATAAATAGTACTATTATTTGGAAGCTAAGAGTAACAAATCATGTCTTGTAAGAAAGTACACAATTATTATCAAGAGCAATTGATATCTTACAGTAGAAACTAGAAATCCTGTGACTGTATCGTGACTAGTTAGATAACAGTATGCTGAGTAAGTACACTTTTGCTCCTGTCAAAATGCACCATTAAAATTCATTTTTTTATCTATTGGTGTTTAAGGTCATATACTTATGCACAATGCCTTGAATGGCTAAGTTACCATGACAGTTTTACAGGTGGAGGAAGCCGGAGTACTCAGAGAGAACCACCAAGCATCGACAAGCAACTGTCAGCTCCTCAACATTCTTACTCTGTCCAAGCTCCGCTCAAGCAGGTTTACTGCGGTTGAAGACATGTGCACCACAGTGTCATCGAGCCCCCATGTAGGCAACCAGGATAAAGTGCCTTGCCGAAGGACGCAACACAGCACAGGTCGTCCCAGATGGGGATCGAACTCTGGACCTCTAGCATAGAAGACCAACAGTCTACCACTAAGCCACCACGCTCCCAATGCACCATTAACATAATTCCATTCAATTTATTTATTAAGGTTTAACAACACTTTAACCCTTTACCTAACGAAGCAGCCACAACCGCCCACGTAATTAAAAAATTAAGCTGTTGAAAAAATTATATTTCTCCAAAAATTTCAAAAATACCATATCATATGACCCCCAATGGAATGCGCCCGTTGGGCTCATTCCAGTGAGTGGTCACATGATAAGATATTGTTGATTTTTTTTTTAAATTTAAAAAAAAAAAAAAAAATTAAAACTAGACTTTATGATTCTGGAGAATCATGGCTTTTCCCGATGAGATTCCATGATTTTTCATGCCCATACAGTGTCTGATGAATTGTTTTTAACTGTCTCACTGAAGTTCCTTCATTGATGTTATGAGAAAGGTGAGTATAGTAGTCTCAAATGACTCGGTTTGATGAAAAAATTGTTTAGGTAAAAACCATCATTAATGGTGGAGTGGGTTAATGTCAGTATCGTCGTCCAACAAGTCAATGACCGACAAAAGGAGTTATGTTTGTTTGACACATACCCACTGAGTGCTGTGGCTATTTGAAAATGGTCCATTTTATCTCAAATGTATCCAAAATATTGATGTGTGGCACTTGTAGAGGGTGCTAACAAGAATATTTATTCATGCAACTTGTAATGTCACACCAAGAACTGTGAATGGCCATTTTTTCTTTACAATCTACAAGATGTTTTCAGAGAAATCCAGGGAGAACATGAATTTTAAGCTTTTGATGGGTATCATTGTTTATCCAGCCCAAAACAGGTTAAGTGTTATTTTTTGAATACTCTTATTACTTCCAAAAATAATTCTCAGTGAATTCTACTTCTACTTATTTTGATCTCTCCTCTCAACTTCGGGTGCTGTGCATACGCAGACACAGCCCATTTTATCAACATTTTGATGTTTGAGAACCTGCATAGGGTTAACAAATGCTTACTGGAATATTTTGTACATGCAGCTCGTGATGTCACACTAAGATCTGAGAATGGCCAATTTTTCTTGAAAATCTGTGTGATGTTTTTAGAGAAATCCTCGGATAACATGAATTTTTAACCTTTCTAGGGGTATCGCTCTGTGACCGGCCCTAAATAGGTGAATGCTTGATTTTGTGAATACCTTCATTACTTACAAAAATGATCTTCAGTGAATTCAACTTCCAATGAAGGAGGTTATGTTTATCTCCCAGGTACACATTTGGTGTTATGGTTGCCCAAGAACAGCCCATTTTCTCCAAATGTCTATGCTTGGCAGTCTCTGGAGGGTTAACAAATGCTTACCGAAATATTTTGTCCATGCAAGTTGTAATGTCATTCAAAGACCTGCCAATGGTCAATTTTTCATGAAATTTTTTCTTGAGAAATCAACAGAAAACTGGAATTTTAAGCTTTTTAAGGGGTATATCTCCTTAACTAGTCAAAAATGGGTTAAGACCTCGATTTTACACTTACTACTTGCAAATATGTTTCCTTGTCAGTTTTGAGTCCGGTAAAAGAAGTTATGTTTTTCTGTTGCATTCCCTATTTGATGTTGGTGTCCAAAAACAGACTATTTTTTCAAAATTTTGATATATAGCAGCCCATGGAGGGTTAACAAATGCTTACCGGAATAATTGATCCAATCAACTGGTGATGTGACACCAAGACCTATCAATGGCCATTTTCTCTTGAAAACCCTACCAGATGTTTGTAAAGAAACCCAGGGAAAACAGAAATTGTTAAACTTTTGATGGGTATCACTATTAACAACCACAAAAGGGGTTAACGCTTGGTTTTTTTAATACCCTTATTACTTACAAAAATGGTCCTCGGTGAATTCCACTTCCAACAAAGGAGATTATGTTTATTTCTCAGGTACACGTTGGGTGCTGTGCATGTCCGAAAACAGCCCATTTCAACAAAATTACGATGCTTGGCAGCATTTAGAGGGTTAATAAACGCTCACCGGAATATTTTGTCCATGCAACTTGTAATGCCATACAAACACCTGCGATTAGTCATTTTTTCTTGAAAGCCTACAGGATGTTTTCAGAGAAATCCCCAGAAAATGGGAATTTTAGGATTTTAAGGGGTCTCTCTCTTTAGCCTGCCCAAAATGGGTTAAGGCTTCGACTTTTGAATACCCTTAATACTTACAAAAATGTTTCCGTATAGATTGTGCGCTCGATAAAAGAAGGCACTTTTCTTTGTGGCGTACCCGTTGGGTGCTGTTGGCATACAAAAACAGCCCATTTTATCACAATTTTTACTTTTAGCAGCCCATGGAGGGTTAACAAATACTCATTGCAGTATTTTGTCCATGCAACTTCTATTGTCACATCAAGGCCTGGGAGTGACAATTTTTTCTTGAAAATCTACAAGACTCATTTAGAGAAATCTACGGAAAACATGAATTTTTGGGGCTTTATGGGGGTATTGCTGTTTAACCAGTCCAAAATGGGTTAATGCTTGGTTTTTTGAACACCCCTATTACTTACAGAAATGATCCCCAGTGAATTCCACTTCCAATAAAGGAAGTTTTGTTTATCTCTCGTGTATCGTTTGGGTGCTATGGGGGCCTGAATCCAGCACATTTCATCAAAATTTCGATGTTTGGCAGCCTGTGGAGAGTTACCATATGCATCGGCTGATATGTCGTGTGTATCATAGGTCGTGTCACAGGCAGGTCCAGCAATGATGAATGTTTAAAAAAATCTACAAGACGTGTTTCGAGAAAGTGCCTATAAACCCCAATTTTGACACTTTTTTGCCAATTCTGACGAATCAAGGGATAAATCAAAAATTCCGCTTCAGTACATTTTTAGATTTTGTGCCCCTCTATGAGTGTGCAAAATTTTGTGAAAATCGGTTCAAAAATGGCTGCGGACAAAATGTAAAATGTGTGGGAACTCCTCCCCCACCCCCCCCACCCCCCCCACCCCCCCACCCCCCAAAAATAATAATCCGTAGAATAACAAGAGTCTTTTCCAGAGGGAAAAGCTTAATAATAAATTTTGATATCATCTGCGTTGGGTAAAGGGTTAACAGCCAAGGTCATATCGTGTCAGTGACAGTTTTAAGGGTAAGGGAAGCCGGAATACCTGGAGAGAACCACTGAACAACGATGAGCAGCTGCCAGCTCCCCAACACGGTAACTCTCCATTGCAGTATAGGTACATGTAGGGTTAGATTGGTTGAAGACATGCGCACAATCGACGTGCGGTACGCCTTAGTAAAATTTGCCTTTCATGACTTCATTCCTTTGTAGTGTTGACAAACCATGTCTAACTGAATGTGACCCCAAATACTTCTGAACCTCTTTATCAGGTGAGTGATTATAAGGTCCTGTGGGGCTCCTTGTTTAACCCTTTACCTAACATGAAAAGCAGACGACACTTGCAAACAAAATTCTTGAATAACTAATTTTTTGTCTCAAAAACATAGGTTATGACCCTCATTGGAACGAGCTTGATGCGCTCGTTCCAAAGAGGGGTCATAACCTATGTTTTTGAGACAAAAATAATGAAAATTTTTTGAGAATAGTGCTGGCCGTTTTTGGCCGTTATGTTGGGTAAAGGGTTAATGATTGTTGATGTGGATTTCGTGTCAATATTAGGTTTATTTTGGTGCATTTCTTGGAATCTTTCAGCCTTTCAGGTGAGGGACCAGGTGAGGGACTAGGGTCTCTTGGTGATTTCAGCCTCTTGTTTGGATGGAAGCTCCACTCGGTGGATTTATTTATTTATTTATTGGTGTTTAAGGTCACATATTTCTTCACAATGGCTAATCATGACCTCAACAGTTTTACGGGTGGAGGAAGCCAGAGTACCCAGAGAGAACCACCGTCCACTCAGTGGATGCTTTAACTGTAATCCACACTGTATTTGAACAGAGGTAATGTGTCTCAAATTGAAAGTAAACTGCAAATAACAGTTATGTTGCTACAATAATTTTCCAGTTATATTGTTCCTTGCTGACATGATTTTGTAACTTTGTTTGCTTCGTTATCTATATAAAAAGGTTTTTGTCATGCCTGTGTCTAACTACATATTTGTTTTTCTGTATTTCAGTTGGTACATTGAATAAATACATAGTTTGGGTAAAGTCCTCACCTCACTGACAAATACCTGTGATGGTTTTTCAAAAAATCTTTAATATCATCAGATACAAAAGTGACAAGTTAGCAGAGTGTCCAGGTGTTATGGTGTGTTACACTCTACAGTAAAAATACAGAGATCATTGTCTGTTGTCTTAACTGTTGGTTGAAAATGGGTGAGTTGTACACGTTGATATTCTTATTACAGTGGAACCCTGTTAATTGAATAGCCACTTTGCCAGTGAGAATTAATCAGTTAAGAGTATTCAATTATTTTATTTAATTTTATTTGTTTTACAAGGATTGGCGAACAAGTTATGCAACTTATATTAACGCCTCTCCTTGGCCCAATGGCGCAGGTGTGTGGGATGACCTTCATAGCGGCAACTTCGTGACCTAGCTCTTCTTGAATACTACGAAGGGATCTTTAGCCTGCGCGGAGTGTGTCTCTCTGCACACAGAGGACAGCCATTTTACATCCCCACCCGATAGGACAATACGCTGTGACAGCATCAACCCCACAATTGATGCTGACAGAGAGTGTTCGGACACCTCGAGAACTTTCCCCGACCGGGGATCGATCCCTGGACCTCTGGCATAAGAGACCAATGCACTTATCCACTCGGCCACCACTCTCCTACTTCAATTAACAGGGATTTGGTCACTTTCCTGTATTTCAGAAATAAATTGACCATTTATTCTATTATATCTTGTTTGATAGAGCTCACAGAGCTCTGTCAAACAAGATATAATAGAATAAATGCCTACATTAGATGCACTTATGTGGAATAGGTCTAAAAATTGGGAATTTGGTGTTTGTCAGAATAATTTCTCGACACATTACAGAATTGTTTTATTCAATTATCAGAACGTTGCTCTACAACGCATATTCAATTAACAGGTAAACTTTGTACTTAATGTATGGTAAATGGTTTGGTGCTTGGGAGTTATATTCAATTAACAGGGTTATTCAATTATGAGTTATACAATTAAGTGGGCTCCATCGTATTATTAACATGTTGAGTTCTAGAAGACACTATAATGGCTGAAAAGTGCTGAAAGCCACTTTAGTGGCTTTACACTGGATGCACACCATTTAAATAAAAATGTGGATATAAAATTGTTTTGTTGCAATTTATTGGAGATTGCCAGTTGGCACTCGCCATTAAATTGCAACAAAACAATTATTAATAACAAAATAATTCCAAACTAAGGCTGTACTTGCGGTTAGCATGGTATCTTTGGAAAAATACTCATGTTACTAATCACAACAGGCCTTTAAACTCTTCCCAACTAATGACGATAAACGCTGTGCCCAAATAAGATAAATGCGCCCAAATAACGAGAGGTTTGAAAGTGTTGCACTGTTTCGGCAATATATAGTTTGGCCAGGTTTCCTCAGATGTTTGTAATGCAGCTTAGAGCTTACCTTCGAATCAAACAATGCAACAGATAAATAATTTTTTAAAAACCCACAGAGTTTTCCATAGAAAAGCAGTTGTCGCCGGTGATTGCTTTTCTGTGGCGAATTCTATATGATCACGCACTTAAAGCTTGAGATCTATTGTATTGATGTTTGTGACATTTCTCGGTAAACGCCATGCATAATTTACATTCATATAGGACTTTGACTCCACACTGGGAAACTAAGAAGCCTTCTCGAGTTAGTCGAGTAAACTAACATCAAAGGATGGTGGGAACTAGTGATAATGGTGAAGACCAAAAACAAGGGGTCGTAAACTATCATTTTAAGACGGGGACCTATAACCCAAAACAGACACCGAGAAGAAGAAAATACCGGTGTTTTTTCTCCAACCATGCAGACCACATCCATATTTGCTGTTGTGCCCAAATTAGACCGTTCTAAAGGTCGGAATCACAAGCAGACCTGGAAATAAAGGGCTTATATTGTAACCCGCTGGCAGGTTAAGCCATATAGCATGCTGTAGTGGTGCTTCTCTGCTTTTCACCATATCAGACATGCTTTTGTAACATCTCACTAGGATTTCCGTCTGTATAAATATCAACAACAAACATGCGATCTCGCCGAAGCAAGGTCGCTCGTTAGTTATTGCTATTTCTTTAGGCAGAAATTGTTTTAAGATGGTGATTTACAGTCCTGCGTATTCAGGAGAACGATTTATTCGCTCGTCTACTGCTCGCCTTAAAAAAAGTGAGGAGGGCAAAAAATAGCCCTCCTAGCCATAGAAAATAATGATTACCACAACAGCCTATTCCTAAAATCCATGGGTTTTCAGATCTCTGCTATGTTAGTGGTCTCTGCAATATGGCCACAATGCCACACCCACACCTCCGGGCCTTACCAAGGCCCAGAGGTGTGGGAGGGGCAGTGTAGCCATCTCACAGAGAATACCTGGTTAGCAGCTCCAAATAAAATGTATGTACAAAGCCCACTAGGAAAAATTCATGAATAGTACAACTTCATTTTGCCTCTTTTAGCTTATGGAAGCTTGAGGAGAGCTAATCGCTCCCCTTGGCCATGTGAGGAGAACAATTTTTAGCCCTCCTGCATTTTTAAGAATGCCAGGCCTGGATCATTTAATAAACTTATTACTTCGTCGTAAACCTCTAGCAACCTGTCGTAACCTGCAGTTCGGTCGCGTATTTTACAATTTACGTAACCCACACGTAACCTAAACGGTCAATCGCAAGTTATTTCCAGGCCTGACAAGGGAGTTCAGTGGCTCAGCGGTTATACAAATTATTGTTGTGTAAGTTACCGTGAAACCTGTCATGAGAGACCACTGTTGTCTGAGACCACCAGCCTTGAGAGACCACTGTGGCCATGTACCAATTGGTTTGTTTGGAGAGACCGGAAAATAAATTTTTGGTAATTTCAGAGTATTAAAATAAATTAATATAATGCAATGTGTACAGAACTCAATAGTTGAAAAATGTAACCAGGACATCTTCCCAACAGTGAAATTGTCAGTCAGGACAACTGTCCCCAAAACCTTAATATCTGAAATCATATGCATGTATGACAATTATCTTTCACTGCAGATTGTCTGAAAACTATATTAATTGGTTTTCAATTATGTTGTTATTCAGTTGTATAATGCTAGGTGAGCTTATTTTTTGCTGCGACAAGCAGCTCAAAATGTGGCAATGTCGGTTGGTCTGTCACCAACGAGTTTAAAAAACACCATAACTCCTAAAATACCTGATGGAATGACACCATACTTGGTATGCAAGTGTATCTTCATGATGTCTACACCCTCTCAATAGTGCATGTCATTCGGATAATTTCTGTCACATTTATGGACTTGTCACCAACAAGTTTTTTTTGACACCAACAAGTTTTTTGTCACCAACGAGTTTTAAAACATCATTGACATTGGCACTGTGACAGTGTGCTCTAATTACTCAATGTGTGACTGAAATTATTTGCTATCAAAACAAAACCTAACAGAAAAACCATAGACTTTTCAAGCAAAACTGTAAATTATTATAACCCCCCCCCCCCCCTTCTTTTATAAAAGTGGAAGTGTATAGTAATAATTTTGTCCATTCCACATTTCGTCTTTCATCACCTGTTCGTGTGTACATTTCATCTGTCCGCCCATCCGTCACTTGTTTCCGGGCAATAACTTTCGTTCCACTGCTCGCCCAGCACCCATACTTCACAGGTAGGCTGCTTGTAATGAGATGATGATTGGGATTGCTTTTGTGAAAGGTCACTGTTACTATAAATAGATTTTTGGTTTCTGTGCAGTAACTATTTTTTTTTTGTGTACACAGCTATAACTTCATATTGTGATTGTACTTGAGGTGTCGGCCGTTGGGATTGCTTTTGGGGTCAATAGGTCAAAGGTCAAGATCACTGTTACTATAAATAGATTTTTTGTTTCCGTGCTATAATTTTAGCTTTCTTTTGTGTATGAAGCTATAACATTACATTTTGATTGCATTTGATGTGTCGACCGTTGGGCTTGCATTTGGGGTCAATAGGTCAAAGGTCACGGGTACTATTAATATAAATAGAAGATTTTTGATTTCCATGCAATAACTTTAGTTTTCTTGTGTGTGTACGAAGCAATAACTTCATATTGTGATTGCATTTGAGGTGTCGATCATTGGGATTGCATTTGGGATCAGAAGGTTAGAGGTCAAGGTCACTGTTATTATAAATAGATTTTCATAGCTTTTTGGTTTCCATGCAATAACTTTAGTTTTCTTTTGTGTACAAAGCAATAGCATGATATTGTGATTGCATTTGAGGTGTCGATGGCTGGGTTTGCATTTGGGGGTTAGTAGCTCAAAGGTCAAGGCTACTGTTACTATAAATAGGTTTTTGTTTTCCATGCAGTAAATTTAGTTTTCTTTTATAGTAATGAGCAGTGTCCATGTGTCCATCCATGCATTGAAATGCTGCATCCATTCATCGAGACATCTGTGTGTCCAAAACACTTTGGCACCTGAATTTCAATTTGAGTTTGGGTGAATTCATCGTAACCAAATTTGATATACGGCTTACAGGGGAGGTAATGCAGGTTAATGGTCCATTGTTTTTCACCAGAGTGATGGTCCTTTCACCCAATGCGGATAGCAGATGACACTTTGAAAATAATTCTTGAGTACCATAAAAAAAAATTGACAGAAAAACAAAGCTTATTACCCCTCATTGGAATGGTCTCAATGAGCTCGTTCTAATGAGGATTCTTAAGCTTGTTTTTGAGACAAAAATTGAAAATGGAATAAAATTTGAAATTGAATAGAGATTTTTGTATAATAATGCAGGCTGCCTTTGTCCATTTCGTTGGATAAATGGTTAATTGAATCACCTTCAGATGGCTGAACGGGAAAGGGGGGAGATATTTCTTGTATGATATGGTCGCAATCTGTGGTAAACTTCAGTATGGTCATGATCTGCGGTAAACTTCAATCCAAAATGTCAAAGAATGGTCAAAAGGGTCTTGCCCCAAATCGTCCATGCACGCCTTCAGCACATGAACTATTCATTCATTATTGATAGAAAGAAAATACTTTGTTTATATAAAATAAGAAATTACTATTTTGGATGAACCAGCCCCTTCACATCATAATCTCAAAAAGTTTTTAATGTTTATGTACTTTTCACTGTAATTTATCGAACAATGCCTTTGTACATTTATTAAAACTGAATTAAAATAAAACAATAATAAAAAAAAGTTGGTAAATCAATTCTTCTCCATTTCTGTAACAAATATTCTCTGGTTGGTCGTTCTCTAACTTGCAAAAAATCTCAAACCTGTAATAGGAGACCACCTGTCTTGAGAGACCACTTTTGCTTGTCAAAAGGGGTGGTCTCTCCAGACAGGTTCTACTGTATCTTGAAAGACAGTGTGGTTTTGACTTTTCTGTATATCGGAACATTTCTATTCAGAGAAAAGCATTTTTTTATGAAGCATATTTTTTCCTCATAATTTTAAGCAGAAGACAGAAGTTTTCAGCTAATTTATCCAATATAATTTACTTCCAGTGGTGTTTGAGCTTTTATTATTTTATGTTTTTCTGTCCACAAGAATTATATGCAGGATGAGTAAAGTTCTTGAAATAAGAAATGAAAAATTGTTTCAGCCTCAGGTACCCATCCACCTGGAGGTGCATTGTGTCTTGTAATCCCCCTCCCCCTGATTATTTTGGACAATTGCAGTTTGTTTATGTGAAATTTTACTCTACTGAATGAAATTTCATTTTCTGGGGAAGAAATCCTTGAGCTGCAGTTTTTGACCCAGAAAAAAGTATGAAATATAGGTATAACAATTACATCATCATGGTTGAATACATTGGCAAGGATCCTCCATATCTTGTTGTGATTGCATGTGATGTTGTGATTGTACATGGCTAGATACAGTGCTGTGCTGTAAAACATGAAAAAATGAGTTTTTTTGGCGGTTTGTGTTCTAAATAACTTGCATGATGTATGGACATTACCAGATGGAAACTAGAGGTGGAGCTCAGGCTTGTCATTTTTAGGCGGGCTATTGCCCCTGGTCGCAGTCACCCGTCTGAGTTCAAAATTCTGTGGACTCTAAACGTCCGCCTAACCCCGATTTCTGCTGCCCATTAATTCAGTCGAAGGCACCTCAAAATTGGCTGCCCCAAACGGCACTTTTCGCGGATTAGAGGAGGTATATGTAACGAAGCACAATTTGTGAAGTTTGCAGTGTGTCGTCGGTGCAGTCACACAGAGACAGTAAGTAATTTTCCAAATATGAGTGGGAAGTCTACCAATTACAAAGTTGTAATTAGTTATTACATTGTACATCAGACTGAAACAACTCTCGTGTCATGGGTGATTATGGGATGTTTCATCCCCAAGCCAGATTGACCCCTAATGATTTGCCTGGGATGTTTCCTCCCAGAATCATAGCCGGGATGATTCATCCCCCAAATCTGATTGATTCATCCCAAGTTATCGGCATCTGGTAGTGAGCACAGTGCACTGGCTTTTACAGTCATCATACAGTGTATAGATATGGGTTGGTTATTTGGATGCAAGATAACTTTAACACTCACTGTTAGTGTCATGGGTAAACCTGGTATCTTGCATCCAAATATTCAAGACTGCATCTATACATTTCGTGATGACATACATCATAATTACACAAACCATGTATCTTAAAATGATACTAGTTGTCTACCCATCAGGCTGAAACAAAATGGCTGCCACATATCATAAATGACCCTCCTGGGGTCATTTTAGGTGAATCCAAAATGGCCCTCTAAGGGTGCTTTGAGGTGAACCATAATTTTCAAAATGACAAGCCTGGCAGCTTTAGCCTTAATTCCGGCTTTCATAACTTTTTAATGCAAAAAAACAGCTGCCCAAACCTGCATTGTTTGGGTAAACTCAAAACTTGTTTTCTAAGTACCTTGTCAGTTGTTTCTATGCAAGTCTTGGCTGCCCCTGTAGGCACCAAGACTTGACTTGAAACAGCTGCAAAGCCACTGGAGGTAGACATTTAGAGTATAGCGAAAATGTATGAAAATCTCCAGGCTCTTAAAGGTTAAAGCAAGGTTTCCGCTAGGAATAAATTAGTGGGTCTGTTTGGAGGGGAAAATCACGGGTCGTCTAGTGCGACTATGGTTCGCATGGGGCGAAGAAAATTTTAGAATTGAACACTGCAGGAAGGCCATTTCCTTGTATCTGAGATGATAATTCATGTTTTAGTGCGAACAGTTTTGTGAGGACAATTATGTCGAATATTTGGGGAAACACCCAAAGCTATCACTGTTTTTTCACAACAATCGGCATGTGACATCTTACCTAACTGGCAAACGGTGGAAAATAGCGATAGTTTCTGAATGACTCTCAGCAATCTTAAGTTTCAGAATGCCAATTCTGGAAACGGTGCTCCTAAAATGTGTCAATGTTGTGAGGAGAATGGCTGTGTCTTGACTAGAATTTTATGGCATCATGTTGTTTGTTTTTTTCAACTGGATTTTATGCTTCATCAGTAAATGAGCTGCGGGGGGAATGGGTCCAGTTGACGGACCCTCAGCCGTGGTAGCTAAAACCCTGGTTAAAGTCAGATTAAGACCTTTGAATGTTAACCGTTCCTAATCGATATTATCAGGCTTGTTATTTTTGAGGCGAGCGATCACCCAGTGTTATATAGCCCCCATATTATATCGAGATTGATATATTTTTTTTGCATTTTCTGACTGGTCTGACTCATTTGCTCTGAGTGACCTTTATTTACATCTTTGTTACAGTAATATATTGTACATATAGCTGTTGATTGTTTAAGTAGGTCAAGAACCTTGTTAACTTGAAGTATGATAGAATCACCTAGAAACTGATAGAACATTGTATTGTAGACACTTCCTCTTCTGGGACATTCTATCTGGTTACTATATAAAGGTTTGTCAACAGAATTCAAAAATTCATTTTTTTAGAAAGCCACTTCAGAAGAACTTATTTTCACAGCAGTTGTTTCCATTGAAAATTATTATTGTTCTAGGACAGTGCATATATTATAGAAGCAGTGCTTCTTTGTGAATTTGGAAGATTGATTCCAAAAGAGAATTTTGAAGAGAATCTATTCGTCTTGGAAAAGAGAATTATACTTTCTGTGAAACAGAATAATATTATTTTGTGAAAATCCAGGATTCTACTGCATTATTTGGAAATTACCTGTGACGCCAATACTTCTTGGATTTTTACTCCATTTGAATTTTGCGGAGCATTTTATTATATTTTATTGGAGACTGTTGAAATTTCTAAGAGAAAATTTTATTACAAATCTATGGGATACTGTTTCTGAAGAGACATTCTTGGATTTAATACTACATGTACCAGCTGGTAACTTTCTTCACAATATTCTTCACCACTGGATTACTGGATTCTGTCAAACTGTACTTTGGACTAATTCAATAATTGATAAGTACCACTGTTTTTATTTTCTGTAAACCAATTAGTGTAAAAGATCTTTGTATCGTTTTTTTTATATTAATTTTTTTAAATTAAATTTCAGAATAGTTAAATTCATAGTTATTGTTGCTGATTCTCAGATTTCTTTCTGTTACCAATATCAATAATATTTCCACACAGTTGCCTGTCTGAGTTCAATATTCCGTGAATGGTAAACGTCCACCTAACACTGATTTCTGGACCGATTAATTCAGTAGAAGGCACTTCAAAATCAGCTGTCACAAATGCTGTTTGTGAAGTTTGTAGTGTGTCTTTAACACAGTCACCCAGAGACAGTAAGTAACTTTCCAAATATGAGCGGGAGGTCTGCCAACTCCAAAGTTGTAATTAGTTATTACTTTGTACATCAGCCTATGACAACTCTCATGTCATGCGTGATTACGGGATGTATCATTCCTAGAGATGATCTGATTAGTAAAATCAGACGGATGCCGATTATTTTAGACAACAATCAGACGACACCGAATGCCAATGTCAGATGCTTTCTTTATTATTCAAGCTTACTGCAGAAGCTGGCTGCTGGTTTACAGTAATCTTAATTTAATTTATGTGCCATTAATCCCCATCAACCTGGAAGATAACACACTTAAGGCCTAAAAAATTAAAACTCTGTTTCTCAGGCCCTCACACATGGACCTTTCGGCTTCCTGCTTGCTCTCTTTTTATAACCAGTGTAAACTTAAAAAAAATAAAAATTAAATGGTTTATGTCTGATATTTTACCTAAGTTAAAAACATTGATAAATTTGTCCCTTGAGTGCGAGAAGGCTTTGCAATGCTTTAGCATTGCAAAGCCTTCTTGCTCTCAAGGGACAAAATACATCACCACCCATGCTATTCTGTAGATTATGAGGCCTAAAACATAAACCAAGAACATGAACTTTTGATGGCAAAGAAATAATTACCGATATAAAAAATAAAATAAAAAATCGCTCGCCCGCATGCAATTTTACAAATAATGGCCCGAGAAAAAGAAGATCTACTTTGTGTGGCCTAATACTCACTTAAATAAGTTAAATAATAGACATCAAATCAAAAGGTTAATTTTGTTTCAATGAAGCACTATCAGTGCAGTGTATTTTCACTTTAAAATAAACAGCTAACAACTGAGTCGAGAAGTTATCAAAAGCTGTTGTTAGAACCACACGTTTTAAAGTGGGAGTTTCTTTTCAGTAAACCCATATATGGGATTGTGTCACACGATCATGACGTTGCACTGCATTAACTATTTTTATCACGTGTTCCACACATTTCAACATGATAAAAATTCAGTAGCTTCGTGTTGATAAATCCCACCTCGAATGGTCTGATATTAAACTTATTGCACCCAAACCTCTCACAGTTAACGCAGATTACTAATATGGAGGAATTATCTGTCCAATATGGGAAAAAAGAATACCATTATATATTTAATGAGACAATGAGCATGGTTGAAAGAAATATTGCGACATTTTGCAGAATGCAGTACAGTTTGGCCAGCGAAGCGCATCCGTATTCACATGATGGATAACAAACAACTCGGTACACAGTTACACAATCAAAATCTTTAATATAATATTCTGCCTTTTCTTTCACGAACCATCACTTACTTGATATCAGTAACAGACGGGTGATGTACCGATCGCTTGTCACTGGTTGTCCCATGAAGGGGAAGAAAGTTCATTACAGATCATCCATAACACTTTCACTTTCACTGAGTTTCAGACAGTCGGCGAGGCCTGATGTTGAACCATCGAGTGCCAATGGTGAACCGATGGGTGCTTATCGGCCTAGTTCCGATGTTAGACTGATTAATCGTCTCATCTCTAATCATCCCCAAGCCAGTTCGACCACTGTCAATTTGTCAGGGATGTTTCGTCCCAAAATCAAAGCCAGAACAATTTGTCCCACAAATCTGATTGATTCGCCCCAAGTTATCAGCATCTGGCGGTAAACATAGTGCACTGGCTTGTACAGTCATCATGTATTGTATTGATACGGGTTTGGTTATTTGGATGCAAGATAACTATAACACTCACTGTTCAAGCCTGAATCTATACATTACGTGATGACGTACATCATAATTACACAAACCATATACCTTAAAATGATATTAGTTGTCTACCCATCAGGCTGAAACAAAATGGCCTCCGCAAACCATAAATGGCGCTCCTGGGGTCATTTTAGACAACCCAAAATGGCCCTCCTGGGGTGATTTGAGGCAGACCATAATGGCCCCCTCTTGCAATTTTCAAAATGACAAGCCTGCTATTATTAAAAAAAAATGCCCATGGTTTCCCCATGCAGTGAAATGACTGTTATATTATTACCATCCAGGACCTTTTTCCAAGAGGGCATTCATTTTGATACGCATTCAAAATTACAGACAAAGGTTGAGGGGACTAATAGCCTACCTTACATAAACCCTGATAGATCTAGAGTGAACACTAACTTTTGGTCAGGCAGAGGTTATGATAGTGTTGAAATTCAGCTTCAGATCATCTTACGTCATTGTGATGAATTGACGGCAACCTGGTCTGAGGTTTGCAGCTTGAAGCTTATGTTCAACCAAGATATGGAGAGTCGAGGTTGAACATAAGCTCAAACCTCATACCATGTTTCCGTCAATTCATCACAATTACATATATGTTCCAATAAGACCCTACCCATAGCCAAAAACTCACAACGTGAAATGAACAGTACAACTTGTAACAAGTTTAGTAAATAAACCTCTTGTGTACCCCACAACTTCACTGGACAAGTAATCAATAAATAAAGATAAACGTTTAGGTCCTTCCATCTCAGTTCAAATCGTTGGGGCTGCACGATATTCAAAACTGAATACCGGTATTGGTATTCCAAAAAATACCACGGTATACCGGTGTATCGAAAACTGTTCAGATATATAGACAATAAACATATAGTGTGTTTTTATATCTGTGTTATACAACAAGTTGAAATATGGTTTATTTTTTCGAGACTTCGCCGAGAAAAAATAAACCATATTTCAACGAGTTGTATAACACAGATATAAAAAGACACTATATGTTTATTGTTTTTATCTGATAACAAACAGACACCCGTCTCGTGCGTCTACCCGACTTATATATGCTTCCCACAGGCCTCCAAAGAAAACCAGTCTACGAGACAAAAGAAATAGGACAAGACGCATAGAGTTGTGTCCCTTACATTACAAAATCGATGACGGCGATTGTAAAGTGCGATTGCACTTCTTGCATCATGTAACTGCGCTGGAACAAAATAAATTTCAACTATTTTATTAACAGTAACAAAACGGTGTTTCAGTAGAGTTATTCTTTTTTTGACATAGTTCCAGTTTTCTTCCGTGTTTTATGCTGTAGTCCCAATATAACAAATAATTTTGCGTTTGTTTACAATTTTTACGAAGTGTTTTTTTTTCAGGTAGAGCAGACGAACTTTAATTAGCGCAGTTCCGCGAGTACTTTTGATCGAGGCTGTGACTATAAATAGTTCGCAGTCGCCGCATACTAATTACTATTAACATTCAAGTAATTTCTACAATGTTTTGAAGCAAAATTATAGGTTGCCTTTATTGAAGCAAAATAAATAAGAAATGACACCATCAGAGGATTTTGACAAAGTGCAATAAGCGTACAATTAAAACCTGCCCTGTGATATAACGATGTTTCATGAATGAATGAATGAAAATGGAATTGAAAGAGGTCAGAGGTCGTTCGCATAAATTATAATTATATACAACACCCGTTGTATATACTTCAAGTATATACAACGGTTGTTATACTCTATGGTTATCAGATAAATGAACATAAGTACCACAATCGAGACTCGAGGCATCACAGTCAGAACGAATTAGCATGCCTTGATGATGCGGTTTGAAAAACCTTTACCCAACGCAGACGATATCAAAATTTATTATTTTCAAAACTAATTTATCAGATTTTCTCCGAAGATATCAACAAAACTATATCATGTGACCCCCTCATTGGAATGACCTCAACAAGCTCGTTCCAATGAGGGGTCACATGATATAGTTTTGTTGAAATTTTTTAAAATTATTTTTTCAACTGCGGAATTTGTATATTGCGAGGGCACAAGCAGACGATTCCTTAGATAAAGGGATAATATTATTCATTCGGGGCTACACTTGAAAAACTCAAGACGTCTTGAAAATTAAATTGTGGATAAATAAATAATGACGTTAAACCGATATTTTTGTAATTACATCGGTATTCAATTGATATTGGTTTGAATACCGGTATATATCGGTTTATCGATATACCGTGCAGTCCTACAAATCGTAAACTGATTTGTAATTAACAACACTTCATTAGGAAAATTGTGTGCTGCACACAAGCCAGAAAATAAGCAGACTGCCATCTGGAAAATGAGGTTCCCAGAGGGTGAATTTAGTGATGCTACCCTGCAGAGCAGGGTAGCATCACTAAATTTACCCTCTGTGAACCTCAATCTGAATCAGGGTCTCAACACTAAACAGAAAGAGGTATCCAGCAGATAAATTGGCCCACTGTATGGGATAGCATCATCAAATTCACCCTCTGGGGACCTCATTCTAGAAATGTCAGTCTGCTTATTTTCAGGCCTGGCTGCACATGTGAAAAATGTAGAAAAATAAAGCAGTTTGCAAGTTACTCCATTAAGTGAATAATTCTGAAATGGGCCACCTCATTTCAAATATTTTAGGTGATGATGTCACAGGGCTTGACAATTCAGAATTTTGATGGACCCATTTGAAGGTTGCCCCATCACATACATGTTCATTAACCTTTTGATCTTTTGCCCCAATTTTGGGGGGTTAACCCTTTACCTCACATAGATTTCCCCCAAATATCCTAAACTTCAAGATTAAAACCTTTGTCTCAAATTTTCAATAGAAGCATACAAATATGGATATCATTGGAACCAGCTGATTCAGCTGGTTCCAATGATATCCATACTGGTATGGATTATTGAGAAATTGCCATGATGTGTGAGGTTGTGTAAACCACACTCAGGCTAATTTCCATTTTGTTAGGTAAAGGCTTAACCTCAGGTAAAGGCTTAACCTCTTGGATAACCATTATAATTGGCAGATTTGGGGATGTGAATTTTGTTGAGAAATAAAAGTCATTATGATTTATAATAATTTATCTTTTATCATTGTTACATGTCTTCGTATGTCATTACCTTCCAATCAAATCTCCAATTATGAAACTATTTTTTGGTTAACCCATAAAGAGGTCTCCCAAAAATCTTTTTGCGTAACCTAGAGGCAACCCGTCCTATAGGTTGCCCCAATTGTCAAGCCCTGATGTCAGACCATAACATATGGTACTAAAGCAGTAAACAGAGAAAAAACTTTTGTCTGGTAAAAATGATTGTCTCTCAAGACAGGTTCTACTGTACCTCATTTTTTCACAATCTATTTTTTAATTTTTTTTTCAGGGAGGTGGATGTCGAAAACTTCCTTTTTTGTGTACTTCAGCCATTTCCTGTCAGCATGGGTAAGATGTGTTTTTACCTGCGTCGCCAGCGGAAGAGCAGGTCTAGTAACCGCTCGACTCTGTCCATCAGTCTGTCCGTCAGTCCGTCCGAAACACTTCTTCCGTCGAAGTTTTCTTGGCTTCTGTGAAAGGGAATGATTTTATATTTGGTCTGCTGCTTCATAATGATGAGTTGTATCACGTATCTAATTTTCAGATCTGCCGTGCAGCCACTTCCTGTTTGCCGATACTTTGAAGACTGTTCATCTCTGTAATCAATTGCATGCAGCAACGTAGGTCCAGACCCGGTATTGGTCTTGGCTTGTTTTATATTTCACTTATTTTCTTGTGATGATGATAATGTTGATGATGAGGAAGGAAGGGGTGTTCTCCAAAGAACTGCAAAAAATAAACACATTTTGACTCTTGACTATGTTTAGTGTGAGAAGCAACTATCGTGATTCATGGCTCTATTGAAAAGTGCTGAAAACCACTTTGGTGGCTTTACACTATACAGTTAAAACTAGAAGTCCTGTCACCGAACTGTGCGCTTATCGAGGCTTAATTGCGCGTAGGAATTGCGCGCAATTGCCATATCGAATGGCATCCAAAGCACGTCATGTTCTCCTGGTAACTCATAGTAAACACAGCAATGTTTCTGCCAATGGACCTCCAAGTTATATGTACAGAATTTGATGGCCTTACTATGGTCATAACGCGTAGATTAACGCGCAGATTGACGTGCTATTTGTGCGCATTTTATGACAGGACTTCTACTTTTAACTGTACATACCTTCAGTACAAATTTGACCAGTTAATTGAATATAAGTTATAGAGAAAATTCCTGTTAATTGAATAAAAAATCTTCTTGTAACATCAAGAAATGACCCTGGCTCTCCCCAGTTTTCCTTTGTTTATAGGCCTATTTAGCCTCAGTACATCCAATACAGGCATTCAATCTATTATATATTGTTTATAGACCTATTTGGCCTCAGTACATCCAATACAGGCATTTAATCTATTATATTTTTTTTGACAGAGCTCATGGAGCCAGTCTTTCGATTTTGTAAAATGCAGGTGCGCCAAGTGTGGCGCGTTCCATTTCTAATTCACAAGCGCCATTTTCCCGACTTTCGAAATGCTCAGCTATTGTGATAAAGTTACAAAAACGGTGCTGTTTCCATAGAATACAGCATGTGTATGATAGTGACAGACTGTCTATCATTCACACGCTGTATTCTATTGAAAAACATCCTCATTTTCATAGTGACGTTAAGTCATGTTTGTTGGGTCATAACAATAAAATAAAGATCACATGCTCACAATACATGCTCATTATTTCGAACATTCTTTTTAAAAAAAAATAAATTAAACTGAAATGCACGTACAGAATCTAAAAAGTAGAATACACAGTCTGAATAAAGAAAAAATGGAACCGGGAACAGTAACTAGAATTAATATGGAATTGTGACGGGTACATCTACAGTTTTTTCTAGTGTTGTTTCATACACAGGCATTTCGTACTGACTGTTTTGTATACAAAAGGAGATGTTTCGTACATATATCAAAGGACGTTTCGTACACAGGCAATTTTCGTACACAGGCAATTTTATAGGGTTTTTAAGTATTTTTTATATGAAATGATAGACTATTTACTTTTGTAAGGTATTATAATCCAATATCAAAAAATCCACATTTGAAATATCACAGAACAGAATTTAATATGTCCAACAACCACAGTATGTCGTACATTTGAAATTATTGTTAGGAAATAAAGTGAACCTCAGACTGTAAAGACATCTTTCTTTGATGAAAAATCAAAACATTATGATGTGAGCTCATTAATGATTGATCAGCTTTGATCAGTTCTTATAATATGTAATCACAGCATTATTACACTGGACTCAAACCAAATATTATTATTTATATCAATATGTTATTGAAGAACCTTGTTCTATTAGGGGTGGGGGCACAACACAATACACTCATTCATGCCTGGTAGGACCATGATGACCATCCCAATTTATGATTTGCCGCCCATCACGGTCACCGGCATACCTCCTTGTACGGGAAGTTTACCACATAGCTTGAATCGCGGGAGAGAAAGAGAGAGAGAGGGGGGAGGAGAAAGAACATGTATAATCTGTAAATACCCACCACGGACATGTAACATAAACCCATGTACTGTAGAACCTGTCTTGAGAGACCGCCCTTTGGGTCACACGTGGTCTCTCAAGACAGGTGGTCTCTCATAACAGGTTTCAGGTTTTCTCAAGTCAGTGAATACTCAACCACAAAATTCAGAAATGGAGAAGAATGGATTTTTGTAATTACTATGTAGTTGTTTTTTTTAATGAAGTTTTTGTAACAAATTGAAATGGACTGTTATAAAAATTATAAAAATAAATTAGTGTTGAAAATCTTCATTGAAGATTTTGAACACTAATTTATTTTTATAATTTTTATAACAGTCCATTTCAATTTGTTACAAAAAGATTTTCACCACAAATTTATTTTTATAATCCTGTCTGTCACATTTCAGGTATGTATGAAATTGCTTATTCAGCATTAATCCTAATCTTTTCACAGGGGTCTTATAAAAACATCTCAATCTTATGTTATGTTTAACTGAATAGCAATTGAAACCCAATTAAGAGTTTTTAATACTTTTAATTATGTTAGTATAACCACAATGGATTTTCCAATTCCAGAACAGGTAAAAAGTTTTTGTCATGGTTTCAGTCTTCAAAGTGGCGGTCTCTCTAGACAGATCCATTATGGCATAAAAATACAAGTTGGTACCAGGTCACAGTGGTCTCTCAAGACAGGTAGTCTCTCAAGACAGGTGGTCTCCCATAGCAGGTCCATTATGGAGTAAAACCAATCGGTGCCTGGCAGATGTGGTCTCTCAAGACAGCTGGTCTCTCAAGACATGTTTTACTGTATATTGAAATAGTATTCGTTTGTACTTTACTCCATGTAAATGGAAAAAAATAATGAAATCCCCGAGGCGGCACGTTGAAAATATTGATTGGTCTACCCCAAATAATGAATATAGACTCTTTTAATTGTTGCCATTGAAATGGCATGCAAGATACCACAACAGTTCAATAGGTAAAGGTGTTTGGTGTTTGATGGCAGTATTCCCTCGAAAATTCAAATACAGTAGAATCCTCTTAATTGAATATCCATTTTGCCAGTGAAAATTATTCAATTAACAGGAGTATACAATTAACAGGGATTTGGTCAGTTTCCTGTGTTCTGAAGGTAACCTGATCATTTATTCTATTATATCTTGTTTGACACAGCTCATAGAGCTCTGTCAAACAAGATATAATAGAATAAATGTCTGTATTGGATGTAGTGAGGCCAAAAAGGTTGATAAATAAGGGGAATTTGGTGCGTGTCACAGTAATTTTTTCGACATATTACAAAAATTTACATACAATTAACAGGAGTTTACTCTACAACCCATATTCATTTAACAGATCAAATTTGTACTGAAGGGATGCTAAATGGTTTTGTGTTTTAGAATTATATTCATTTAACAGGGATATACAATTAAGAGATATCCAATTAAGTGGGCTCCACTGTACTAACATTTTACGTATGCAATTTACTCCTGTCTCTGAATTCACGGGAGCTTAAAACTGCACCTGTCAATTTTGTTCATTTCCAGTACTGCGTATGTATGGTTGTATGTCTTCTCAGACTTCTCCACTGTTTGCCTGGAATGTTATGTATTGTAATTGTGTTAAATATTATCGTGGATCTGAAAATAAAGAACTTATATTGTAACCCATTGACAGGTTATGCTATACACAGGGTTCCCGCACCTCCTTGAATTCCTTAAAAGTCCTTGAATCTCAAAACACCCTCCCAAGGACCTGGAAACTCCTTGAATATTGAAGGCCATCCTGGAAACTCCTGGAAATGGAGTCGGCTATGCATGGACAGTGTGCTATTTCAAAATACTGTACATCTGATGTCCATTCTTATACCTTTTTACCTAGTAGCAGACGACACTTGTGAAAAAATTACTGTGCATTTGAACATTTTCATTTTTTCCAAAACATAGGTTGCGACCTCTCATTGGAACAAGCATGATACGCTCGTTCCAATGAGAGTCATTACCTATGTTTCAGAAGCAAAAAATGAAAATATAAAAAGATTGAACAGTGATTTTCATGGAAAGCGCTGGCCGTTTTTTTCCATTAGCTTAGGTAAAGGGTCGAGTTATATTTTCTGTCTCTTGGATGCAAGTGGAAAATGTTTCTTGGGAAATCCTTGAATTTTGTCTGTTTTTCTCCTTGAAATTCCTTGAAAAAGCACTAAAAACCTCCTTGAAACTCCTCGAATTTGCTTAGAGGTTTGGTGCAGGAATCCTGTATACAGCTTGGTGGTAACCCATAGGTAAAAGGCATTGTGATTAGAGTTCGGCAGACATTGGAGATTCGATTTGATTTTGAATCTTGTCACTGATTTCATTCGATTTGAAGCCATCTCGGTTATTCCAAAAAACAATCAAACCCTGGAAACTTTAGGATTTCATACAATTTTTTTTTTGTCGACTTTCTGAAGATAACATCTCACCCTGCAGTTTTCTGATGAATAAGATTGAAGTATCTAGTCTAACAAGGTGACGCAAATTCAGTCGGAAAATTCAGAAAAATGACATTTGAAGCGATAGCAGAGATTGCGTTACAGCTCGTTTGTACAATATATTGTCCATTAAGTGTGCTGAGGTGCCATCTGCAATGCCTTGGTATGGTGGACTGGTCATTTTTAGCACAATAACTTGAAGAAATGTTCTCTGATTTGATTAATATTTGCCATACAGTTTTTTTGCAATAATATCTCAAGCAAGTTTGAAAACAGTCCTGGCCCAATTTTTCCTTATGGAGTTATGGGTCTTAATTATTCAATTTTTACGAATTTTGAGCACGTTAGCACAATAACTTGAATGAACATCCTCTGATTTGGCTAATATTTGTCATACAGATCTTTTGCAAGAATATCTCAAACAATTTCAAAAAGTGGCCCGGCATGATTTTTCGTTACTGCGCTGTGGGGCTCAATTAATTTTAACAAATTCTGAACTTATTAGCATTATAACTTGAACAAAGGTTCCAAATTTGACAACCAACAAATGATTGATAACCCAGTTATGGATGGGCAACACTCTCCAATTGCCACCACAACTCGACACCCGCATCTGCAATGTGCACCTCTTGTTACCAAGTAAACTCATCCGTGAACATCACTGCCCACATGCGAATTGCGACAAATACAAGGCGATTGTACTGTACTTGTTATGTCTCCCCTTTCCAGAAAGGAGACATATTGCTTTAGTGCATATTCTTCTTCTCCTTCTTCTTCTCATACAAACTTTGTCCGGGGCATAACTTTTTTGTCTGTTGACCTAGACCTTAGATATTTGGCATGTGGATGTATCACTATGAGCCGGTATGTTGCATACCATAGTGACCTTCATGTGACCTTGACCTTTGACCTGAAAGTCAGATTTATATGCTTTTTAAGGGAAACTTTGTATGGGGAATAACTTTTTTGTCTTTTGACCTAGACCTTAGATATTAGGCATGTGGATGTATCACCATGAGTCGGTGTGTCACGTACCATAGTGACCTTCATGTGACCTTGACCTTTGACCTGAAGCTCAGATTTATGTGCTTTTTAAGGGAAACTTTGTCCAGGGCATTACTTTTTTGTCTTTTGACTTAGACCTTAGATATTTGGCATGTGGATGTATCACCATGAGCCGGTGTGTCACGTACCATAGTGACCTTCATGTGACCTTGACCTTTGACCTGAAGGTCAGATTTGGGGGCACGGTGGCTCAGTAGGTAGAGGTTCTGGCTGCAAGCTGAGAGGTCCTCGGTTCGAATCCCACCTGCTGTAATCGTGTCGTGTCCTTGGCCAAGACACTTCACCCCCATTGCCCACGTGGGGGCACGGTGACGCTGTGTACTAAGGCGTACTGAACGTTGATGGTGCACTTGTCTTCAACCAATGCTAACCCTGCTTGCGTGGAGTTAGTATGTTAGAGAGCTGTCAGTTGCGCGCCATTGCTCGGTGGTTGTCTCCGGGTACTCCTGCTTCCTCCACCCATAAAACTGTCGAGGTCATGATTAGCCATTGTGCAGAAATATGTGACCTTAAACACAAATAAATAAATGAAGGTCAGATTTATGTGCTTTTTTAAGGGAAACTTCATCCGGACCAGAACTTTTTTGTCTTTTGACTTAGACCTTAGATATTTGGCATGCTTGTCAATATTATTCATGTATATATAATTTGCAGTGCATTAAATAGAAAGGAAGGGGAGACATTTGTTTTAGTGTGCTAAAACAGTTTCTAGTTGCTATTTATTTTGGCAGTAATTCTTTTAAGATGAAGACAGCATGCTATCATTCTATTCAATATGTAGATAAAATGCTCATGAGTCAAGATGATTCTGAAAGATTGTCAAGTCATTCTGGCAGAACATGTGAGATTAATAAATTAATATAAATTTATCACTGACGGGCTTCCAGTGCCTTCCACAGTGTCGAATCTCAAATTTGCCAACTTTTCAGGGGAGCACAGAACAGAGTAGCTGTGGCTTGTCAAGCTGGAAGCCATATTCATTGTTTCAGAAAACATTTTGAATTTAGTAGGCGTGTTTTCGCTGCTTCAGGTTTTATTTCAGAAATCACACAAACTCAGGTACTAACAACCGATAGAAAATGAAAAGAAACATTCTAATTATGTTATTATGCCGAACAAAAATAGCTTTCATTGTTAAGCTTTAACTGCAACATGCCATCAATCTTGTAATAACAATGTAGTCGAATCCAAAAACATGACGTCATTTCGAACAAATGACGTCTCTTTAGGAGTTCCCAGATCAACAAATTCGAAAATGACTTGCCACAAGTGCCGTCGCCTTTGGAGTTTCTATATCACCAAATGCCAGTGTTTACAACTGCATCATGCTGTTCATATTATAATTCATTATTAATGCTTGTGTGGTAAGTGGTATAAATTAATGGAATATAAATTCATGTTTCTTGGGCGACGACAGTTGTTAGAATTAAGCGGAGTGAAACAATTTATTTTGAACTTGAGGTGGAGGCTCAGTGAGGTCAAGGAGTACTAAACTTGTGAAAATATAATTGATTGAAGTCATAACTCATATTAAGGATTCACTGAAGTGGTGAACAACACGTGAGTTTTTAATATTTCTGATTCTTTTGAATTCATTGTTTGCAGTTAAAATTGAAAACACACCCACTGAAGATGACATATTTGTTGGTAAGTTTGTGTTTATCAGATAGTGACAAAAAATGTTAAACGGACACGGTGCCAGCGTTTGGTGTTGAGAAATTCAAGTCAGAGAGTGCGTATTCGACTCTGATCAATGGAAGTGGAGCTTACATTTTCTTTGTTCTCTTGTCTCCAGGGAAGAACGTTCCGATAGTACCTGTGTTTTGCCCCAAAACTCCAGTATTATGACTTTTAGAAGGTGTCAAATTAACCAATCACGGCTGATGTTACAAATGTGAGGCATAATAAAACATTTTAGAATCCGCACATCCTGTTGTTTAACAAATGCTTTTTAAATCAACTTGACAAAGTCCAGCTGAGCTAATCTTATTGCTCTCCGTCTGTCGTCCGTCGTCCATCAACACCATGTTTTGGTCTTCTCCAAAACCACTGGGCTAATTCAAGTGAAAGATTAGTACTTGTTATTGTTTAAAGCTTCTTTTGTTCACCGACTCTCAGCAGCCTATTGTTTTGTACATGTTAATTTCAAATTAATAGTCGAACAGGATCACATGGCAATATGAATAGCCTAACTCTACATTCATTTAACAGAGAAAATTAGTTTTCAGACCTCTCTCTCAGTTTATAATCTTGGAATAAACTTCAGAAAAAATCAACAGTGGAAGTGGGGAGGGGGCGATGAAAGTCACGAGAGTGTGGTAATTTCTTATTTTTTATTCATTTATTAATTTTCTTTGTGGGAGGGAGATTTCCACGTCACTGGTTTTGGCGACTAACTCTTTTAACATTTCTGGATAAAATCTTAGGAGCCACCCACCACCATTGAAAGATGGCGAGCCCTTTTGCTAATCTAGTAAACTTATAAATAATTGTTACCCCCCCCCTCCCTCCCCCCCCCCCCACACACACAGTGATTTAATGGTAATCAAACTAAAACGCACATGATGAGCAATGACTGATATGTAAGGTCTACTTCATCTTGCAGACTATGTTTTGACTTTAAATTAAGTTAAAACAATTGTTGTATACAACAAAATTATGGCGAATTATTATTATAATTAAAATTGCTGATGGTCTTTCTTTTTGGGGGTGGGTGGGGTGGTATGGGGGTTATCGTTGGATGGGTGTTGCCAACAGCCGGTAAATAATAGAGATATACCCAACCTGTTTATTCTTGGACCTTCCCCGGTTTATGTCAGCCATAATGTGTACCAGTAACAGGCCTCATCTTTTGTTTTTAAAACTTATTTCTGATAAATTTTAACTTGCCGTTTTTCACTTAGAGTACCAGTATTCCCATATTTATTTGCGTGAATGTATCATTTACAATAACGTTTATCAAATTATCACCTGGTGAGCTTAAATTGTAATGAGTTCTGCTGGCCCCTCGGTAAAGTTTACTGTTCGCATGTGCATATTTTTCCACGGGTATAATAAAAGCAAAAGTGTGAATGCATTTAAATGAACAGCATTGAACACAAACACAACCAATTAATCTTTTTAAAGATACACATTTGTGCTGCAAATGCAAACTACCGTGGATCCGTGCCGAGATGTTCTACAAATTGTTTTTCTTACAGTATGCAGTGAGCATTGGTGGGATGTCACACATATTTGTGCCGGTGCCTCATTGGTTGGTAATAATTAATGGCAGGATTACGGTCATGTCAGTGTGTTGAAAACAGAATAGCATACTGCGGATTAAAATGTCGTATTATTGACTCTTTTTCAACACGTAGGTCTGTCAAATTAATAATTTTCTTATGGTTATGCATTTTCGAACAAAATAGTTTTCTTTTGATTGATTCAAATCTTGCCTGTTCGACATTGAGTTGGCGAGGTGTGATTTTTTTGTCAGGCTGTACTGATAGCGTGGTTAATTGGTTACACTTGGTATTTTCCCAGTGCTATAGACAGTAATGCAAACAGGGTTCGTCGCCCTAGTTTAGCACTAGAAATCAGGGGTGATGGAAACCGGGTCTTTAATGGACTGCACACATAACGGTTATTAATAATGGCTGCCAATCTAGAATGTTTGTACTGTAGAATCCTCGTAATTGAATATCCATTTTGCCAGTGAAAATTATTCAGTTAACAGGGGTATACAATTAACAGGGATTTGGTCAGTTTCCTGTGTTCTGGGGGTAAACTGAGCATTTATTCTATTATATCTTGTTTGACAGAGCTCATAGAGCTCTGTCAAACAAGATATAATAGAATAAATGCCTGTATTGGATGTATTGGAATTTGGTGCGTCTCACAGTAATTTTTTCGACATATTACAAAAATTTATATACAATTAACAGGAGTTTACTCTACAACCCATATGCAATTAACAGATCAAATTTGTACTGAAGGTATGGTAAATGGTTTTGTGTTTGAAAATTATATTCAATTAACAGGGATATACAATTAAGAGATATCCAATTAAGTGGGCTCCACTGTATTTATCTTGAAATCAACTGTGAGTATGGGTTGATGAATCATTGTAGCTACATTTTAGGTCCTATTTTGTTTCAATGGACATCCGGTATTGATTTGATTAGGGTTTGAATCCAGTTCTCATGAATTATTCAAACAAAACCTGCAGACGAAACACTATAAAATGGGTATCATGGTACAAGGAGGAAAGAACTCAATTATTTATTGTAGGTATTTGATTTTCACATCCGTAGAAACGAACTGCTGATTTTGGAAAGGTGCAAAAATACAACATCCTACCTCCAATTGACGTCTTTGTGTATTGAAATCCCTTCGCGGGTATCACCTGCTGCAACCTCACTCGGCAAAATGAGCTTATACCATGGACGGGGGTGATTCAAGGCAGCCAAGACTTGGTTACAAATCACAGATTAGCAGTTGGATTCATACAAGTTGTAGTTTACTGGGAATTCAGGACAATTTCCAAGGCCCTTAACCCTTTACCCAACGTAATGGCCCAAACCGGCCAGCACCATTCGAAAAAATCGCCAGTTAATTTTCATTATATTTTAATTTTTTGTCTCAAAAACATGGGTTATGACCCCTCTTTGGAACGAGCTTGTCGAGATCGTTCCAATGAGGGGTCATAACCTTTGTTTTTGATACGAAAAATGAAAAAAATTAGTTATTCAAGAATTTTGTTTTCAAGTGTCGTCTGCTTTTCATGTTAGGTAAAGGGTTAAGGGTTAACAAAACAGAAGAAATCAGTCACCTCTTTAATAAAAATGGACCCTTCAGCTTCTATCAAGCCTCAAAAAGGCCTTATAAGTATTGAATGTTGGAAAATATGAAAAGTCAAGATTGTTTTGGTTTTGAATGATGGGTTTGGTTCTTTTTTTCGATATCCCCATTACAGCAGAACCCTTTTAATCGAATAGCCACTTTGTCAATGAAAATTATTCAATTAACAGGAGTATTCAATTAACAGGGATTGTGTCACTTTCCTGAATTCCAGAGATAAACTTAGCATTTATTCTATTATATCTTGTTTGACAGAGCTCCATGAGCTCTGTCAAACAAGATATAATAGATTATATGCTTGTATTGAATGTATTGAAGCCAAATAGGTCTATAAACAAAGGAAAATTGTGGCGTGTCAGGGAAATTTCTCGACAGGTTACAAGATTTTTTATTCAATTAACAGGAGTTTTCTCTTTTACCTATATTCAATTAACAGGTCAAATTTGTACTGGAGGTATGGTAAATGGTTTTGTGTTGAGAAATTATATTCAATTAACAGGGTTATTCAATTAAGAGATATCCAATTAAGTGGGCACCACTGTATAATGGTATCAGTTCGGTTTTTCTGTATATTGCTCATCTCTTGTGCATATAAAATTTTATTATATGATAGCCTGTGAATTATCCCAAATTATGTAAAAGATATTTCTCGACATCCATTGACTTGATGGATAACGAGGAATATCCTTCAGTAGCTTCCTTGATGATGTGATGCTTTGGTGCAACACTTTCACTTTGATACTGTTACAGTGGAGCCCACTTAATTCAGCATGGAAATCCTATGGGAAATCACATTTTTATATGTAATTCCAGGTGAGTGATTACAGGCTCTTTAGAGCCTCTAGTTAATATTATAATTAGTAAAGTTCATCTCTGCGTTGAACAATTAAAGTTTTAACCCTTTACCTAACGCAGTATTTTAAAATGAAAGTGTCAATGACACTGTAGCTCAACTTGTCAAGACAAAGACATGTACATGTGACACAGCAATGACAAAGATCTAGGTAATGACCTGATAACAAAGGTACATATAAAGTATTGTAACGGTCTGTACATAAATACTGACCGTTGCCTGTAACAAATGTATAGGTAAAGTATTGTAAAGGTGGGTGACAGTCAGATGCTAAACTAGAAAAAAATCTTTGAGTCCCAGAGTGGGTCTGACTGAACCCCAAAATATTTGTTCTCATAGCACAGTGATAACAAAGGCACCCCAAAACACACTCATCCCTGACCCAAGGTGAAAACAAAGGTACCCAAGAAGTTTCGTGAAGATCAGTTCACAAATATGAGCTGTGTAGAAGTTGTGACAAAAAACTGATTGGACCTCATTTTGGTACAAAATGGCCACTGGCAGCCATCTTGAATTTCGGACCGCACCCAAAAACACTCGTTCTCATCCCACGGTCATAACAAAGGTACCCAAGAAGTTTCGTAAAGATCGGTTCATAAATACGGCCTCTGGCCCAAGCCGTATCCAATTGTTGACGGACAGACGGACGACGGGCCATGGCATAAGCTCAAATTTGGCTTCGCCAAAGTTGAGCTAAAAATAAATTAAATTTCACATTTTTCCAAAACAAATTTCACAATTTTTCAATAAAACCGTACAAATATGGATATCATAAGAACCAGCACGATGAGCTGGTTCTAATGATATTCATATTTGTATGGTTTTAGTGAGAAACTACCGAGATATTTTAGGCTGTGTAAGGCATATTCTGGTTAATTTTCTGGCAGTTTTTATACGCCCATTATGAAAAAACGGACGTATTATGGTATACCACTGTCTGTCCATCCATCTGTCTGTCCACACGTCGTACAATAACTTGAAAACGCTTCGAGCAATTTTTGTGATTTTTTGGTGGAAAGTATATGTTGATGGAAGGAAGCTCCCTTTCGATTTGTGTCGCTGCCCGATTTGTCATTCCAGAGTTATGGGACTTGATTTATCAAAATACAGGCAATTTTTCACATGTCGGACAATAACTTGAAAATGCTTTGAGCAATTTTCATGATTGTTTGGTGGCAAGTATATGTTGATGGAAGGAATCTTCCTTTCTATTTGTCTAGCTGTCCGATATGTCATTCCAGAGTTATGGGACTTTATTCATCAAAATATAAGCGATTTTCCACATGTCGAACAATAACTTGAAAATGCTCAGAGCAATTTTCATGATTTTTTGGTTGCAAGTATATGTTGATAGAAGGAATCTCCCTTTCGATTTGTGTCACTGTCTGATTTGTCATTCCAGAGTTATGGGACTTTATTCATCAAAATATAGACCATTTTCCACATGTCGGACTTTGAGCAATTTTCATGATTTTTTGTTGGCAAGTATATTTGATGGAAGGACTCTCCCTTTCTATTTGTGTCACCGTCCGATATGTCATTCCAGATTTATGGGACTTTATTCATCAAAATATAAGCAATTTTCCACATGTCGAACAATAACTTGAAAATGCTTTGAGCAATTTTCACTATTTTTTAGTTGCAAGTATATGTTGATAGAAGGAATCTCCCTTTCGATTTGTGTCACTGTCTGATTTGTCATTCCAGAGTTATGGGACATGTATAATCATATTGTGTGCTTCCCTCTTGTAATTAATAATGGGCGTATCATGCGCTCATGGCACAGCTGTTTATTTGCATATAATAAACAGAAAATCTACACTATTTTTGTGAATATCGGGAATTATCTCATTCGTGTGGACCTGAAAAATATTTCGGGTCCACACTCATGAGATAGTTGTGCAGAACGCCTTAGTACACAGTGCCACCCAGGAACCAGCCGTGAGGGCGACTAGGGCGATTATGTCGCCCTTCTAAGCCCAAAGTCGCCTAGAAAAATAGTCGGGGCGATTACAAGTCGCCCTCTAAAAATTGGCCTAAATGAGAAAAGGCTGAACTGAGTGATGCGAGGTTTACATGAAAACGAGTCTTTTCAAAAATCGAATGTGCTCGAGTATGATAAATGGGCATTTTAAGTCGTCCAATAAACGTCCATTTATTTGAAATCACACGACAATCAATTGTCCATTGTCGCTTTTGGCAGATTTTTTTATTTCTATTTTGTTGCGTTCCAGTCGGAGCTTCAAGTGTCGAAACGAAAATAGGTGACTTACGCGACTCAACAAAACAACCCAGTTTGAAAGTAGGTTACGTCGCTTAGGATGCCGAAAATGTATACACAACGGATGTATTTTATAACACCATTATTTTCATTTCGATTTGCTGACGACTGTTAACTGTTGGGCTGTCTATTCCCAGAAAAACATGAATGGAATTGAAACACATGAAAAAAAGCTTTAGTGATGTCAAGAAAAGCTTTGTACAGGACACAAGTGTGCATGTGGACGATCTTGAAAAAGGGTCCTCCTAAACATCAGAATGACATGAAATGACGCGGAATGACACCGGAATACCATAAAAATGATGCGGAATGACATTTCTTTTACAAAATACTCGACCCCAGAATGTATTTTGTTTATTAACTAACAAAGTTCCACCCAAGCAACCTTCTTACATCTGGTCCTGTTCACACTTTCAGACTTAGGAAATTATTAGCTTAGTAGACTTTGTTGAAAGGCAACCACAGGAGGGTGATGGGGAATTGGCACGAAGAAGAGGTGAGGGGGTCATGAAGGAGAAGGTAGCAGTGGGGGATTTTCAGTCAATAATTACATAGTGATTTTTTAACCTGGCACAGATGCATCATAGACAACTGGACCTGGATTATTTGTACTTTAATGGAGGACCACAAATTGAAAATATGAAGGGGCGGCGGGGGTGGTACATGAATATTCTTAATTTTCCCCACTTGCCTATGAAGTCTCCCTACATGACTCATGCAGTCTCCCTATTTTTTCTGGAGGGAGACTTGAAGTCTCCCTAAAATTCCCCCCTAGGCTGGTCCCTGGTGCCACCATGCCCCCACATGGGCAATGGGGGTGAAGTGTCTTGCCCAAGGACACAACGCGGTCACCGCAGGTGGGATTCGAACCAAGGACCTTTCGGCTTGCAGCCTGCACCTCTACCTACTGAGCCACCGCACCCCATATCCTCTATGTATTAAGTTTTTGAGAAAAATGCGGATATGTCGTCACATTGGTTCATTTCTGTCAACACGAGACAACTGGAAAAATAGTGCACCTCAATTTATTAAGGCGCACTGTACGGAAACCAAAATTGTGAAAGTGCATGTTGTCTTCATACGAATATATTTCATACTTTTAGTATTTAGAGTTCACAGTAATCACTGATTTCCTCATGCAGCACCCAATTTCAATACTTCTTTTATTTTTTTGAAGATTGTTTGTTGGCAGATTTTATTAATCAAGTCTTGAGAGGGTTAACCCTTTACCTAACATGAAAACCAGACAACACTTGCAAATAAAATTTTTGAATAACTAATTTTTTTTCAATTTTTATCGCAAGAACATAGGTTATGACCCCACAGTGGAATGAGCTGAACAAACTCGTTCCAAAGAGGGGTCATAACCTATGCTTTTGAGATGAAAAAATAATGAAAATTAATTAGTGATTTTTGTGAATAGCGTTTGCCGGTTTTTCTTGTTACGTTGTGTAAAGGGTTAATTTAATTAATTTCAGATTCTTCACCTCCATAGTTTTAATGTGAAATTTGAAAAGAAGTCTGGTCATGGCTGCTAATAAAGCAGCCACAAAGCAGCCAAGACTTGATTTGATTAAACATTCAGTGGTTTCTGATGATAAAAATTTCTCATTGAAGGACCAGTAAGGGTATAAGTTATCAAGAGCATGAACTCCAGTATAAAAATATTCTTTGTTATTAGAGGTACAATCCTGGCCTGGCAATCGGAAAATCAAGGTATACAAAACAATTGCCCTCCTCAGATTGCTTGGGAGTGCAGTTGCACCTGAAATTTTCAATGCAAAAACGTGTATGCTATTTTGGCTATTTTCACTTCAAGGTATTAATATTGTGACTGAAACAGTGTGCTGCATTCAGCTACATAGTGGAAAAATTGGCACACACATCTTCTCATTATTCAAAATGTTGCATTCAGTTCTTATGCATCTGTCTTCTACACTTAAAATGTATTGAAATGCGACACAGAATGGGTCATGAATATTCCAGGTGTATTTGCACTCCCGAACAATCTGAGGAGGGCAATTGCTTTGCACTCCTTGATTTTGTAGACTGCCAGGCCTGTCATGAGGTGCACAAAATTGCCCTCCTGAATTTTTTCTAGGCATGCAGGAGGTGTGCAGCACTGTCACACTCCTAAAGAATGCCAGGTTTGACAATTTATGCCCTGCATTTTACCTTTACAATATTTTTGTGCTGAGCTGGAAAACCTGCAGACACAAGTGATTAATTCATTCACAGAAAATCCAGTTGACACACTTCAAACATACAAAGAGAAACACTCCCAAAGAGTTTTCTGTGTCAGAGTCTTTCACATCACTGACCTCAGAGGTCCAGATAGCACAGTAACTAAATGACCTACTTCTGTCTAGTTTTGCAGAGCTTATATATGTACATGCACTTGTCAACATCTGCCATCTCACTCACCTGTAAATTTGTTACTTGAACATTTTAACTACACTTAATTAACCCTCAACTCTCTGGTGTCAAAATGGCAAAGCTTTCAGCACCAAATATTTCTGATAATGCAGTTTGATATTTAACTAAATATGCCATGTTTGACAACAAACAAGAAAAAATTGTTTAAATTCTTAGTTAAACCTTTACCCAATGAATCAGCTACATCCACCCGCATAATATGCAGATTCAGAAGCTGAAAAAATACTATTTTTCAAAAAATTTCAACCGAACAAAATCATGTGACCCCTCTTTGGAATGAGCTCGTTCCAATGAGGGGTTACATGATATGGTTTTGTTGAAATTTTTTGAAAAAATTTAAAAAATGGTATTTGAAATAATAAATTTTGAAATCGTCTGTGTTGTATAAAGGGTTAACCCTTTACCCAATGAATCGCCCGTATCCGCCCGCATAATATGCAAATTCAGCAGCTGAAAAAATATTATTTTTCGAACATTTTCAACAAAACCATATCATGTGACCCCTCTTTGGAACGAGCTCATCGAGCTCATTCCAAAGAGGGGTCACATGATATGGGGTTGTTGAAATTTTTTGAAAAAATTTTAAAAATGATATTTAAAATAATAAATTTTGAAATCGTCTGCATTGGGTAAAGGGTTAAACAAGATATAAATAGAGTGATTGGAGAAATTTCTGTCACACTATCTTAGTGACGGGTTAATTAATACATCATTGGAGCTAAACTTTATTTACCAAATCTGTGCCATTTAAGGATACTTTGACATTTTAACTACACTTACATGTAATTGATACATCATTCCCAGTTAAATTGTATCTACCAAGTCTTTACCATGAGAAGTGAAGTGCTTGTTTACTGTCATGGTATTGGTACAACAGAACTCTGTAATGAATACCTGGGGTGGAAGGCCCCCCTAAAATGAACCACTTGTGAATAAATGATTGGCTGGTCTTGACTTTATATCCATGTTGCAATCATGATTAGCCATTGTGCAAAAATATGTGACCTTGAATAACAATAAATAAATTTACCAAGCCTATACGGTATACCATATAACAGATTGAATGCTGGGAGCCCATATTTGTACTATAGACCTATTCAGAAGTGCAGTATGACAATTTAAGCCTTAAATTGGAATTTAATTAACAGTTAAATTGCTTTCCCAATTTAAATCGGGATATTCAATTAACAGCAATTTATTAATTAACAATTAATTACTAACATTTAATATCAATTGATTAACAATTAATTTATGCAGTTATTAATTAATTATTCAATTGGGCTATTCATTATTCAATTAATTGGGCTTTAAAATTTAACTGGGCTGTGCATTTAACTTTGCCAATGAAAATTATTCAATTAACAGGCATTGTGTCACTTTCTTGTATTCTAGAGATAAACTTAGCATTTACTCTATTATATCTTGTTTGACCGAGCTCCATGAATTGAAATTATTCAGTCTGTATGGGCTGTGACACGTCAGAGATGTACCCAAATTTTGACGGTCAAAAATCATTTAGCATTCTCCGAGTTAACCCTAAATACAGGATTTGCCTTTTACCACCAAATCTCTTCTAAAAATATAGAGAGTAATCGCTTGACTGGACTGATTAAGTGAAATAATTCATGAGAGGTGAGGGATGTTGTACAAATACGAGTGCGCGAATGCGCACAAGTGTTTTTACAATATAGTCTCTCGCCTCGAATGAATTATTTCACGTAACCAGTCCTCTGTTTATTACTTTTGATTATTAATAATAATTATATTATTTAATCCTTTACCTAACGTAACGGCCCAAACCGGCCAGCGCTATTCTAAAAAATTGCCAATTGTTTGGTCTCTAAAACATAAGTTATGACCCCTCATTGGAAAGAGCTCATTGAGATTGTTCCAATGAGGGGTCATAATCTATGTTTTTGAGACAAAAAATGAAAAAAATTAGTTATTCAAGACGTTTTTGGCAAGTGTCGTCTGCTTTTCATGTTAGGTAAAGGATTAAAAAAACCATATCAATGAAGTCCCCATTACACCCACGGCAAAGTGTCTTCATTTGTGCACACAGATACATGACACAATTGTTGATTGCACAATTCACTTGTGAAGTTATCGTTTAAGCAACATCAAGCCAGGTTAATCATTGGAAGGGTGACCGTCTGAGCGATCAATTCGGATTCCCGCATTATGTCCTTGGGCAAGGCACTTAACCCCGATTGTCCACATGGGGGCACGATGGCGCCGTGTTCTAAGGTGTACTGCACATCGATGGTACTCATGTCTTAATCTAACCTTGCCTGTGCTGTTGTGCGGAGTTACTATGTTGGGGAGCTGGTAGCTGCTCATCGTTGCTCTGTGGTTCTCTCCAGGTACTCTGGCTTCCTCCACCTGTAAAACTGTCACGGTAATGATTAGCCATTGTGCATAAGTATATGACCTTAAACACCAATAAATAAATGAATATAAATAAGGCCACACAAAGTAGATCTTCTGTTTCTCTGGCCATTATTTGTGAAATTGCATGTGGGCGAGCGTTTTTTCATTTTATTTTTTAATTTCAGTAATTACTTTTTGCTATCAAAAGTTCATGTTCTTGGTTCAAGTTTTAGGCCTCATAATCTACAGAATAGCATGGGTGGTGGTGTATTTCATCCCTTGAGTGCAAGAAGGCTTTGCAATGCTAAAGCATTGCAAAGCCTTCTTGCACTCAAGGGGCAAATTCATCAATTTTTTTAACTTGGGTAAAATATCAGACATAAATCATTTAATTTTAATTTTTTTTAAGTTTAACCCTTTACCCAATGCAGACGATATCAAAATTTATTATTTTGAATATAATTTTTAAAAAATTTTTCAAAATATTTCAACAAAACCATATCATGTGACCCCTCATTCGAACGAGCTCAATGAGCTCGTTCCAACGAGGGGTCACATGATATGGTTTTGTTGAAATATTTTGAAAAATTCAATTTTTTCAATTGCTCAATTTGCATATTACGCTGGCAGATTCGGGCGATTCATTAGGTAAAGGGTTAAATTGGTTATAAAAAGAGAGCATGCAGTAGCCAAAAGGACCATGCCGCGGGAGGGCCTGAGAAACAGATTTTTAATTTTTTTAGGCCTAAATAGTTATCATTTATAATCAAACCCGGAAATCCCAGTAAATCACAGTTTGGAAAGTAATAAATAATTGTATAACATGAATATAACAATGAAACAGGTACACAGTGTAAATAGATATACATCAATCAAAAGAGGTAAAATAAAATGAAATAAAATAATAATAATTATGGGCATGAGGCATGCAAGAGTGACAGCTTGCTTCAGAATTAAAAGGCTCTCAATTCAATGCTCCCAAGGGGTTGAAGTATCCCAGGTCACCTGCGGCACCCAAAACCCAGGGGGTTGAAGTATCCCAGGAGGTTGAAATATCCCAGGTCACCTGAGGCACCCAAAACCCTTGAATATCATGATGAATGTTACTCATAAAACATGTGTCATTGTTTGTTTTGTTTCAGGGCGATCGTATGTGGATCTTTGGTATTGGCCTCTTTTTCCAAATAATGGAAGGAGATACGTTACGCTTAGTAGCAATTTATGGTGCTGTATCGGGATGTGCTGTATTGCTCTTTGGAGTAGTTATTGGTGATTGGATTGACAGATCGGAAAGGTTAAAAGGTACAAGGTACAAACAGGTTGATACCAATGCGTGTGATGATGCCACCTAAAAGAAACAGTATGATAAAGCTGATGTTATTTCACAGGCCTTGATTTGCACACAGAACATTGATTTGCAACTTCTTTGTAGCCCAGGTTGAGGGTCCAAGGATTCTCTGGGTCGACCATAGTTCTGCCTGGAGTGAGAGAATTTTGAAAATTTTTAAAGACTCAATTTCCTTGCATCTGGGAAAGTATTAACTGAATTATACTTTCAAACTCATTTTTCCAAGTGTATGAAGAGAAATTATATTCTGTTCCCAGTATTCAAGTGCTAGATTAGTGATGAACCGATTATCAAAACTTGCTATCAACCGATTAACTGGTAGAGTTCTGGAAGCCCATATTTGGGCTTTATTCTCAAGTGCAGTTTCTTCAGCTTGAAGACTGGTATTCAGTGGATGTGCTTTGCATTATATTTCAAGTGATATTATTTAGTCTGTAAGTGTTTGCCTTGTTACAATTTATGGGAGAGTGCCCACAGGCACTCTCCCATAAATTGTAACAAGGCGAAGACACATGTAAATGATCTGATGGCCAAAAATGATTTAGCACTTTACCAGTTAACAGTTAATTCTCTGCCGATTCCGATGACTGAAGTAGGACACTGAAAAAAATCTGTTGGTGCCTGTTATACTACAGAATTTCGTTGATAAATCATCAATTACGAAAGCTTAATACCACATCAGTTCTCAGAGTATGCATGTTTAGTGCTGGGTAATATTAGCCAAAATAATATTTGCATTTTGGTTGGGGTGTGGGGAAAAGATCGCTATTAACGATACAATCACACGATATTGTTCTCATGAAGATTGTGTTTTATTGTGGTAAATAGTGTTAATACGGTTTTATGTAAGGATGCAATACACTTGGATGTATTAACCAGGAATGTACTGAGTACACATACTTTGTGTCTTAAATGAATAATAATTTTGATGTTAACCCTTTTGCGACTCAGCCAAACTGACTCCCCAGACTTGGGATATTGGGGTTAATTTCGGGATCATCTCGTCCGTTAGATAAAGGTATAAAACTTTCCATTCATTTGGATTGTCAGGTAAGTCAAGATTTATCTTCCCAGCTTCAGAACATGGGATATCTAGTGGAACAAAATCTGTGCATATTTCCCATTGAAAAATTGGACCAGTTCCATGACCACGCCAGCTCCCTCTTATTCTGCCATGTCCCTGACCAGCACTTCTTTTTCTGCTGCTTCCCCTCCCACTGGCCAGTCCTATTCCACTCCGTCATCTGGATTATTACTGTCAACATCACCTGAACGTATTGCCATATGTGTCAGCTTGATTTGAGCCAGACTGTACTGCAGAATCCTTTTTCCACGTTGCTATCAGTTGTCATCTTCGTCCGTGGAATTACTGTGAGGTGCAATATACGCTAAAACTGTAGCCAATCAACTAAAGGGAAACAACTCTAAATTCATTCGGGCATGAAATTACTTCTGTGGACTGATAGAGATAGCACACATGGACTGAGGTTAGAGTAGATGCATTATTATGCCATCGGCGTGCAGCGCGCCAACAGGTTTGTAGTGTCAGTTTACCACGGGCATGGTGCATGCCGACGAGTCACGGAAGGGTTAATGTGTGTTGTCAAGTCATATGACGCAGGGTTTACAAGTTTGTCAGAATGTATTATTCAGTGTTCTTTTTTCAACGTGTTACCTCCCTTGATGTGTTTCTCTAATGTTTACATGAACTCTACAATGTTCTGGAAATGGTTGTACCGATTGCAGTAATTAGTAAATTACGTAATATCTCTTCTCTGTAAATCCCTAAATTTTCTGCTGTGCACTACATATGTTTTTAATGGGGAAACTTTATTGAAGTGGCCAGATACCAAAGAGATTTTTTAATAGTCAGAGTTAAATATAGAATAACCGGAAACTGCCAGTTTTCATAATCGGCCGATGCCCCATAACTGGCCATTTCCAATTGCTGATTCCGATTATTGGTTCATCACCATGCTAGACTTATTTATGTATTTATGTTTAAGGTCACATACTTATGCACAATGGCTAATCGTGACAGTGACAGTTTTACGGGTGGAGGAAGCCGGAGTACCCGGAGAGAACCACCGAGCAACGACGAGCAGCTGTCAGCTCTCCAACATCGTAACTCTGAACTCTGCACCACAGCACAGGCAGGGTTAGATTGGTTGAAGACATGCGCACCATCGACGTGCAGTACGCCTCAGTACACAGCGTCATCGTGCCCCCACACCATGCTAGATAAGTCCACATAAAATAATACATTGCTATGATTATGGCTGTGACGATGTGCTTCCCTAACGATACAATATGTATCACGATTCAATCAGCACGATATGATATTTATCATAATACACATGATCTCTGCAAGTACGACTATCAGATACTTTGAAAAACATGTATTCATTTCCAGCAGCTTCCTTTTATTGCAAATTTTTGAATGCGCTCTTTAAACAATATGTAGCTTCTCAAAGTGATGACCATTGGAGGTTTTGATTTTATGACCGGTTTTCCGGTGGTTTTTTATCCTCAGGCAATATGTTCAAACAATTTAATACCTTATATCTTGTTTGACAGAGCTCTGTGAGCTCTGTCAAACAAGATATAATGGATAAGCTAAATAAATATTTAGCAAATTAGATGGAATTCACCAATCGTTAGTCAACTGAATTGAATAATCCTATGTTAATGACATATTTAGCACTGTCAGTGCTGACCAGTATGCAAAAAAACACGGTATCACTGCACCAGCTTTCAAAATCTACGAAATTGATTTGCCTGATTTTATATGTTTCATATCGCAATACACAATGAACAACGATACGTATTGAATCGTGAGCAGTATATCGCGGTTTGGGCGTATCACGATTAATCGCTGCAGCCCTAGCTATGATATAGGTTGTATACCATCTTTAATATATCAACAAATTTATCTAACTTTATCCTACATTCTCACTATGTATGTCCTGCTGAATTCCAGAACACATGTAAAGTTTACCTTGTGACATACTGTGCTTTCAGGTTCATGAGATACGTGCTTACTTCCCGAAAATATGTAAATGCATGTCCCTAACATTTTGGGTCAACGTCCTCAGGATTTCCTCACCCACCAATCAGAAGCTATATATGCTCTACAAGCTACGCATGGTAATTGATGATATAAATATTACACAATGTGTGTAGGGCTTCACGGTATTTTGATATTTCACCGAAACTCGGTATTTTTTTCAATATCGATACCATACCGAGTCAATTTCAACTCACTTGATATACCGACCTTCACGATATTGTCGATTAGCAATGTCGATATTCTCAAACTAATAATAAACTTAACTTTTTGGACTTGAACTTCATCTAAATTCATCACACGAAAAATAAAACGAGCAAATATCGTCCCCTGAGTTCCAACGATATGTCAACAAAATACTGTTCACTCGTCTTCTCAATCCCCCAAGGGATTTAACTCTATCTGCTGTCTTCTGCATTATAAAAAAAAGAAAAAATTCTTGAATTTGGTCCAAGTGATCTTGGAGCATAAGAAATGCGCCCACAAATTTATTTCCACAATGTTTGTATTGTGTTTCAAATGGGACAAAAACGTTATCTCCACCAACATGTATGGTATATGGTGATTTAATACCTGGATGTCTGCGGCTCAGTGTTTAAAAACCAACATCCAGGTGTTAAATCTCCATATACCATACAGGTTGACGGAGATAACTTATAATATTTATTTAATAAGTTGACAAGTTTATATTTTCTTTGAAAATAGTACTGCATCCTCACCACATTACATACCTACTAGGCAAGCTTGTTTGCAAGTAAATTCTTTTCAGTGAACAAAATTATAGTAAGGTTCAGGTAATGTTAAGCTGGGAAACTGTAAATTAGTGAGATTTCTGATCAAAAATAGTGAGATTTTAATTTTTTCTGAGCTCAAAAGAATAAAATTTAGTGACTTTAATAGTGATATTCTGATGAAAATCAAATTTTCATACTCATTTAGCAGAAAATTATTCCAAAAAATAGTGAATCTCCCTCTAAAAGTGTGAGATTTAACATGTCGGGTTAAGATATTAAAAGAAGTAAATTTTTATTTCTCGGGCAATTTTCCATGAATTTTTCAGCAAGGCACGAATGCTTTTTCTGTCCCTTTAACCCTTTTCCTAACATGAAAAGCAGACGACACTTGCAAACAAAATTCTTGAATAACTAATTTTTTAAATTTTTTACTTCAAAAACATAGCTTATGACCCCTCATTGGAACGCGCTCGCCGAGCTCGTTCCGACGAGGGGCCATAACCTATGTTTTTGAGACAAAAAAATGAAAAAAATAATGAAAATTAATTGGCGATTTTTGAGAATAGCGCTGGCCGTTACATTGGGTAAAAGATTAAAATAAAGTAAGAGTCTACTCCAGGGTTCCTAATCAAATGAAAAGTCCTTAAATTTGGATACTTCATTGAAAAGTGATTGATTTTATTTCTCTCCTTGAAAAATACTTAATTTTCCACTACCTCACTTAAAGGGAGCACGGTGGCTCAGTGGTAGACTGATGGACTTCTATGCTAGAGGTCCCGAGTTCGATCCCCGTCCGGGACGACCCGTGTTGTGTCCTTGGGCAAGGCACTTTATCCCAGTTGCCTACATGGGGGCACGATGACACCGTGCACTAAGGCATACTGCACGTCGATGGTGCACATGTCTTCAACTGCTTTAAGCGGAGCTCGAACAGGGTTAGAATGTTCAGGAGCTGACAGTTGCATCGTCCATGCTCGATGGTTGAGCTCGTTCCAATGAGGTGTCATAAGCTATGTTTTTGTGACAAGAAATGAAAAAGTAATGAAAACTGAATGGTGAATTTTGTGAATAGTGCTGGTCATTTTTGACCGTTATGTTAGGTAAAGGGTTAACTTTTTAGAGGCCATGAGATTTTTGTACATCTTTGCTACATATTGACAGTCTACATGCTGTGGCTTCACAGTTGTTTCGAAGACAAGTCATGACATCCAGGTGTTAAATCTCCATATACCATACATGTTGGCGGAGATAACTTATAACATCATGTAGCTCTGTCAAAAAAGCTAAAATAGAATAACTGTTGTGTTGGATGTACTGGGGACAGACTGGTCTGTTAACAGAGGGAATGGGGGCACGGTGGCTCAGTAGGTAGAGGTGCAGGCTGCAAGCCGAGAGGTCCTCGGTTGGAATCCCACCTGCCGCAACCGCGCTGTGTCCTTGGGCAAGACACATCTGGGGGCACGGTGACATTGTGGACTAAGGCATACTGCACGTCGATGGTGCACTTGTCTTCAACCAATGCTAACCCTGCTGGTGTGGAGTTAGTATGTTGGGGAGCTGACAGTTGCCCATTGTTGCTCGGTGGTTCTCTCTGGGTACTCCGGCTTCCTCCACCCGTAAAACTGTCATGGTCTTGCTTAGCCACAGTGCAGAAATATATGATCTTAAACCCCAATAAATAATAATAATAATAACAGAGGGAATTTGGTGATTGTCAGGGGTTACAATGACCTATATGAGTGACTTTTACTCAATAAAATTTTTATGGTTGGCATAATTTTTTAGAGTCCGTTGGGTTACCCTAAACACAAGTATTTGGGGGTGGGAGGTCGTGGGTGGGGGCTAATTTTGCAACAGACTCAAGTCAAAAATCATTTTTCTCAAACTTGAAATTCTTGCGATAATTTATGCAAATACATTATGCTCAGGAAATCAGAGTACTGTGCCCTGGAAAGGCAGTCCTTGTGACACTGACTGGCACCAAATACAATTTCCTATATGCAAATGCAATGTATTGTTACGTTTGTACAATGAAAAGTGAAACCAAAATTGAAAACCTGACTCTTTCAATGAAACTGGAAACGACATGAAAATTGAAAATCAAGTCCAATCACTCTTACATTTGGTAAAAAAGCGGGGGTACCTACGGTGACACTCAATAGTTTTTAGCTGCGACTAGCAGCTCTATAAGTGGCAATGTTGGTCTGTCTGTGACCAATTGAGTTTCAATACTCAATAACTTTTGAAATACTTGATGGAATGACTTTATATTTGGCATGTAAGTGTATCTTATTGATGTCTAGCCACTGTTCAATGCATGTGTTGTTCCAAATATTTTTCTTGGAGTTATGGCTTTTGATGGACTTAGAATTTTGTGAGATTGCACCACCCGTCGCAGCTACGGCGTCGATGTCGCGATTTTTATGATAATGCCTCAATGATCTGTAATCTACCAAAGTTCTGCCAGCTGTTATACATTATCCTGTAATAAATGTTTTATTTTTGGGAATTTTTTTACTAAATTTGTGTTATCTGTGGATGTTGTCAGTTTCGTTCTTCAGAAAACATCAGGATGCTTTGTCATCTTCAGATTTTTGACAATAAAGATATGCTTAAAAGCCGGAACTCTGCCTAAGTATCCCAAACTGTCGACACATCGAGGACTTATTATGCATAATATTGCGTCCATTATGTTTTTCTTGACTGATGAACAATATTTGAACCGTGCCATATTTGTTTTCTAAATTTAACCACAACCCAGTTTGGTAACCATAATAATATCAGATTAGCACAGAGAGGAAGGGATACCCAGTATCACATTCACCATTAGCCACCTTTTTTAGCCTGGAAACTCATCCATCTACAGAAATAGACTAATGGGGTACGCATCCGAGTCAAAGTTGCAGTTCTACTAGCTACTCACAAGTATCCATACTAGTAGATCTTTCTATCAAAGATTAATGCACAGAGCACATAGTCAGTGTTGGAGTTAAATGTATTACGGGAGTGACAGGTAGGCAGCCAATCTGGCTATATCATCTCCCAACGGTATAGACTGAAGATCATTTTCTAGTTATTTTTTTGTATTTTATAGTCAAATATGTAATTGCCTATAAACTATACCATTAAATAAAATAGCTATCTATCTATCTCGGCAAGATTCAGATTTTTAACCCTTTACCTGACATGAAAAGCAGACGACACTTGCAAAAAAAATTCTTGAATAACTAATTTGTTTTCATTTTTTGTTTCAAAAACATAGCTTATGACACCTCTTTGGAATGAGCTCATCGAGCTCGTTCCAAAGAGGTGTCATAACCTATGTTTTTGAGACAAAAAATTAAAATATAATGAAAATTAATTGGCGATTTTTGAGAATGGCGCTGTCCGGTTTTGACCGTTACGTTGGGTAAAGGGTAAAAAAATAATCCAGATGGTTTTGAATCAAGTTGAATCATTGAAAGGTTGTGAATTCGGTTTCTCCCAATAGTTAAGGATGTTTACTGTGGTAAACAAACTCTGTTTTACTGGTAATACAACAGGGCCTGGTAACCAATACCTGGGGTGGAAGACCTCTAAAATAGGCAACATGGATTGGCCGGACTCAACATTATATCCATGTTGTGGTCATGCTTAGCTTAGCCTCTGTTCATAAATATCTTACCCTAAACACCAATAAATAAATAATAATTATATGTAATGTCAAACGTTTACCAAGCACCCAACAATACCACGCATGAACTTGGTCTTGAATGTATTAATGTCATGATTTCTTGTCTTACTTTTACAGCTGCCCAGATTTCATTGATTGTACAGAATCTATCGGTTGTAATATGTACAGTCGGCTTGTATCTGTACTTTCACTTTTCGGAGGAGGTTGCTGTAGGATTAAATGGGCATCTTCCACTCATTTTAAAGGTTGCCTTCATAACGATTGCAGTGATCTCGGATTTAGGCAGTGTAGGGCGTAAAATAGCAGTTGAGAGAGACTGGATTGTTGAAATATGTGGTGAGAACAAGGATCAGCTTGCAAGTGAGTACAGTTTTGTGGAAATTACATTGCCTAATTTTTGTCAAAAACAAGCTGGGTTAACAAGTAGGGCTTCTAACTTTATTATTCTTGTGCACTCTGATGTCAAATGTGAAATGCCAAAGTTTTCAGCAGCAGTTATGTCCGACAATGTAGTTTGATATTTAACCAAATATACCTTGCTTGTCAGCGCTCACTGAGCAAGATACATATAGAAAAAACGTTTAGTGTTCTCAAATAACCCTTTACCTAACCTGAAAAGCAGACGACACTTGCAAAAATAATTCTTGAATAACTAATTTTTTTCATTTTCTGTCTCAAAAACATAGGTTATGACCCCTCGTTGGAACGAGCTCGACGAGCTCGTTCCAACGAGGGGTCATAACCTATGTTTTTGAGACAAAAAATGAAAAAAATAATGAAAATTAATAGGTCACAAACTTGATTTACCCTTTGTACTCTGATGTCAGAATGACAAACTTTTCAGCAGCAGATATTTCCCATAATGGGTGCATGGTGGCTCGAAGGTAGACTGTTGGACTTCTATGCTAGAGGTTCCGAGTTCGATCCCCATCTGGAACGACCTGTGTTGTGCCCTTTATCCCTGAGGCCTACATGGGATGCACGATGATGACGTGTACTAAAGCATACTGCACATCGATGATGCACATGTCTTCAACCGCTGTAACCCTACTTGAGAGGATCTTGAACAGAGTTAGAATGTTGGGGAGGTGACAGTTACTCATCGATGCTCAGTGGTTCTCTCTGGGAACTCCGGCTTCCTCCACCTGTAAAACTGTCAAAGTCATGATTAGCCATTGTGCATAAGTATGTGTCCTTAAACACCAATAAATAAATAAATAAATAAATTTCCCATAATACAGTTTTATATTTAACCAAATATACCTTGTTTGACAGAGCTCAGTGAGCTCTGTCAAACAAGATATAATTGGTTAAATTCATCGTTAAACAAGAAAAAAATGGAGTGATTGGAGAAACTTCTGTTGCACTACCAGACTGCTAGGGTTAAATGTTGTATGTTCAGGAAGCTAAAATTGTCATTGTTAATTATGTCCTTGTTCAAGGCAAGTGATTTTGGAAAGTATATGTTGCTGCGTCAGAGCTGTTATGACATCCTGTACAGTGATGAAAATAACTTGTATGGTAATTGAAGGAAATATTTAAACTGCACTGCAGGCCCAGATGCATTCATAGCTAGAATGTAGGCTAGAGCTGGACAGTTTTATTTTTTCCGATTTGGATCAATTTCAGGACAAAACCGTGGTTTGGTTCAGTTTTGTTTAATGGGAGGGTAATACTTTTGGCCCCTCCCAAAATTAATATTTTCTGAACCGATGGTCCAATTTGAACCAAATTTGGTATGTGATATTATTGGGTCATAAATACTTGACTCGTGCAAAAAAACATTCCCATGTCCCCATGGGAACCCCCAGGAGCAAAAAATAGAAATGTTTTCAAATGCCCATATTTCCCAAACCAAACAGAGCAGAGAGCTGTTATTTGGTATGAGGCATCCTAAGGGTTATTAGAATTGACTGGTAAAAAAAATTTGCCATCGTTTATGTTAAGGTGTTCTGAAGAGGACATCAAAAAAATGCTGAGTCAGCATATTTGCAAAAATTTAAAAAAAATTTTCTCCAGAACCAAAAGTCAGAATCTTTTTATATTCAGTATACAGCATTCATAGGGTGGGGTGAGGGGGGGGGGGGGGAGGGCCAGATATAAGTTTGTTAAAATAAAGCCCATTGGTTCTTGGTTCATATTTGGGCCCAATACAGAAGCCCGAATTTTTAAATACGATAATATAGGGAATATTCTTTAAAAATCTTCTTCAGAACCACCAGTCAGAATCTTTTAATGTTTGGTATCAGGGACCAGCTGTGAGGGTGACTAGGGTGATTATGTTGCCCTTCTAAGCCCAAAGTCGCCTAGAAAAATTGTCAGGGCGATTACAGGTCGCCCTCTAAAAATTGGCCAAAATGAGGAAAGGCTGAACTGAGTGATGCGAGGTTTACATGAAAACGATTATTTTCAAAAATCGAATGTGCATGAGTGTGATAAATGGGCATTTTAATTTGTCAAATAAACGTCCATTTATTTGAAATCACACGACAATCAATTGTCCATTGTCGCTTTTTGCAGATTTTTTTATTTCTATTTTGTTGTGTTTCAGTCGGAGCTTCAAGTGTTAAAATGAAAATAGGTGACTTATGCGACTCAACAAAATAACTCAGTTTGAAAGTAGGTTACCTCGCTTAGGATGCCAAAAATGTATACATAACGGACATATTTTCTAACTCTGTATTTTTATTTCGTTTTGCTGATGACTGTTAACTGTTGGGCCGTCTATTCCCAGAAAAACATGAAGGGAATTGAAACACATAAAAAAAAAAGCTTTAGTGATGACAAGTAAAGCTTTGTACAGGACACAAGTGTGCATGTGGACGGTTTTGAAAAAGCGTCCTCCTAAACACCAGAATGACACAAAATGATGCAGAATGACACCGGAATGCCTTAAAAATGATGTGGAATGACATTTCTTTTACAAAATACTTGACCCCAGAATGTATTTTGTTTATTTACTAACAAAGTACCTCCCAAACAACCTTCTTACATCTGGTCTTGTTCACACTTTCAGACTTGGGAAATTATTAGCTTTGTAGACTTTAGTGAAAGGCAACCACAGGAGGGTGCTGGGTGATTGGCACGAAGAAGAAGGGATGGGTCATGAAGGAGAGGGTAGCAGTGGGGGATTTTCAGTCAATAATTACTTTGTGATTTTTTAACCTGGCACAGATGCTTCATAGACAACTGGACCTGGATTATTGGACATTAATGGAGGACCACAAATTGAAAATATGAAGGGGTGGCGGGGGTGGTACATGAATATTCTTAATTTTCCCCACTTGCCTATGAAATCTCCCTACATGACTCTGCAGTCTCCCTATTTTTCTGGAGGGAAACTTGAAGTCTCCCTAAAATTCCCCCCTAGACTGGTCCCTGTTTGGTATACGTCATTGGTATTGGGGTCAGATTCACGATTGTACAAACCAAGTCCCTAGGTATATATTTGGGCTTTTTAATTTTAACATTGTGCAATATGAAGAAATTTCTTTAAAAATCTTCTTCAGATCCACCAGTCAGAATTGCTTTCATATTTGGTATGCATTATCTCTAGGGGGGTTCAGATTCAAGTTTGTTCAGTTCAAGCACCTGGGTTAATATTTGGGCTCCATATGGGAACTTGAAATTTAACTTAGTACAGTATGAGGAATTTCTTCAAAAATCGTCTTCTGATCCACTAGTCAGAATTCTTTCATATTTGGTATACAACATCTCTAGGGGAGGGAGGGGGGGGGGGGGGGGGGGGGGGGTCAGATTCAAGTGTGTTCAAATCGAGTTCCTAGGTTAATATTTGGACTCGCAATGGTAGCCCAAATTTTAACTTAATACAATATGAAGAAATTTCTATAAAATTTTTCTTCTTCAGAACCAACAGTCAGAATGCTTTCATATTTGGTATACAACATCTCTAGGAGGTCAGATTCAAGTTTGTTCAAATTGAGAGCCTGGTTTAATATTTGGGCTCCCTATGGGAGCCAGAATTGGCGATGTAGCTGAAGAATTAGAAATTTGATATTCAGTACCCTCTAGAGGTGTGTAACTAAGATTAATCCACATATGTTGTATCAAGGGGCTTCATAGGGGAGCTCTACATTTTACATTATGATCAACTGAAGAAAAGGCATGCTGCTCGGATTATTTTTGTCTCTACTGAGGGGCACAAGGATTGACAATGTATCCTATGGAGATGGATTGCTTAATGTAGACTCATTCTTGGACTCTGTTTATATCGTGTTCTGTTCAATGTGAACGCTTCAGGCCCCATGGGTCCTCTTGTTTAAGTTTTCTTGCGTTATAAAAAGAGAACATGTGGCAGCCCAAAAGACAATGTGGGAGGGCCATGAGAAACAGATTTTTAACTTTTTAATGCCTATTTGCTTGAAATTCACTTTATGCCATAAAACCGAATTGCTTACCTGAGATAAAGGCTATTTAAAATTGTTATTTGGTTAAATTTCAAAATCTCAGACTGACTTTTCTTTTTGTTTTCAGAAATGACATCCATTATGAGAGTCATAGACCAGTCATCTAAAATATTAGCACCTGTCTTGACTGGCCAGATATTGACATTTGCTTCTACGGAGATCGGTGGATTGTTTATTGCTGGTTGGAATGCAGTATCAGTGTTTGTAGAGTATTTTTTCCTCTGGAAGGTTTATCAGCTTGTACCCTCTTTGAAAAATAAAAGAACTAAGAACAAAACTCAAGGTATTCTCAAATGAGGAAGTGCTTAATTCATTTACCAAACATTTATTAATATGCATTCTGTACAGATTATGTTAATCTCAAAAAAAAAAAAAAGGAGGAAATTCAGTGAACTATTGTCCTTTCCATAACCCCCCAATGGTAAATAAACTCTGGAATAATACAAAATCAAGAAAATATCTTGTAGTTTTCAGCTCCCGATTACGTGTAATATATTTAACTTCGCCGTCGTAACGTTTCTGTGATTTTAGCTCGCTCGAAAATTATATAAACAAATTTTATAATTCTCTATGGGAATTTGTGTGTATTTTCGGAAGAGCGTCCATTTTGCAACAATGCACAAGTGACGTAACTGGGACCGTCCATTTGAGAACAGGTAAATTTGAATTTTCACGGCTTGCTTTTGCAGAAGGCGTGTTTTGACGAAGTTGGAATATCAGTTTGTCGTGATGATAGTTCAAAATAAAAGTGAATTAGTGAATAAATAAAATATACATGTATTGTAGTCGTGACCTAAATTATTTTATTAATACGTGCCGTACCAGTTTTCCAAATTTGTCATGTCTTGCCGACAACTGCCCGCAGTATGTTGCTACAGACCTCCATTTAGGCTTTGATTGTTTGTGTGACAGTGACACGGGTACAGGCGAAAACAACACCGTGTGTTACTTTCAGTTTGGCACAGGAGTCCGTATTTCTTGGGTTTGGACTGCCCCCATCCAAATATGGCCTAAAAGACCTTGTTTTAATTTTTTACCTTGGCACGTCCTTTGAATTCGGACTCCCCCCCCCCCCCCCCCCCCCCCCCCCCCCCCCCCCCCACACACACACACACACATACACAAGATTCTGATTTCTGCGTCAAATAATAAAGAAGGAGGTGTATCGTGAATCCAGGTTGGATAGATTCCAGGGCCGAGGAAAGGGTGGGGTTGGGGAAGGGGTGTTATTGCTTTTACTGTTTAGAAGTCACTGATAAACAACAAGAAAACCATGAGATAGTTGGGAGGGGAGATGTATCCTCTCATTTTTAACTGCTCAATTTTCAACAAATTTATTAGAGAACCATAGGCTAAATACTCGGTTTCAAAACGAAACACAGAAAAAGGCAGAATTTAAATGAATTAATTTCGCCATCGGAACTGGTGCCGTTCTCGCCACAATCAATTGGTGCCGTTTTCGCTCACTCGGTGCCGTTTACTCCAGGTGCCGTTTTCACACGGTGCCGTTTTCGCTATAACCCGACACAAGTCCAAGTAACCAATTTTCTTTTAAGAAAGTATATAACTAATAGCACGAGAGAATTGGCATCTTCGAATACAACCCTGACGAATACGTATAATCACTAGAAAGCCTATTGGAAAATTGTACGGGGGGGGGGGCGTCACGAATACGTCACTTCGTGATCACGCTAAACCCCCCCCCCCCCCCCCCCCCCACCATTTCTCAGCAAGCACCTGATAAATCTTCCTAGGGAGAAATCACTAGGCAAAGTTGATCAGAGAATTTATATAATATTAATCATATTTCGACTTCACTGATTATACCCAGCACAGGCGTATATAGACCAACGGGCCAACTTTTTTCCATGGCTGCGGGGGTGGGGAGGGGGGGGGGGCTGGAAGATTTTGCCCGAAAAGTAACTACGTGCGTAGCTCTGGTGTGGATGTTCGTGAGCGTGTCTTCTCCTTCTGGTGGGATTAAGGGAACCCTCCCCGGGAACATTTTTAAAAATCTGATCCACTTGAGGGTTTCTAGAGAACCCAGACTACCTTTCGAACCTTGTAATTGGAAGAAAAGAGGATCGCTTTTGTAGAGGTGCCTGGCTGAATGTGTTCGAGCGGTCTCGTCTGGTTTCAGTCAACTGCAATAAAACATTATATGCTTCTCGGGATTCAGCTGGAGTAAATACGTGTAATGTAAGGCCTGTGTGCCCATAGAATTAGAGGATCGATCCCTACAGATGGATGAGGCTTTAACACTATTCACGTGGGTCGATATACTATTAATAACAGTTTGGCTGGCCGCTGATTTGCCGTGGTTCTCTGTTGAGAAGGTTTTGGTTACTCATGTGCTTCCAACTGCCCCCCCCGATTCCCACGCATCTTTCCTCCCAATACTGAGACGAACTGCTTGAAGACACTCTGTACCCCCATTCTTCACAATCCCTCCAATAAGCATACTAACCACCGCATTTGTGTCAACCACTAACCACGCCCTTTATTCTCCCATCCCACGTCCTCATTATACTACTCCCAGTGAATTTTGATCTAGAAGATTGAGATATTGGACTTCCTAATAAAACATATTCCAAGGTCACCACTACGCCCAAGTTACACATTTGGCTCTCCTTTTCCACCGTCTTTCCCAATTCCCCCTAATCTCCAGTGATCGCGACCTCAGCTTGAACAACAGTGACCACCCCTCCCCTTACAATGGCGCCATTGTCAAGGTACTCTTCAAAACCTGTCTTCTCTTTGTCACGCAGGCCACACAAAGACCTCTTTCTTTTGACCTACTCTCGCCAATTTGGGTTACAATCCCCATGACTCTTTCTCTAACGATTTTTTTTACCTTTGGTTGTCTCTATTTCTGAGTTCGATACATCGTTTGGATAAATCCCTACAAACTTCTACCATTACTGCAGTTAATTATAACGAAATTTTTAAAAACCCTAAGCTATGAATTATTACCTCGACTGTCTAATATTTCTACATACCTGTGTTACTTCCACTAGGTCTTGTGGCGGCTGAAAGGTGCCTCCCCTCTGGATATACTTTAGCAAGGGGCGGCATATATGCCCAAGACCTAAGGTGGGATGCTAATAGAATTATAGATGGCGGCGTGGAGTATCCCTGGGAAAATTGGAAAAAAGATTTCAATCCCCGAGGGCTTTTTGGCCACTAAATAAACTATGTTCCCATTCAGCCTGCAACATTTTTCAGTGGGTAGGTAGATAGTGTGACAATTTATATAATAAAATCAATCAGTAACTGGAGCTTTCGGCCACTTGGCCTTATTTGCCACATTGTGGGGACCTAGTGAGGGGACCTATAAGTGATGTCACAGTAATGTGACCCAATTTAACTCATGTTAGATTGTCATGGAAGCCCGCGGAAGCGGCCATCTTGTGACGTCATCTCCATAGTGACACGTGGTCTTAGTGCGCATGCGCAGCGCGTGTTGTTAGTGTTAGTACTTCTGTCGGACATTTTTGTCTGATGGAGGCCGCCATCTTGGTTTCTAAGGTAGCGCGTGGTTGCTATGAGCCTGAATGGCCTACACCAGGACGGGGGTATGTGCGGAGGGTTTGTTGGTTTGAATAGGAGTAAATCTGATTACTCAGAAAGACCCACCAATCCATCCAAGCCACCCAAAACGACTATTTGATATGGATTCCTCACGAATCCTTCTTTTTTCAATAACAGGTACGTTCCTTTGTATAAGAGTAGTTTTACTTTGTAGAATTACCACAAACAAGTGCACAGGATGTAATTTTGTCTGCTTGCGTTGCATTCCAAGAGGTATTTCACGATTTCTACCATAGTATGTGAAGGTTCCAGCTGTTAGTCAAATAGTGATTCGAAATTTCTAGACGTTGATTTGATTTTTTTTTTTGGGGGGGTGGGGGGGGAGGGTGGGGGGGGAGCCCCACTCCTACGATAACGAACGCGCACGTCATCGAGAAGTTTTTTCGACATATATACATGTAACAATGGTTATAACTGAATTCCCTGTGACCAAGAGGGGTGGCAACCGCCCCCTCCCCCCCCCCCTCCCCTCGTCTCATGCGCGCATGGTTCTTGGAACAAATTCAAATGACCTCCCATTAATTAATGATATGTGTTAGTTCTGGTGTAGCCGTTTAACATTCTCCCTACATTTCACCCCCACTCGATAGGATAAAATCTCGTGTGTTTCCCCTCTCTAAATATAAAAAAAAAACATTTGCTTTTAAAAAGCTTATTTCTGGCTCCCAAGATTGGTGGAAGATGAAAAGATACACGCAGGCCATGATGGAATATCTCACCCCTGCCTCCGCTATGTGACTTTGCATTCGATTTATATATTCTTCTTTTCTTCATATTTGAAGATTTTGTTTGTAAAGTTAAAACTTTGAGCTATAACTGAGACATTGTAACTTTTCCTCTTAGTAATGTGGAAGAGAGATAATCCACGCACACTGAAAACTACTTACGGTAAGTTTTACAAGCCTAAAATTAATCTACCCTCGCGAAGTATGTTACAATTTTTTTTCTAACGATTATTTGAATGGTATTAAAGGCCGACGACCCAAAACATATGTAAAAAACGAACGCGAATTACTTTGGCGAAGTCCAAGTTCAATGTTATTGAACTGGTTCGGACGGGTGGGGGAGGGGAGGGGGTCGAAACATGACACGTCCTGAATAGCCATGTTAATCTTTTAAAATTTAGTTCAAGTTATATGCTCTGCCCAGACTTCAAAGAGTATGGGCTATAAATTCACTGGCTGAAAAAATTGGAACGTGTGTCTATATGTCACTTGGAGAGGTGGAGTGCATTTTTGTGAGCATCGTGTACACAGTCAGTGATGCCAGATCGAGGATCTGTCGCCAGCTATCTCAACCCCATACTGTCTTGAATCTGTTTCCTTGCAAGACACATATATACGATAAACCAAAGATGGTTAGCCCATTTCCCCCAACTTGATTTCGCTTGACTTAATTATATTTTACGCAGTTCAAGGGCAGGACAGTGCCGGGGTGGACTTCAGGTGGTGGAGGTGGGGGGGGGGGGGGGTAGGTTTTATGTTGGTATGTGGAGTTACCATGCTGTGGAGCTGAGAGTTGCTTGCCATTGTTCGATGGTTCTCTCTGGGTAATCCGGCTTCCTCCATCCGTAAAAATGTTGTGGTCATGATTAGCCATTGTGCATAAATATGTGGCTTTAAACACCAATATTATTTATTATTATTTATTGATGTTTACGGTCACATATTTATGCACAATGGCTAATCATGACCGTGACAGTTTTACGGGTGGAGGAGTACCCGGAGAGAACCACCGAGCAACGACGAGCAGCTGCCAGCTCCCCAACATCGTAACTCCTCATTGCAGCACAGGCGGGGTTAGATTGGTTGAAGACATGCGTACCATCGACGTGCAGTACGCCTTAGTACACGGCGTCATCGTGCCCCCACATGGGCAATGGGGGTGAAGTGTCTTGCCCGAGGACACAACGCGGTTGCCGCAGGTGGGAGTCGAACCGAGGACCTCTCGGCTTGCAGCCTGCACCTCCACCTACTGAGCCACCGCGCCCCTTAAACACCAATAACTAACTAACTAAAAACGGTACATAATTTGGTTCTTCAATCAGAAATCTGTTGAAATCAGTGTTTTGGTCTTCAATCAGAAACCTGTTGAAATCGGTGTTTTATCTCTGAATGGGGTGGGGATAAACCCCATATATTGAAAAATATGGGGTTTACCCCATCCAATCGGCGATAAACTTCGACTCTACTAAAAAAAAATTTCATCGAAAAGGAATTTTCGGCAGAAAAACATTATTAAATCACAAGTCTGCTTTCGTGCACAATGTTTCTAAAGCTGTTACAAAATTTATCAGTGTGAACTTCAAAATTGTATTTAGAAAGCCTCAACAGTTATTTTCCGACGTATTTTATTTATTTTACAGAAACGGTCATCACTTTTTGATCGTAAGTTTCACTTGGGCCCGAATTTCGCAAGAAACTTACCGATGTTGTGGAACGGTTCAGATTTATGTTTTGATCTGTATCCAAAATCCATCAAAACACAACTCCTTGCAACAAACTTGAAACCCTCAGGTAAAAATAGATTATGCTATCCGTTACGTCATTGGTAAACAAACATGTCGGCTGCTGGCGTAAAATGACAACAACGGTGAGCTTTTGAGTGAAATCAAGGGAAAATGAAGACCCACCGATAAGGTAGTAATGCGAAAATTTTCTCCTTCATCTATTCTTTAACTTGAGTGGTTGATTATAATTGAATAACAAACAGAACAGGAGATACGCGATATAGTCTTGCGCCAAGTATGTTTCGGAAAATACTATAGTGGGTGATTTTCAGCAAAATTCAGTAGATTTTATGAAAAAATTGGCACCAAAACAGTTGTCAAGGAAAATTTGTAAATTTTCAGTCCTCGGACCACCAATGCAAGTGTTTCATGAGCTAAAAAATTGCTGATGTTTTTTATATCATGTTAAAAAATTGTGCTTGATTGTTGGGTTCACAGCAGCCATGACTAGATCTGATGAAAAATACTTAAAAAATAATCAGCGGGTTAAGTGCTAATCAAGTCTGGCAGATGTTATTCTCTGTCAAAATAGAGGCCTGCCATGTCCAAAAACAATATACCAATACAACCCCAAATGACATAGAACCATTATTAGTCCTCTACTGGCATCGCCAAAGGGGACTATAGGTTTGCACTCTGTCCTTCCGTCAGTCTGTCAGTCTCACTTTAGTTTTCCAGACTTTTTTTGGAAACGCTTAAACCGAATGATTTCGTTTTTGGTAACCTACTATAGAACGATGACTTACAGATCAAGTTTGAGTTTCATGCTGATTGCATTATTCTTGTGTGAGTTATGGCCCTTGGAAATATGGAAAAGTGCCAAAATATTAGTATTTTTATACTGTACCAATGACCCAGACATAGCTGGTGCTAACTCTAAAAAATCCAGGGCCAAACACAAATTTTGCCCCCCAATCCCCAAAACCAAAAGAAATCATGTCCTAAAGGACCTCCATACTTTGCCCTTACTGCGCATGCGCAGTGTCAAGGACGTTCCGAAATTGGCACCAATTATCATTTCTCTGTTTGGCCCTTCATCATTCAACATCTCACTGATCTTTGTGCTTGTAAATCTCAGTTTAAAGGATGCCAGACACGTAATTATTGGAGAAATGGTGATTCTAAGGAGGATATAGAAGGAGGAGAGGAAAAAGGAGTGACAAAAAATAATCAGGGCTGTACTTAAAATTTTTTATGAAATTATGTTAAGTTGCCTATTTTCGAGGCATGGGCCTGTTGTTGTCATTCTTGCTATAAAGTTGCACTGCTTATTCAGTGTTTCCTCTCCCCTGGTCTTCTAAGTCCCCCCTTGCTATTCTCCCATGCTTTTGGCATATTTTTGAGAAAGATCATTTCTAAATTCTCTTGGGAGAGTTAGCTTGGTTACAGAATGAATTCTGTTATTTTTCCCATAGTTACGTTTTCACCCATGGGTGTGTAAACGTTGTGTTCTGCATCTTCCATCTGATGTTCTGCAGATTCTCCCCTGGGAGTCTCTGTCTTGCATCAGATAGAGTGTAATTTTGATGACTGATTTTGGGCCAGTATTGTCAGTGCCTGGAGTCATGTTTTCTGGTGTTTTTACACTGTTTGTTTACATTGGCAACAGTCTCTTTTGAGGGGGGCTGTTTGCCTTTGGAGTAGTTTATCTCACTTTTAGATACATTATTATTATCCGTAAGTGTTGCATTAATTATTTAATATAATTTTAAAATTTTTGACCACACTTAGCCTTGGGATCCATTGGGGCTCAACGTTACTTTTCAGAAACTTGGGCTTCGCTGAAAAAATATTTTTCAAAAATTATTTTGATTTTCAATTGTTTTTTCATTATTAATGGATCATGTTATTATGTATCTTTGTGTTAGGGGTTTGTGCGAGTACTAGGACTTGTTGTTGACTTTTCACAATGAAAGGATATTGTTCCAATTGTAATAGGAAGAAATCTTCCTCTGACTTTCATGATCATTGTATTAATTGTAGTCAGTGTTCTCGCACTAATCCCTGTTCTATATGTCAATATTGGGATGACAAACATTGGAAACGTGTGTCACGATATGTTGTTAGTGGAGAAAGGGCTATGCCGGCTCTTTCTCCGCAGGGTCACTCTACTCTATCAGTTTCTAGTTCAGAGGAACAAGAACAGGGTGATGTTTCCATGTTATCTTCCGCAAGTGCGCTTCCGTCATCACAAGTGAATACAGAGCTAGCGGCAAAAGTGCTCATGGAGATAAGACAAATGTCGTCCGCTAGCTCGCCCGGTGTAGCGTCCATTCACCGAATGGTTCGGCAGCCGGGTTCGTCCGATGCGGTCCAGGAGGAAATGTTGGGTGATGCGAGCACTATAAACATTCAACGTGCACACCCAGTGACGGCGGATAGTAGGAGAGATCGGAGGAAGCCTTCGAGACCGGTTCCTAGCTTATCCAGGTCCGCGAGCGAGAGAGGCCCCTCTCTCGTACAACAACATCTGGGACCAGATGTTGTGGTTCAAAATGTGTCGCAAGCGGAGCACACGTCCGTCGCTCGGGACGCTCCGTTGTATAGGCAGTCCGCGGAGACTGCTCAGGCTTCTTCCTCTCATCAGCGCACACGACCGCACCTTGGCTACGTGACCGCCGATATTTTACCAGCTTCGCCGATCAGGGATTCTTTGGCGACCAGGTCACGCCATCCGGTAGCCAGGGACACGAGGCCGGTGGACTCCGGACGTTCGCATAGGAAGAGTATGCGGGAGTCACCAGATGCGGAGCTGCCCTCGGCGAAGCAGCGAAAGACTGCGCCTCCGCAGGCCTCGATGTCGGACGTGCTTGTTCAAATAGCACAACTTATCGCAGCATCCCAGCAACCGACAGAAACGGTGTCGGATCGGGAATTATCCGACGGCGCTGGGTCGGTACGCTCTGCCGAAGCATCGGGGGCGGACGACCGGGAGCATCATGAGGTCCGACCGGATGGTGAAAGGGATACGGATGACTTGGAGCTATCCCTTTCGGAACAACATAAAGCTGCTGTGGACTTCATCCGGCACTTTCTTCCTCAAGTTGTTCCGTCGGGCCAGACTGCTGTGGTTCCGGACAAGAGAATTATAGCATCATTGGACTCTGATTTCTTTGAGCGGTTCAGGGACATCGCTCCCGAGTTTCCGTCTCAGTCCAATAATGTTGCAAGAACATTTGAATTATTGAACGACGCTATATTCAAACTTGCTTCCAAAACAGGAAAAGCGGGTTTCTTGTCCGCCAATACTCTCAACCTGCCTTTCATTAATGCAAGGAATAAATTCGATACGGCAGGACAGGGTATCCCGAGAGTTCCTCTGCGTATGGACGACGAGGCGGAAGACTTAGAATTATCATTACTGTCGTCTGCGTCTATTCCAACCGCGGTGTTGGAGACGACTATTTCGTCTAACAGAGCCAGTTTAGAAGCTTTATCTTACGCAGACCACCTTACTAAGGCGTTATCTCTGCGTCTTCAAGGGAAAGAATTCCAGGATGTACAATCCTCTTTAAGACTTCTTTCAAGGGCAGTAGCTTATTCCACGTGTAACTCCGCCCTTTCAGTGGCAAACCTGGAGTTGGTTAGACGTGACGCAGCCCTAGCTACATCCACACTCGTGGATAGTAAGGTGAAGAACTCTCTCAGAGTCGCTTCGGTCTCCGGAGAACTTCTCTTTGACGGCAAGCTTTCTGCAATTTACGATAAAATTACTAAGAAAGCTTCGGATTCTCTGCTGTTCAAATCTGCTTCTAAGAAGTCGGACATGGCAGATAAGAGTAAGACAGGCACTTCTGGGTCTAATGCGCCCAAGAGAGGTTCCTATAGAGGTTCTGGTGCGTCCTCTTGGTCTTATTCAAGAGACCGTCAAGGCAGCGACTCACGTTCGGGACGTCCTTCGGGCCGGGACAACCGGTCGGATGCCCCGAGGTCGACGGGACGAGGTGCGGGTCGTGGAGGACGTGGTTTCTCCTACCGCAGGCCTCGCAGGTCCAGAAGGTGATGGCTTCAACCTCTGTCGCGTGCCGGTTGGCGGAAGGTTGTCGAGTTTTTCACAAGAGTGGGCATCGATTACGGACGACCCTTGGGTGAGAGGGGTGATTTCGGAAGGTCTAAAGATATCCTTCAAACGAAAGCCTCCATTAACTCGAAGTCCAAAATGGACTCACCTTCCGTCAAATCCGCAGAAAAGAGATGCTCTGTTATCAGAGGTGCAGTCTCTTTTAATGAAGAACGCGGTAGAGGTCGTAGAAAATCAAGAGACATGGGATTCTACAGCCATCTGTTTCTGGTTCCGAAACCAGACGGCTCGTTCCATCCAGTCATAGATTTGAGCTGGATAAACAAGCTGATCGTCGCTCCGAAGTTTTATATGGAGACGATTCGATCGGTCAGAGCGAGTATTCGGGTGAACGATTATGCAACAAGCATAGATCTCAAAGATGCGTACTTTCACGTCATGGTACATCGAACATTCAGAAAGTATCTACGCTTCGCAGTCCTAGGGGTGGTGTATCAATTCCGGGTGATGTGCTTCGGATTGAATCTAGCACCCTGGGCTTTCACACGGGTAATGAACTCGGTAATGATGTATTTCCAAGCTCATTCGTCTACGGTAACGTCGGCCTACCTGGACGACATTCTTCAGAGGTACGGCAACGAGTTAACGCTTCAGAACGATGTGCAGAATCTGCTTCTATTGCTCCGACGTCTCGGTTTTATAATAAATGAGGAGAAGTCGGATCTGGTGCTGTCCAAGTCATTCACACATCTGGGAATGAGCTTCGAGACGCACAACAATCTCGTTCGTCTGCCGTTAACCAGAGCGAAATTAGTCAGTTGTTACGCTCGCTATTGTCTGCACGCAGACAAAGTCACAGCGAGGGAGTTCATGAGACTGATAGGTCTGTGCGGAACTGCTGCAGATCTCATTTCGATGGGGCGGTTACGCACGCATCCTCTCCAAATTTTCTTGACTCAGAATTGGAGTGTGAAAATTCATTCGCTCGACATAGACGTTCTCTTGTCAGATCAAGTGAAACGAGAGATTCGGCAAACATTCAGTGATTAACTCAGGGAGTTCCGCTGCAGTTGCCGGATCCGAGTTTTACCATTATGACGGATGCCAGTCAAACAGGTTGGGGTGCATCATTGATCCCAACGGATTCGAGATGCCAGGGTCTTTGGGATCCGCAATTCCTGGGCAAGCACATAAACATCAAGGAAATGATGTCAATTTGGCTTGCGTTATGTCATTGGATGGACATTATTCACAATGCCCATGTCCAAATCCTATCCGACAATACGACAGTAGTGGCGTATATACGGAATCAAGGAGGCACTCATTCAATTCCGTTGTTCAATCTAACGGAAAGAATCCTTCTGTTTGCTCTAGAACATCAGGTTCTTCTTTCGGTCCGTCATATACCGGGTCGTCTGAACGTACTAGCAGACTCCCTTTCACGAAAGGGTCGCTTGTTGTCGTCGGATTGGACTCACAACAAACAAGTATTCAATCAGATTTGCTACTAATGGGAACGGCCAATGATAGACTTATTTGCGACACATCTCAACAATCAGTTGCAGACGTATGTGTCTCTGTGTCCGGATCCAAGAGCATTTGCAGTAGACGCTCTGTCGATCCCTTGGGACGGAATGATAGGATATGCGTATCCTCCAGCGCCGTTAATTCAGCAAGTATTGCTAAAGATAAAACAATCTCAATGCAAGATTCTGTTGGTAGCATCTCTGTCTCCACAGAGACCGTGGATAAATCTACTCAGGTGTCTGTTGTGGGACCTACCGCAAAAGCTTCCTCCACAGGAGGATCTTCTTTCGCAGGGGAAATCGCGTCAACTCCATCACAACCCGCAGGGTCTCAACCTTCACGTTTTTCCGTTGTGCGGTCCTTCTTGCATGGCAAGCACTTTACAGGACGAGCAGTGGACGCGATTTATAACTGTAGGAGGACCTCCTCTTCGCTAAACTATGCGGCTAAGTGGAAGGTTTTTCGGCGTTGGTGTAGGGATCATTCTGTTGATATTTTTGATCCCTCCATACCAGACATTGCAAACTTTCTAGTATACTTGTTTGACGAAATCAAACTGCAGCCTGTTACTATTAAGGGTTATAGGTCTATGTTATCTGATACCTATGCACATCATGATAGTTTACAAATTGGATCTAATGTCTCTTTATCTAAGTTAGTTAGAAACTTCTCAATAAATAGACCCAGAACTCTTAGGTTAATTCCTAAGTGGAATTTAGCTTGGGTTCTTCTTAAACTGAAGGAAAAGCCATTTGAACCTCTTGGGACAGTAGATTTCAAATTCTTGTCTTATAAGACAGCTTTTCTCTTAGCTTTCTCTTCTGCTAGAAGAGTCAGTGAGCTTCATGCACTGTCGGTGGATGATTCTCACTATCGTAGTGTCGGGAACACTATCACCTTCACTACTAATGTGGGATTTTTAGCTAAGAATCAGGCTCCTAATAAATATCCGGAACCTATTGTTATTAAGGCTCTTCCGTCTTCGGACGGGCGTAGGCCTTTACTCTGTCCTGTTAGAGCGTTACGTATCTATAAACAGAGATCTCAGTTTATCAGAAAGGGACGAAAACGTTTCTTTCTGTCTCTGATGCCTAATAGAAAGGACATTTCGGTCCATTCTATTGCTAGATGGATTCAATTAACTATCCGTACTGCTTATGAAAATATATCTTCTTCTCAGCAGTCTGTGCTTAAGATTTCGGCTCATGAAGTAAGAGCTCTTTCTACTTCTTGGGCTTACGCTAATAGTATTGCTATTACAGATTTAATGAAGGCTGCTTATTGGTCTCAGCCATCCACATTCACAAATTTTTATCTCAGAAATATTGAGTCCATTTCTGGAGACCTGCATTGTTTAGGTCCGTTATCTGTTGCTCAGAATGTCATCCACTAAACAGTTGCAACTATAGTTATGCAGGCTTTCTGTTCCGGCAGTGACTCCGTCTGGCTGCCCTCTTCGCTCTGGGCTATTTGACCCAGGGCAAGGGGAAGGGGGGGAGGGTGTTCCCTTAGGTCACCTGCTTTATAGTGAAAAGCAAGGGAATGCCTCCTCCGAAGTCAGTATTTCTGAGTCGTTTCCGGGATGGTTTTAAAGTGTAATATTAATGTTAAAAATTCATTCATGTCATATTTTTAAAGTGTAGCTCGGTGTGAAGCATTTGTATATGTCAAGTGTCAAACGGGCGTTAATATACAATCCTCGGACACTTTTAAAGAATATAAAGAGTCTCAATTCTCTGGACTAACTTTATTTATTGGCTTACTTTAAAAATAATTAGTATATGGGTTATACTGGATGTTAATAGAGAACATGAATGTTATTGTGCTCAATTATGAGGGTATTGTATCTTTCTAATTTAACATAAAATAAGAAAGATACATGTAAAGCCTAATACTCCTTTTCTCCTTGAGGGGTTGACTCTATATTATATAGTTGAGCTTATTGGATTTTCCTCTATGTCCTAGGCCCTCCAGCCATTTTACTATTCAGCTATGTCTGGGTCATTGGTACAGTATAAAAATGTTAAAAAATTTATAGTAATTTATATATTTTTTATACTTACCAATGACCCAGACGGGGATGGCCCTCCCAGGAGTTGGGAACTCTTACCTCCCCGCTGAGTACATAGCGCTGACCAGGCACTGCCAGTAAGAATGATAATTGGCGCCAATTTCAGAACGTTCTTGACACTGCGCATGCACAGTAAGGGCAAAGTATGGAGGTCCTTTAGGACATGATTTCTTTTGGTTTTAGATGCAAATTTTGGGGATTGGGGGGCAAAATTTGTGTTTGGCCCTTGATTTTTTAGAGTTAGCACCAGCTATGTCTGGGTCATTGGTAAGTATAAAAAATATATAAATTACTATAAATTTTTTAACTTTCCGGACTTTTTTTGGAAACGCTTCAACGGAATGATTTCATTTTTGGTAAACTACTATAGAATGATGAGTTACAGATCAAGTTTGAGTTTCATGCTGATTGCATTATTCTTGTGTGAGTAATGGCCCTTGAGAATATGGAAAAGCACCAAAATATCAGTATTTTTATACTGTACCAATGACCCAGACTTAGCTGGCTGGTGCTAACTCCACAAAAACCAGGGCCAAACACAAATTTTGCCCCCCAATCCCCAAAATTTGCATCCAAAACAAAAAGAAATCATGTCCTAAAGGACCTCCATAGTACGACTCTACTGCGCATGCGCAGTGACGCAGTCGTCCCGAAATTGGCGCCAAATATCATTCTCTGTTTGGCCCTTCATCAGTCAACATCTCACTGATCTTTGTGCTTGTAAATCTCAGTTTAAAGGATGCCAGACACGTAATTCTTGGAGAAAATGTGATTCTAAGGAGGATAGAAGGAGGAGAGGAAAAAAGAAGTGGCAAAAAATAATCAGGGCTGTACTTAAAATTTTTTGTTAAAATTATGTTAAGTTGCCTATTTTCGAGGCAAACGCCTCTTGTTGTCATTCTTGCTAATTGTTGCACTGCTTATTCAGTGTTTCCTCTCCCCTAACCTTCTAAAGTCCCCCCTTGCAATTCTCCCATGCTTTTGGCATATTTTTGAGAAGTTTCATTTCTAAAAATTCCCTGGGAGAGTTGCTTGGTTACAGAATGTTTTCTGTTATTTTCCCCATAGTTACGTTTTCACCCATGGGTGTATAACGTTTGTGTTCTGCATCTTCCATCTGATGTTCTGCAGATTCTCCCCTGGGAGTCTCTGTTTTGCATCAGATAGAGTGTAATTGAGGACTGATTCCGGGCCAGTTTTTTCAGTGCCTGGAGTCATGTTTTCTTCTGTGTTTACACTGTTTGTTTTCATTGGCAACAGCCTTTTTTGAGGGGGGCTGTTTGCCTTTGAGGTAGTTTATCTCATTATAAGATACATTTATATTATCCGAAAGTGTCTCATTAATTATTTTATATAATTTTAAAATTTTTGACCACACTTTGCCATCGGATCCATCGGGGCTCAGCGTTACTTTTCAGCAACTTGGGCTTCTCTGAAAAAATATTTTTTCAAAATTATTTTGTTTTGCAATTGTTTTTTCATTTATTAATGGATCATGTTATTATGTATCTTTGTGTCAGGGGTTTTTGCGAGTAACTAGGACTTATTGTTGTTCCTTCACAATGAAAGGAACTTGTTCAAATTGTAATAGGAAGAAATCTTCCTCTGACTTTCATGATTATTGCATAAATTGTAGTCAGTGTTCTCGCATTAATCCCTGTCCTGTATGTGAACATTGGGATGAGAAACATTGGAAACGTGTGTCACGATATGTTGTTTCTGGAGAAAGAGCGATGCCGGCTCTTTCTCCACAAGGTCACTCTACTCTCTCAGTTTCTATTTCAGAGGAACCAGAACAGGGTGATGTTTCCATGTTATCTTCTTCAAGTGTGCATCCGTCGTCACAATTAAATACAGAGCTAGCGGCAAAAGTGCTCATGGAGATTAGACAAATGTCGTCCGCTAGCTCGCCCGGTGTAGCGTCCATTCACCGAATGGTTCGGCAGCCGGGTTCGTCCGATGCGGTCCAAGAGGAAATTTTGGGTGATGCGAGCACTATAAAAATAATAGATGCACACCCAGTGACGGCGGATAGTGAACGAGAACGGAGGAAGCCTTTTAGTCCGGTTCCTAGCTCGTCCAGGTCCAGCCGGGCCGCGAGCGAGAGAGGCCCCTCTCTCGTACAACAACATCTGGGACCAGATGTTGTGGTACAAAATGTGTCTTTAGCGGAGCATACGTCCGTCGCTCGGGACGCTCCGTTGTATAAGCAGTCCGCAGAGACTGTTAAGGCTTCCTCTTCTCGCCGGCGCACACGACCGCACCTTGGCTGCGTGACCTCCGATATCTTGCCAGCTTCGCCGATGAAGGATTATTCGGCGACCAGGTCACACCATCCGGCAGCCAGGGATTCGAGACTGATGGACTCCGGACGTTCGCATAGGAAAAGTATGCGGGAGCCATCTGATGCGGAGCTGCCCTCGGCAAAGCAGCGAAAGACCGCTCCTCCGCAGGTCTCGACGTCGGACATTCTAGTGCAGATAGCACAGCTTATCGCAGCATCCCAGCAGCCGACAGAGACGGTGTCGGATCGAGAATTATCCGACGGCGCTGGGTCGGTACGCTCCGCCGAAGCATCGGGGGCGGACGACCGGGAACATCGGGAGGTCCGACCGGATGGTGAAAGGGATACGGATGAATTGGAGCTATCCCTTTCGGAACAACACAAAGCTGCCGTAGACTTCATCCGGCACTTTCTTCCTCAAGTTGTTCCGTCGGGCCAGACTGCTGCGCTTCCGGACAGGAGAATTATAGCGTCATTGGACTCTGATTTTTTCGAGCGGTTCAGGGACATCGCTCCCGAGTTTCCGTCGCAGTCCAATAATGTTGCAAGAACATTTGAATTATTGAACGACGCTATTTTTAAACTTGCTTCCAGGACAGGGAAAGCAGGCTTCTTGTCCGCAAATACTCTCAACCTGCCTTTCATTAATGCAAGGAATAAATTCGACACGGCAGGTCAGGGTATACCGAGAGTTCCTCTGCGTATGGACGACGAGGCGGAAGACTTAGAGCTATCATTACCGTCGTCAGCTTCTATTCCAACCGCAGTGTTGGAAACAGCTATTGCGTCTAACAGAGCCAATTTAGATGCCTTATCTTACGCAGATCACCTTACGAAGGCGTTATCACTGCGTCTTCAAGGGGAAGAGTTTCAGGATATACAATCCTCCTTAAGACTTCTTTCAAGGGCAGTAGCTTATTCCACGTGTAACTCCGCCCTTTCAGTGGCAAATCTGGAGTTGGTTAGACGTGACGCAGCCCTGTCTACATCCACACTAGTGGATTCTAAGGTGAAGAACTCTCTTAGAGTCGCTTCGGTCTCAGGAGATCTTCTCTTTGACGGCAAGCTTTCCGCTATTTATGATAATATTAAAAAGAAAGCTAGTGATTCTCTGTTGTTTAGATCCGCTCCTAAAAGGTCGGATTCAGCAGACACGAATAAGGCGGGCACTTCTGGGTCTTATCCGCCCAAGAGAGGTTCCTATAGAGGTTCCGGTGCGTCCTCTAGCTCTTATTCGAGAGACCGTCAGGATAGCGACTCTCGTTCGGGACGTCCTTCAGGCCGGGACAATCGGTCGGACGCCCCGAGGTCGACGAGGCGAGGTGCGGGTCGTGGAAGACGTGGTTTCTCCTACCGCAGGCCTCGCAGATCCAGGAGGTGATGGCTCAAACCTCTATCGCGTGCCGGTTGGCGGAAGGTTGTCGAGTTTTTCTCAAGAGTGGGCGTCGATTACGGACGATCCGTGGGTGAGAGGAGTGACTTCGGAAGGTCTAAAGATATCCTTCAAACGAAAGCCTCCATTAACTCGAAGTCCAAAGTGGACTCATCTTCCGTCAAACCCTCAGAAAAGAGACGCTCTGCTATCAGAGGTGCAGTCTCTTTTAATGAAGAACGCGGTAGAGGTCGTAGAAAACCAGGAATCGCTGGGATTCTACAGCCATCTGTTTCTGGTTCCGAAACCAGACGGCTCGTTCCGTCCAGTCATAGATTTGAGCTGGATAAACAAGCTGATCATCGCTCCGAAGTTTTATATGGAGACGATTCGATCGGTCAGAGCGAGTATTCGGGTGAACGATTATGCAACGAGCATAGATCTCAAAGATGCGTACTTTCACGTCATGGTACATCCGACATTCCGAAAGTATCTACGCTTCGCAGTCCTAGGAGTGGTGTATCAGTTCCGGGCCATGTGCTTCGGATTGAATCTAGCACCCTGGGCTTTCACTCGGGTAATGAACTCGGTAATGATCTACTTCCGAGCTCATTCGTCTGCGGTAACGTCGGCCTACCTGGACGACATTCTTCAGAGGTACGGCAACGAGTTAACGCTTCAGAACGATGTTCAGAATCTTCTTCTATTGCTCCGACGTCTCGGTTTCATAGTAAACGAGGAGAAGTCGGATCTGGTGCCGTCCAAGTCATTCACTCATCTGGGAATGAGCTTCGAGACGCACAACAATCTCGTTCGTCTGCCGTTAACCAGAGCGAAATTAGTCAGTTGTTACGCTCGCTATTGTCTAAATACAGACAAAGTCACAGCGAGAGAATTTATGAGACTGATAGGTCTGTGCGGAGCCGCTGCGGATCTCATTCCGATGGGACGGCTACGCACACGGCCTCTTCAAATTTTCTTGACTCAGAATTGGAGTGTGAAAATTCATTCGCTCGATGTAGACGTTCTCTTGTCAGATCAAGTGAAACAAGAGATTCAGACTTGGGCAAACATTCAGTGGTTAACTCAAGGAGTTCCGCTGCAGTTGCCGGATCCGAGTTTTACCATTATGACGGATGCCAGTCAAACAGGTTGGGGTGCATCATTAATCCCAACGGATTCGAGATGCCAGGGTCTTTGGGATCCGCAATTCCTGTGCAAGCACATAAACATCAAGGAAATGATGTCAATTTGGCTTGCGTTACGTCACTGGATGGACATTATTCACGATGCTCATGTCCAAATCCTATCCGACAATACGACAGTAGTGGCGTATATACGGAATCAGGGAGGCACTCATTCAATTCCGTTGTTCAATCTAACGGAAAGAATCCTTCTGTTTGCGTTGGAACATCACGTTCTTCTTTCGGTCCGTCACATACCGGGTCGTCTGAATGTGCTAGCAGACTCCCTTTCTCGAAAGGGTCGCTTGTTGCCGTCGGAGTGGACTCTCAACAAACAAGTATTCAATCAGATTTGCTACCAATGGGAACGGCCAATGATAGACTTATTTGCGACACATCTCAACAATCAGTTGCAGACGTATGTGTCCCCGTGTCCGGATCCAAGAGCATTTGCTGTAGACGCTCTATCGATCCCTTGGGACGGAATGATAGGATATGCGTATCCTCCAGCGCCGTTAATTCAACAAGTATTGCTAAAGATAAAACAATCTCAATGCAAGATTCTGTTGGTAGCATCTCTGTCGCCACAGAGACCGTGGATAAATCTACTCAGGTGTCTGTTGTGGGACCTACCGCGGAAGCTCCCTCCACGAGAGGATCTTCTTTGGCAGGGGAAATCGCGCCAACTGCATCACAACCCGCAAGGTCTCAACCTTCACGTTTTTCCGTTGTGCGGTCCTTCTTGCATGGCAAGCACTTTACAGGACGAGCAGTGGACGCGATTTCTAACTGTAGGAGGACCTCCTCTTCGCTAAACTATGCGGCTAAGTGGAAGGTTTTCCGTCGTTGGTGTAGGGATCATTCTGTTGATATATTTGATCCCTCTATACCAGACATTGCTAACTTTCTAGTATACTTGTTTGACGAAATCAAACTGCAACCGGTTACTATAAAGGGTTATAGATCTATGTTATCTGATACCTATGCACATCATGATAGTTTACAAATTGGATCTAATGTCTCTTTATCGAAATTGGTTAGAAACTTTTCGATAAATAGACCCAGAACTCTTAGATTAATTCCTAAGTGGAATTTAGCTTGGGTTCTCCTTAAATTGAAGGAAAAGCCATTTGAACCTCTTGGGACAGTAGATTTCAAATTCTTATCTTATAAGACAGCTTTTCTCTTAGCTTTCTCTTCTGCCAGAAGAGTCAGTGAGCTTCATGCACTATCGGTGGATGATTCTCATTATCGTAGTGTTGGGAACACTATCACCTTCACTACTAACGTCGGTTTTTTAGCTAAGAATCAGGCTCCTAATAAATATCCGGAACCTATTGTTATTAAGGCTCTTCCGTCTTCAGACGGGCGTAGGCCTTTACTCTGTCCTGTTAGAGCACTACGTATCTATAAACAGAGATCTCAGTTCATCAGAAAGGGACGGAAACGTTTCTTTCTGTCTCTGATGCCTAATAGAAAGGACATTTCAGTCCATTCTATTGCTAGATGGATTCAGTTAACTATCCGTACTGCGTATGAAGATTTATCTTCTTCTCAGCAGTCTGTGCTTAAGATTTCTGCTCATGAAGTAAGAGCTCTTTCTACTTCCTGGGCTTATGCTAATAGTGTTGCTATTACAGATTTAATGAAGGCTGCTTATTGGTCTCAGCCATCCACATTTACTAATTTTTATCTCAGAAATATTGAGTCCATTTCTGGAGACCTGCATTGTTTAGGTCCGTTATCTGTTGCTCAGAATGTCGTCCACTAAACAGTTGCAACTATAGTTATGCAGGCTTTCTGTTCCGGCAGTGACTCCGTCCGGCTGCCCTCTTCGCTCTGGGCTATTTGACCCAGGGCAAGGGGAAGGGGGGGGGGCGGGTGTTCCCTTAGGTCACCTGCTTTATAGTGAAAAGCAAGGGAATGCCTCCTCCAAGACAGTATTTCTGAGTCGCTTCCGGGATGGTTTTAAAGTGTAATATTAATGTTTAATTTCATTCATGTCTTATTTTTAAAGTGTAGCTCGGTGTGAAGCATTTGTATATGTCAAGTGTCAAACGGGCTTTAATATACAATACTCGGACACTTTTAAATGATTATAAAGAGTCTCAATTCTCTGGACTACTTTATTTATTGGCTTGTTTTAAAAATAATTAGTATAAAGGTTATACTGGATGTTAATAGAGAACATGAATGTTATTGTGCTCAATTATTAAGGGTAGTGTATCTTTCTAATTTAAATATTAAATAAGAAAGATACATGTAAAGCCTAATACTCCTTTTCTCCTTAAGGGGTTACCTCTTTATTTTATAATTGAGCTTATTGGATTTTCCTCTATGTCCTAGGCCCTCCAGCCTGTTTACTATTCAGCTAAGTCTGGGTCATTGGTACAGTATAAAAATGTTAAAAAATTTATAGTAATTTATATATTTTTTATACTTACCAATGACCCAGACGGGGATGGCCCTCCCTGAGTTGGGAACTCTTGCCTCCCCGCTGAGTACATAGCGCTGACCAGGCACTGCCAGTAAGAATGATATTTGGCGCCAATTTCGGGACGACTGCGTCACTGCGCATGCGCAGTAGAGTCGTACTATGGAGGTCCTTTAGGACATGATTTCTTTTTGTTTTGGATGCAAATTTTGGGGATTGGGGGGCAAAATTTGTGTTTGGCCCTGGTTTTTGTGGAGTTAGCACCAGCCAGCTAAGTCTGGGTCATTGGTAAGTATAAAAAATATATAAATTACTATAAATTTTTTAACTTTCCGGACTTTTTTTTTAAACGCTTCAACGGAATGCATGCTGATCACATCTAGGTTATAACATTTGTATAATTATTAATGCTCATTAGTCCGGTAGGGGACATTGTATCGCTTCAGCGATACATGAGCTCTTGTTTTCAGTTCAATTCAAATTTTATGAGTAACTCTATTTGGATAGAAAACAAAAAAAGTTTCAACATAAAAAAAAAAAACAAATAAATAATGTTGGATAACAAGTTGAAATACAGCGAACCCTGTTAATTGAATAGCCACTTTGCTAATTAAAATTATTCAATTAACAGGAGTATTCAATTAACAGGGATTGTGTCACCTTCCTGTAGTTTAGAGATAAACTAAGCATTTATTCTATTTTATCTTGTTTTACAGAGCTCCATTAGCTCTGTCAAACAATATATAATAAATTAAATGCCTGTATTGGATTACTAAAGTTCAAATGGGTCTAAAAACAAAGGAAAACTGGAGAGAGTCATGGTAATTTCTTGACAGGTTACAAGATTTTTTATTCAATTAACAGGAGTTTACTATATAACCTATATTCAATTAACAGGTCAAATTTGTACTGGAGGTATGTTAAATGGATTTGCATTGGGAAATTATATTCAGTTAACAGGGTTATTCAGTTAAGAGATATCCAATTAAGTGGGTTCAACTGTATCATCAGCCGAAGTTAAAGAGATTATCTGAACACAAATGGCGCATCATTTCACTATTTGTAGACAAGTATAACCATTGCATTGAAAAGTCGACAAGACGTCACAACCTTTTGAAGATCACACCAATCAAATTCTATTTGTAAATATCTGATTGTGCAATGTGTATTAATAACCATGGAATTTGTTTGATCTTGCTGTTTTGGAATCACAACGAAGTGAAGAATTTTGACTTGCAATGTCAATAAAAATCAGGTCTTTAACCCTTTACCCAATGTAACGGCCAAAACCGGCCAGCTCTATTCTCAAAAATCGCCAATTAATTTTTATTATTTTTTCATTTTTTGTCTCAAAAACATAGGTTAGGACCCCTCATTGGAACGAGCTCGTTCCAATGAGGGGTCATAACCTATGTTTTTGGGACAAAAAATTTTAAAAATTAGTTATTCAATCATTTTTTGGCAAGTGTCGTCTACTTTTCATGTTAGGTAAAGGGTTAAATTCCTACGTGAATCAGAATCAATTCTCACAAATGATTCTCTCAAGGAAAACAGTGAGAATCAACACTGATTCTCGCAAAATGTTCGTTTCATTCATGTCATAGATTCTAAAAGTGTCCTTAAATGTCTGATACCTGGAGGATTCAACTTGTGTTTTGCTTCCTCATAATAAGGTAACACTTTTGCAGTGGTGTCGAGTGCAGGCAGCCAAGAGATAGGTCTTGGCAGCCTATGCAGGCAGCCAAGATTTAACCAGAAACCACTGACAAGGTACTACTGTAACTTCCACCATCTGTATGTTGTACTACATTACACACAAGGCAAAAGTTGCACAAAAATTGGAAATAGACCTTTTTAGTTTAGGATTAAACTGTAGTAAATATATTTTTACACTATACACCAATGGCCCAGACTCAGCTGTTGCAAACTCAAAGTTATCGAGGGCCAAACACAAATTTTGAACCCCCAATCCCCAAAATTTGCTTGCAAAACCAAAAATTAAAAGTCCTATCTGGTCCTCCATACATTTACTCTCTGCGCATGCGCAGTCATCAGGAAGTGACCTAAATTGGCGCCAACATTTATTCTTTGATTCGCCCTAAGCAACAATGAACTGACATCTGTGCTTTAAAATCTCCTTTTTGAGGATGCCAGACACAAATTAATGCAAGAATTGGTGGACCCAAGGCTGTTATTGAATGATGGAAGTGTTCAATGTTGGTTTTAGATGTTCAGGGTTGTAACTTTATAATTATTATAAAAATTATTTTATGTTTCCCAATTCCGGGACATAAACCCTGACATCATCATTGTTGATAATGATTATTTCACTGTTGGTTTAGTATTCCTTCCCTATCCTTCCATGAACCTTTCCTGTTAACCCTTTACCCAACGCAGACAATTTCAAAATTTATTATTTTAAATATCATTTTTTAAATTTTTTCAAGAAATTTCAATAAACCATATCATGTGACCCTTGCAGAAGTCTGTTAGTCTGTTCACATTTTCCTTTAGCACAGGCTACACCCCGTAGTTCTTGTCTGATCTTCACAAAATTTCATATGCAGGTTTGGGGGTCATGTCTGGATGAGAACGTCCCCTTTTGGTCGTGATCGGTCAACCGGTATGGCTGCTGGAGCCCTAAACCCAAAACCATTAGCACAGTCTACAGGTCGTATTTATGAAGGGATCAAATTGTAACTTGATAGGATGCCTTTGTATGATGTCTAGATGAAAACTTCCACATTTGGTCACGATCTGTCAACCGTAATGACTGCCCGAGCCCAAAACCCAAAAACCTTAGCACAGTCTACAGGTCATATTTATGGAGGGATTTCATTGTAACTTGGTAGGTTGACTACATATAATGTCTAGATGAGAACGTCCCCTTGTGGACGTGATTTGACAACTGTGATGGCTGCAGGGGCCCAAAGCCCAAAAACCTTTAGCACAGTTTACAGATCATATTTATGAAGGGATTTCATTGTAACTTGGTAGGATGACTCCAAATAATATCTAGATGAGAATGTCCCCATTTGATCATGATCATTCAGCCTTGATGGCTGCCGGAGCCCAAAAACCTTTAGCATTGTCTATAGGTTGTATTTATGGAAGGATTTTATTGTAACTTGTTAGGTTGACTCCATATAATGCCTAGATGATGACATCTCCTTTTGGTCATGATTGGTCAACTGTGATGGCCACAGGTGCCCGAAACTCGAAAACCTTGAGCACAGTCTACAACTCATATTTATGAAGGGATTTCATTGTAACTTCGTAGGATCACTCCAGATGATGCCCAGATCAGAATGTCCCCTTTTGGTTGTGATCATTTCAACCATGATGGCTGCCCGAGCCCAAAGCCCGAAAACCTTTAGCACAGTCTACAGGTCATAATTATGAAGGGATTTCGTTGTAACTTGGTAGGTTGACTTCATATAATGTCTAGATGAGAACGTCCCCTTTTGGACACGATTGGGCAACTGTGACGGCTACAGGGGTCCGAAGCCCGAAAACATTTAGCACAGTCTACAGGTCATATTTATGAAGGGATTTCATTGTAGCTTGGTAGGATGACTCTAAATAATGTCTAGATGAGAACGTCCCCTTTTGGTCGCTATCATTCAGCCTTGATGGCTGCCCGAGCCCAAAAAACTTTAGCATAGTCTGTAGGTCGTATTTATGGAAGAATTTCATTGTAACTTGTTAGGTTGACTCCATATAATGCCTAGATGATGACATCCCCTTTTGGTCATGATTGGTCAAATCTGATGGCTACTGGGGCCCGAAAACCTTGAGCACAGTCTACAGGTCATATTTATGAAGGGATTTCATTGTAACTTCGTAGAATCACTCCAGATAATGCCCAGATGAGAATGTCCCCTTTTGGTTGCGATCATTCAACCATGATGGTTGCCCGAACTTGAAGCCCGAAAACCTTTAGCACAGTCTACAGGTCATAATTATGAAGGGATTTCATTGTAACTTGGTAGGTTGTCTTCATATAATGTCTAGATGAAAATGTCCCCTTTTGGACGTGATTGGGCAACTGTGAGGGCTACAGGGGCTCAAAGCCCAAAAACCTTTAGCACAGTTTACGGGTCATATTTATGAAGTGATTTCATTGTAACTTGGTAGGCTGTCTCCAAATAATGACTAGGTGAGAACGTCCCCTTTTGGTCACGATCATTCAGTCCTGTTAACAGTTGGGGCCGACTTTGTTTGTTGTGAGAAACCATATTAAGTAGGAACACATGTCAAACGTTCCTTCCACACTGCAAACGAGGCCGGCGACAGTTAGGGCTTCTTCTGCTTACATGGAAGCACATGAAAAAGGATTAAGCCTAGAGGTTTCTAAGTGGGATTCTCTGCGAGATCTGGGGTCAGAACGCTAGTGCAGAGCATTTTTCTTCCTGTTAACAGTCGGGATGACTGTTTTGTGTTGTAATAAAATTCTATCACTAGGAGCATCCGTCCTATGTGATGATTCGGAATGCTTCTTCCGCCGGGTTCGGCTGTGATTATGGCATCCTCTTCTACCTTGGATATGCACATTAAGGGATAGATGCCTAAAAGTTTCTAACGGAATGCTCGGCAAGGACTGGAGCAGACTGTGAGTTGGAGATCCTTCTCCTTTCCATCAGCAGTTGGAGTCGACTGTTTTTGGTTCGAGAGTCTTTAGTGAGTTGGGACGCCCGTGTATGCTGGCGTCTCGGGACGCTTCTTTCACACTGCAGCCGGATTCGGTGGCAGCTATGGCATCTTCCCTTGCTTCATTTATGAAGAGCGTTGACCACAGACTAGCTATCTGACTTCGCAAGTTCGGGTTGATAGCTAGTCGTTTGAGACTAGTACTAACATTTAACAGACTCTGGTGGTGAGTTGTTAGACAGTGTTGCATTGGTCCAGTCATCCGTTTAGTCGGTTGGAGTTGACCATATTTGCGGATGGAACATTTGGATGGTGAGAGGGATACGGAGTGTGAGTCTCCCAGAAGGGCACTTTAAGACTATGAAAAGTCTTAAGCTCTTAAGAATACAGTAGAACCTGCCTGAGCGACCACCTGACGTAAGCGACCACCTGCTATTTACGACCGCATTTGCAATGCACGGATTGGTTTCACGTTATATTGTCACTGTCGTCAGCGACCACCTGCCGGACGCGACCACCAACCGCTTTTTTGTGTCCAGTTTGTCGATTTTTACCTGTATTTTGCGACCATTTTCATCTTGAAGATCCTCACCAATCGTTGTGTTATCAAATACGTTTCAAATCTGTCCCATCTGACTGTTTTGTATTTATGCTATGATATTTATACATATACTGGTATAAAGAATAAAAATTAAAGAATTATTTAATTATGTTGTGTTTGTTTATTTTTTGTCATTTCCCAGTTCCCAGTTTCATCCTAATTCCCTTTGCACGTGGCGAAATTTACTGTCAAATTTATTTATTTATAAATGCCCTCAATAAAACATGCTTTCCTTACCTATAAGCTAAATGTTTAATCCACATTTCGATGTGCTCGGGGCAGAGCACAGTGAATAAATCACAATTTCACTGGACGAATTGGGTCGATGTGTTTGGAAAAAAAACAGCAGTAAACATTGATTCGCCGGTAGGTGTCGCTCGTACTTTTAGAATAACAGCTGTTTTTGACAAGTAATCTGTATGCAGGGTAAAATTCACCCAACAATGACAGTGCTGTCACAACAGGGCACTAACAAGCTGACCGCAATTGAAAAAACTGAGTCATCTTGATTTTGTTTTTTCAACATTAAAGGGCAAAGTTCTGCTAATTTTCATTACAACGCTGTAAAAACACAGCTTGTGTCATTAACCCAAACAAGCTCACAAAAATTTTAATTACTGAAAGAACTATAACAGATGTTTGGTACAGAATAGCTTGTCGGCCTTCTTTGATTGTACGCATACCGACAGACAAGAAAAGACAATGATGGCTTCGAACGTAAGCTACCTGTATCTACCAGTACAGATAAATAGCAGGATTTTTGCAAATGATGATCATAAACAAATTAATTTTCAAAATGGCTGAACCTGCATCGAAAAAGAGGAAAGTGTTGACTTTAGAAGAAAGAATTAAAGTAATAGATATGTCTGAGCGAGGTGAGAGTGCAAGAAAAATTGCTGGTTTAATGGCTGTTGGTAAAACACAGGTGCAGTCAATAATTAAAGATAAAGAAAATGTGAAGAGCGATTGGAAAAATGGTCAGCAAATAGAACGAAAATATCTACATGCAAGGAAATCTCAGTATAGCGATCTAAATGAGGCTGTTTGGAACTGGTTTTGTCTAGCTAGAAGCAAAAATATTCCAGTAACCGGGAAACTTCTTCAAGAAAAGGCGATTACTGCGTCATATGAGATGGGACATATTGACTTCACAGCGTCAAATGGGTGGCTGGAAAGTTTTAAGAATCGGCACAACATAAAATGCAGTGTACTAAGTGGAGAATCAGCCGGTGTAAATGAGCAAACGGTGGACGAGTGGAAAAAGCGCCTACCTCACACTACTGAAGGATATTCTTTAGACAACATATTTAATGCTGACGAAACTGGACTTTTCTTCCGTGGGTTGCCAGATAAATCATTAGTTGCCAAATGTGATGATAGGAAAGGAGTAAAAAAAGCTCAAGCTTCTCGTGATTGGGAAATCGAAAAATCCCAGGTGTTTCAAGGGCTGTAATTTAAACAGTCTGGGTGTATCGTATCAAGCGAACAAAAAGGCTTGGATGACTAGTGAGATATTTACTTCGTGGTTAAAGAACGTCAACAACGATATGAAACGGAACAGCAGGAAAATTCTTTTGCTAATAGACAACTGCAGTGCACACCCAGATGTCAGTCTGAGCAATATTAAACTGTGTTTTTTGCCCGCTAACACTACTTCAAAGCTGCAGCCATGTGATGCTGGCATAATACAATCTGTGAAACTTAATTACAGAAAAAAGTTTCTTAGGCATGTTGTGTGTAAGATTGATGAGTGCACTAGTGCTACGGATTTTGCAAAATCTGTCTCTTTATTAGACGCAATTATGTGGGTGAAATTTGCATGGAGCAGTGTAAGTAGCAGCACAATACAAAAATGTTTTGCCAAATGTGGACTTAGCGAAACAACTTCGGAAACTGTGGAAATTCCAGATGATAGGGACAGTGTTGATGAGGAGGCTGGCAAGCTACTTAACGGCATGAGTATGGACGATTATTGTAGTTATGACGATTGTGTACAAACTTCGCCCGAGGTGGAGAATATTGTTTGGGAAGTTCCCATTCTAAAGGGTCAGACAACACTGAATTCTGAGACTGCAGAAAGTGACGAAAGTGACCAAGAAACAAATAGTGACAGTGTTGAACCAAATATCACATTCTCGCAGGCTATTGAACATTTGAATCAGCTGAAAAAATTTGCATTGCACTGTCACAATGCAAGTTTGATGACAGACATTATATCTTTAGAAACAACATTAGAGAAGGATTTTGTAACTGTAAAGCAAAAACAAAGTAAAATTGATCATTTTTTTCCTAGATTTTTCAGATCAGAAACATCTCAGACATGTTGTTTCTTGTTGTCCCCCCCCCCCCCCCCCCCCCCCCCCCACCACATATAAATCTGCAAATTCGGAATGTTTTTTGTCTCAAAAATATATTTTATGACTCCTCTATGAGGCGTGATAAACTAGATTTTTCAGATCAGAAACATCTCAGACATGTTGTTTCTTGTTGTCCCCTCCCCCCCCCCCCACCCCCACCACGTATAAATCTGTAAATTCGGAATGTTTTTTGTCTCAAAAATATATTTTATGACTCCTCTATGAGGCGTGATAAACTAGATTTTTCAGATCAGAAACAATCTTTTTTTCCCAAAGTCTTGGTCATTTCATACCAGAACGAAACAACCAGGGTACGAAACATCTCGGATACCAAACCACGCATCCCTTTTCAGAGACCATGTACTAATTCCCATGTACTAATTTCCTTATCAAAATTCTTCATGCCAACTCCCACCGAACGTCTTCCCAAAATGGTCGTTGTCCATTCTTCTAATGTGTGGTTATGTGCTTTTATAAATATGTTGCATTTTATGTAGAAGATCAGCTTTCATTTTTATACATGTATTCTCGTACTGCGATAAATAAATTAAAATGAAAAAAATTGTTGTTTCTGTATTTTAACACAAACCCAAAAGATGTTGAAAAAAACGACCCCCCCCCCCCCCCCCACACACGCGCATACATTCTGTCAATTGTGATGCCAGAGGCCCTTTTTCAAGCTGTGCCTTTGTACCAAAGCCATCAGCTTTCACCGTGTCGGTATATTCTGTTGCCTTCTCTCCACTAAGCGAGAGATTGAAACGGAATCTCCCGACCTCGTGATCGCCTGTTAACACGTGCAATTCACGCACAGCCTACTTTTCTCTGATGTTTACTTTCTCATTACGGACTTACCTTGGATTCAGGGGTTCGATTATGCTTCCCATAATGTGGTATGACATGAAATAATTATCATTTAATATAAACAATTCAATAAAGAACTAAATACCCACCTCAACGTTTTAGAAAACAACAACAAATTTTGTTGACATATATGTTTTAATAGTTTAATATGAACGATTCAATAAAGAACTAAATACCCACCTCAACGTTTTAGAAAACAACAACAAATTTTATTGACATATATGTTTTAATAGTTTTAATATAAATGATTCAATGAAGAACTATATACCCACCTCAACGTTTTAGAAAACAACAACAAACTTTGTTGACATATATGTTTTAATAGTACATTTACACGTGGTACAAGTACATCTGTGATCAAAACAAAATGATACAAACGAAAATAGGTTAAAAAGGGCCCCTATCAGCAAACTTCTCGTCAACGACCACCTGTCATTAACGACCACTTTTGGTAAGTCCCAAGGGTGGTCGCCCATGGCAGGTTCTACTGTATTGTTCCATCTGAATAAGTCTGCTTTTAGATGAGCAGGCCGGGATGAAAATATGTCCCTACCTGCATCAATTAATATTTGCTCGGAAATAATGGAATGTGCTTTTTCATTGAAAAGAGCAAATCTGGGTGCGTTGTCCTAAGCAGATCACTTTACTAGAGCTATGATGCAACGTCTCAATGGAAAGAAATATGAGGACGTGCTTCCTCGCTAAGAGTTCTTTCCAGGGCAGTCATGTATGCCACATGCAACTCTGCACGGACAGTGAATTTGGAGTTCATAAATCATGATGCTGCCCTTGCACCGTCATCACTTATAGATGACAAGGTGAAAAGGTCTCTCTGAGTTGCTCCGGTTACCGGGAATATACTATTTGACAACAAGCTTGCATTGACATATGACCTGTAGAAGTTTCAGCGCTCTGCTATTGAAGTTGCTGTTTTATCAACACACTTCAGCAGACTGGAGTAGGCGTGGCCCTTCTGCTTCTAAGAAAGCATCAGGAGAATGTCCTGCGAGGGTACAATAACCCTCTTATATTTACTCTGGATGTCGAAAGGGGCATAGGTTTGATCAAGGCTATGGATCAGACACCCCTAAGCCGGCTATTAATGGGACGTTATCATCTTCATGAGAAACTGATCGTTAATTATGGATGTTCCTTTCAAGAGAGTCGATTCTAGAGAAGATAAAGGCTCTCTTATTGAATGGTACAATTGAGGTCGACTAGACGAGTTTATTCACAGGAAGGACGTAGTTTCTCCTCCCGTAAGTATCGTAAGTCATAAGGTGATGGACATGACCTCTATTACTTGTCAGTTGACGGAGTTTTATCAACTTCACGCGAATCTGGACGTTATTCTCAGAATCTACCTTTCAAGACAGTCACTCCAAATGGAGGTAAAGGCTCTCTTATTGAAGGGAACAAGTTGAGAATAGATTTCTGTTGCTTGCCACTTGGCGGTAGGTTATCAACCTCGCACAGTTGATTTATTGCGGAAGATCAGTGGTGGAGAATGTAGTCTCAGCAGTCCTACGGCTATCAGCTTACTAGAATACTTGTTAGACAAATCTTCCAAGAGAGGCTTTCCTTCTGGAGGTTAAAGCTTTCCTATTTAAGAATAGCATTAGACATCACCAAAATTATTCTCCAGGCTTTTATTATCACCTGCTTCTCATCCTGTATACAGATGGATAGGACTTAGATAGGCTAAGATATGCCTTGGTGTGTGACAATTATATCATTGTGGACGCCATAGTAGCCTTCTGTATGGTTACAGCGGTGTCTTGGGTTAGGCTCTGTCCGCTGTCTTTGGGAATAAAACCGACAAAGTTACTGTGCTTTTAGGTTTATTTTTTCCCAGGTGTCATAGACTTGAGTCTTATTGTTACACCACAGTAGCCTAGCAATAATCTTGAGTGAGATTTTGTCAGCCTTATGCAGTGGCATAACCCAAATTATTATCTTTTGGGACTGAGGTCTCTGGGAATTCAAGGCTGTTTATATAGCGGCTCTTTATCCCCTTTCTTGCGTGACAATAATGGTAAGCCTCCATTAAGTGAGCCTTCAGAGTCGCAACTTACACGATAATCTGTCTTCAAGATGATGAAGACTTATAAGTTATAGCTACCATTGTAAGTCTCCTTACTGAGCCTCTAGAGCCTCAGGTATCAGCTTTTATTGCTCTTCACATACGGGGAGACCTTTAGCTTCTTCAGCTAGGCTGAGTTCATGCTTTTGGACATGATACCGTTTGTTAGAGGAGGTTATTCTCTCGAAACTGGTATGGTTTGGTGTGAGTGATTTTTTTATACAATGTATTTGTTTTCACGCCCTTCTCCACCCATAGTGGCATTACAGAGTCGATCAGACATGAGAGAGCCTCACGGTTCCTATATTATTGGATGACTAACAGGAACGATTCAAGTAATGTGGGTGAGGGGAGTTCGATATAATTTTGAATCCCCTACCCCCCCCCCCCCCCCTCCCCACTGCCAATGTGTCAAGAGGCAATTATCAGGCAAGATGTAGTTTTTTCCCACAGGTCTTGTATGCATTTAAGTATATACATGCATTTCATGACTTCTTGATTGGTGGCTGGGTCGTGTTCTATGGCGACCTCAAGGGCACATCCACTTCTTAGTTGGCTTGTTTCCTGTGATTGTTCGTCTCTATGTCATATACGAGCATATGTTTCATCAACAATAAATTGCTAGCGTTTGGGTGCCTGTAAGGCTATCTAGTCAGTTAACTGGTATTCAGATGATTACATGTGGTATTTCTATGCTCTCGTGCATAATAAGTGTATTATTAGGCAGCCGCATTATTGTATGTTATGGACCTTAGAAACAATGATTTATTTCGGGGGAGGTTCGTGACGAATCTGTTAATCATAGCTCGTTCCATCTCTAAATCCAAGTTTCTATATTCGATACCCAATCGAATATAACTGTCTTTACATTCTCTTATGTTCACACGTGTTTGGGAGTATAGATATCAGATAGAACATGTCTGGGAGTGTTATTATTGGAATTTATTGTACACCTGAATCGAGTCGCCTGTGGGTTACCTCAGAAGTATGTTTATTCTCCAGAGATCGTTCATTGTGATTCTATTGGGCATGTGTAGGTTGTACATTTATATCACCGGTTTTCGACCTATCTATGTATGCCGATTCCGGTATACATTGTGAGCGGGTGCTATTATTTACCGGGATCGCCACTTTAGCCTTAGCTTCAGAAGTGGCATTAAGCACCAATTTATTAATATAAATAATATCTGGGTGTTTGTTTTACGAATATATTTTGTTATTTGGTACCGCTTTTACTGATTCCGAAGCGCTCCCCTCTTTGTTTTTGAAGAAAAAATCTCCTCCAGCTTGATAAGTGTGTAACTTGAAGGAAGCTGTTTTGTCTGAAGAATATATCCTGAATACAGCTTGTGTACTATTGTGTATGGCGTTTGTTTGTGGGGGTTAACCTCTCATTCTCAAATACGCCATCCTAATTTTCAGGGCTTAGTCCAGACAAGCCTTAAAAATTGGGAACTTGTTACTTCCAATTAGCACAGTCATTAATGCTAAGTGTACGGAATTGCTTGAATTTAGCTTCTTAATTATGATATGTCTTCTCTATTACTGTATAGGGAGACATACATGTATTCCTTTTAAAATTATTTTCCTTTCACCTTGGATTGCAGGCTTGGGAACCATGTTGGTCTGCTAATTCTAAAGTCCTAGGCCCTCCACCTTTTTACGATTCAGCTAAGTCTGGGCCAGTGGTGTATAGTGTAAATCAATTTTCAGTTCTCAGTCCAAGATTTTATACTACTGTTATACCCTTGTTCTTTTGAGTACAACCATAATTCCTAATTAAAAAACGAACATCATATTTATATATAAAAATGATAAATTTAAAGTAGTTTGTATATTTTTATACTTAACAATGGCCCAGACGGAGATGGCCCTCCCATGAGTGGGCACTCATACCTCCCCACTGAATTATGTAGTACTCTCTTCTACAAAGAATGATGTTGGTGCCAATTCCAATCACTTCCTGGTGGCTGCGCATGCGCAGAGAGTAAATGTATAGAGGACCAGATAGGACTTTTAATTTCGGTTTTGCAAGCAAATTTTGGGGATTGGGGGGTTCAAAAATTGTGTTTGGCCTTTGATAACTTTCAGTTTGCATCAGCTAAGTCTGGGCCATTGGTAAGTATAAAAATATACAAATTACTTTAAATTGATCATTTTTATATATAAATATGATGTTTGTTTTTTAATTAGGAATTACGGTTGTACTCAAAAGAACAAGGGTATAACAGTAGTATAAAATCTTGGATTGAGAACTGAAATTGATTCTCACAGAGGATATTGTGAGAATACAAACTGATTCTCAGATGATTCAGGATGAATTTTAAGACCTGAAAATGACTATCCAAATAAGCAACCAACCACTTACACTTCACAATGGGGACCTGTAATGAATCAATGTTGGTTGATAAATTACTTGATAAACTGGATGGAAATTGATGCACGTGTTGTATTGCCTATTTTTGTTGTATCTGTTGCATTTTATTTGGGTTTGTTCAGTGAGCAAAAAATTTAAATTTCAATAAAAATTTCCAATGCGGGGTGTTCAAAACCAATGCGACAGTGCCTGTAAACCAAATCTTTAATTTTTTTTAGTCTAATACATAGATTATTGAGAACAGTTATTTCTGGATCACAAAAATGGGAGGTTTGCAAAAATTCCATGCGTCGGAAATCAGAGACCAGCCCAGAGGGTAATTTGAGGGAGAAGTCACTTCTCTCTCCACTGACTTAAGGGAGAAGTCAGATAAACAGGGAAAAGTGAGAAGAAAATGTAGAGCGATGATTCTGCATTCGCATGATCTACCGGTATATTATATTTTCATCTCTCACAAAAATAAATCACTACAATTGGGCAATAACAGATCTCTATGTGTAAATTTATTTGTACAAAGAATTGTTTACGAGAAAAAAACATGCCTCTCTATATTAATTTATTTATAAAAAGAAGAGTTTACAATTCAAATTCAAATGGGCATTTACTTTTTAGAAGAGACAGATCAGCCTTGAATTAAACAATTCAGGTGTGTCCATTTCTTGGTCCAGAGTGAGTAAAAAGTAGGTCAATTTTCTGTTTTGCCTTTTGGTTTTCAAAACGTCTTGCACAAAAATAAAATCCAGATTGGAATTAAAACTTCAGCTTTTACAAAAAAGTGTTGTTTCATGAAAACTGCACCCCCAGAAAAAAAATTCTGAGTATGAAAAATACTTATTACTTAAATAGAAAATCTTGTCTTAACTTGATGACTTGTTACCTAATTTCAATGCAGCCAAGACGGTTCACGATTACATTATTAATTGGGCATTGTTTTTATATGCTGATTTTATTTTTAGTTACTATGAAAATTAATCACAATAACAATTAACCCTAGCAATAATACTCTTTTCAGATGGAAATTACCTTGTAAATTCTACGTGAATTCACCTAATTTCAAGGTAGGTCAATTGGGAAATTACAGGGCGACACGATTTTGCTTTTTAGTGAAGTCAGAGCGAAGTTATGCAATCTAAGGCGACTTTTTCGCCCCAGTCGCCTGGTCGGCTGGTCTCTGTTGGAAATAACCACTCCTTGAAACAAGTCTTTTCCAAAGAAAAGAGTTGAACCATGGAAGAATACGACTTCTCCTGATTCTTGTTATCAAAGACAACAAATGACGCAACTTGATTCATTTTGCAAATTTTTCTCTGGTTCTATTTATACCCCCAGCAAACAAAGTTTGGGGGGGGTATATAGGAATCACCCTGTCCGTCCGTCTGTCTGTCTGTCCATCCTTGTAAGCGCAATACCTCCTAAACCGTTTGAAGAATTTTCCTGAAACTTTACACAATGGAATAACTCCATATGAAGATGTGCATGAAGCTATATAATTCCGTTCTGACATTTCCACGGGGAAATAATCTAACTTATACCGTCTGTCCATCCTTGTAAGCGCAACTCCTCCTAAACCGTTTGAAGAATTTTCATGAAACTTTACACAGTGGAAGAACTCCATATGAAGATGTGCATTAAGCAATATAATTCCGTTCTGACATTTCCAAGGGGAGATAATCTAACTTAGACCATCTGTCCATCCTTTAAGCGCAACTCCTCCTAAACCGTTTGAAGAATTTTCATGAAACTTTACACAGTGGAAGAACTCCATATGAAGATATGCATGAAACAATATAATTCCGTTCTGACATTTCCAAGGGGAGATAATCTAACGTATACCGTCTGTCCATCCTTGTAAGTGCAACTCCTCCTAAACCATATGAAGAATTTTCATGAAAATTTACACAATGGAAGAACTCCATATGAAGATGTGCATGAAGCAATATAATTCCGGTCTGACATTTCCAAGGGGAGATAATCTAACTTATACATTTCAGGTGTGGGGGGGGTCACTTTGTGAGTTTGCTCACAGGACCTCTAGTTGATATTCAATTTTAATTATCCCTTACAGGCCTATTTCTGACTTTTACGACCTCAAAACAGGTGCCCTTAACTCATAACCTGCTGAGTATTTCTCTAGATATTTTTCATCAAATCTAGTCATGGCTGCTTTACAGCAGCCATGACTAGATTTCATGAAAAATTAATGTAAAGGTAACAAGAATTCATTGGTGAAAAAATCCATTCAATTTACACGGTGGAAATACAATTAAATGTGCCCAACTTATACTTATTTCAGTGACAAGAGAAACCCTGTGCTGGGCAGGAATATCTGCCTGCAGCAGGCAAAGACTTAACATGCCATCATGTGGAGGTCCTGTTGACCACAGACAAATTGGATGGGCAGTGGTTTCCAGTCAAACTTTGGCTGCCTGCTAAGGCAGCCAAGATTGGACTAGAAATTACTGCTAAGCCACTGGACATATAGAGGCTCTGGGCTGGTGGAAATTCAGGACACCTGTACAGGACCTTACTCTTGTGTTCCAGGAGATCATCTTCAAATTAGTAAAGCTTCACTAGATTGTGTATTGGTCTTTTGTTTAGCTTAGTAAACTCCTTGTAATCATGATGCCTAAACAACGCCTATTAGTTTTCTTTAATAAAACTAACAGCAATACTGGAAAATAAGTTGGCTTTTAGATAAAATTAACTATCATTACTACCCCCCCCCCCCCCCCCCCCCCCAATGAATTTCCACCCTGTATTATTATTTGGGTCTGTACTTTCATTCCATTTTGATAAATGTTCCACCCTGTACTTTTAGCCCCCACCTGTACTTTTATTTGGAACATAAGTGTAAGGCTTAAAATGGCCTGTTCACAGGGCCTTAGCTGAGGTGTTTGAAATTGTCCAGGCCTCTAAAGTATAAAGCAGAATCACATACACTCTTATATTTATTTTCAGAATTAACAATCCAAGATGTACCTCCATCACCAGAGAATGAACCTTATCCCCCAGACTGTCCTGATGGTTTGCGCGATGATGTAGTTGTGGTGGGAACCTCATCTAAAAAATTAGTAACAGACGAAGACCATCATGGACAATTGAAACACAACTATTGTTCAAGAATGTTTTCAGCATTTATTTCTGTGTACAAAGGCTGGAGTACCTACATTCACTATGATGAGGCATATGCAGGTTTTGGTTTGGCCCTTCTGTATATGACCGTACTCGGTTTTGATAACATAACAGTAGGTGAGTGAAGCCTAAAAAATTGAAAATCTGTTTCTCAGGACCTCCTGCATTCTTCTTTTGGCTGCCACACGCTCACTGTTTTACACAACTACCACATGCTCTCTATTTTACACGACTACCAATGGCCCAGACTGGCTGGTGCAATCTCGAAATTATCAAGGGCCAAACACAAATTTTGAACTTTTATTTGGAACATAAAAGTGCGGTTAAAATGGCATGTTCACAGGGCCCCAGCTGAGGTGTTTGAAATTGTCCAGGCCTCTAAAGTATAAAGTAGAATCACATACACTCTTATATTTATTTTCAGAATTAACACTCCTAAACGTACCTCCATCACCAGAGAATGAACCTTATCCCCCAGACTGTCCTGATGGTTTGCGTGATGGTGTAGTTGTGGTGGGAACCTCATCCAAAATATTAGTAACAGACGAAGACCATCATGGACCATCGAAACACAACTGTTGTTCAAGAATGTTTTTAGCATTTATTTCTGTGTACAAAGGCTGGAGTACCTACATTCACTATGATGAGGCGTATGCAGGTTTTGGTTCGGCCCTTCTGTATATGACCGTACTCGGTTTTGATAACTTAACAGTAGGTGAGTGAAGCCTAAAAAGTTGAAAATCTGTTTCTCAGGCCCTCCTGCATGGTTCTTTTCATATCTTTTCATATACATACTCTCTATTTTTATAAGACTAGCAATGGCCCAGACCAGCTGGTGCAAACTCAAAATTATCAAGGACCAAACACAAATTTTGAACCCCCAATCCCCAAAATTTGCATACAAAACCGAAAATTAAAAGTCCTCTCTGGCCCTCCATACTTTTACTCTCTGCTCATGCGCAGTGGTCAGGAAGAGACCGGAATTGGTGCCAACATTATTCTTTGTTTGGCCCTAAAGTCAGTAACAATGAGCTGACATCTGTGCTTTAAAATCTCCTTTTTTGAGGATGCCAGACACAAATCAATGCAAGAATTGATGGATCCAAGGCTGCTAATGGATGATGGAAGTGAACTATGGTGGTTTCAGACATTCATGGCTGTAACATTATAATAATTATAAAAATTATTTCATGTTTCCCATTTTCGGGACATACACCTGATGGCATCATTCTTGCTAATGATTATACCACTGTTTGTTCAGTATTCCTTCCCTATCCTTCCATGAACCCCTCCTGTTAAATTACTCCTAAGCTTTTTGGCCATTTTTTATTGAAATTTTTTATTAAATTTATTGAGAGTTCAACGTGTATTACAGAATATTTATTCTGTTTATCCCCATGGTTACGTCCTCACCCTAGGGGTGTGTTAGGTTGTTTTAGTCTTGTATCTTCTGTCCGATTTATCATTTTTTCTTCGTATGAGGATCTAGCTTTGCATCTGGTAGCATTTAAATTGGTTTCTGACTTTGGGCCTTTTTGTGCCTGATGTCTTGTTTCTGGTTTTTCCCTTGATGTTGTTGACATTGGCAACGTCCTTGAATATATGTAGTATTTCATATTATATTACTGGAGAGTTACTTTATTATACATTGATTATTATTCCGGTAGTGTTGCTCATAATATCTGGATTTTGTCCACACTTAGGCTCTATCGGGATGCCCTTTGGCTCATTATGTTCCCTTGAGGAACTTAGTCATATTTTTATACTATAATCCAATGTCCCAGACTAGCTGGTGCAAACTAAAGTTATCAAGGGCCAGACACAAATTTTTGAATCCCCCAATCCCTGAAATTTGCAAAACCGAAAATTAAAAGTCCTATCTGGTCCTCCATACTTTTACTCCCTGCGCATGCACATTACAACCGTCAGGAAGTGACCAGAATTGGCGTAAACTTCATTCTTTGTTTGGCCCTAAAGTCAGCAACAAAGAACTGACATCTGTGCTTTAAAATCTCCTTTTTTGAGGATGCCAGACACAAATCAATGCAAGAATTGGTGGATCCAAGGCTGTTATTGGATGATGGAAGTGTTCAACGGTGGTAACTTTATAATAATTATAAATTTATTTTATGTTTCCCAATTTCGGGACATAGGGAGCCGTAACACCGGGTAAGTCCATTGTGGTCGAAGGAAGTGTAGATGTGGGTAGAGAGAGCACTTAAAAAGCTTACCCAGCGACCACGGAAATAGGGAGGAAGTCAGCAAGTTTCTTATTGGGAGGCTCGGCTAGGTCGATGAGACTGCGAGCGGGAGAGGTTCCTCACTAACCCAACAATATTTGGGGCCAAATGTTGCAATGAGAAACTTGCACGAGACGAAGCATACGTCTTCCCACCTCTTGTGGTGCTCTGTCTATCCTGCAGCTGGGGTGGCTTCAGTCACGGCTTCCTCCGCTATGTTATTAAAGCACACACGACCACAGGCTAGCAACCCAACTTCAGATATCCAGTCAGCTGCGTGAAGATGGAGCTATTCGCCCCTGAAGTCTAACCATCCGAAAGCTAACGATCTGAGGCATCAATCAACGGGACGCTCGGAGAAGAGATCTATCTCCAGATCTTTGTCCCAGGAGCAGCAAGTGGTGGGAAAAACAGAAGACCGCTGCTCCTCAAGCCTCGGGAATGGACTTGCCGTCGCAGTTGTGCAGCTATTAGCAGCATCCCAGCTAATGCCAGAGCAGCCTTCCGCAGACTCCAGTGTTGAGCTGTCGGACGGTGCTGGGTCGGTCCGGTCAATAGTGCATGTATAAGAAGCCATAAGTTTCTCTACGGGACACTAGGCTAGAACTGGGGTCAGATCTCCATTTGAAGAACCCTCTCCGTCCTGTTAACAGTCAGGGTCGACTATTTGTTGTAAGAAACCATCAGGACACGCGTCAAATGTTCTTTCCACACTGCAGCCGAGGCCGGCGGCAGTTATGGCTTCTTCTGCTAACATGGAAGTGCACGAAAGAGGATTAGTCTAAAATGTTTCTAAGATACTCAGCGAGATCTGGGGACAGAATGAGAGTACAGAGCGTCTTTTCATCCCGTTAACAGTCAGGCACGACAGTTTTGTGTTGTAAGAAACTTGAAAGAGGCGGAGCATCCGTGACGAGTCGGGATGCTTCTTCAGCACTTCAGTCGGGGTCGGCTGAGGTTACGGCTTCCTCTTCTTCCATGGATATGCACAATAAGGGATAGATGCCTACAAGTTTCTAACGGAACTCTCGGCGATGTCTGGGGCAGAATGCGAGCTGGAGAACCTTCTCCTTTCTGTCAGCAGTCGTGGTCGACTGTTTTTGGTGCGAAAAAACTTTAGTGAGTTGGGACGCCCGTTCACGGTTGCAGTTCAGGATGCTTCTTCCACACTGCAGCCGGATTCGGTGGCAGCTATGGCATCTTCCCTTGCTTCATTAATGAAGCACGTTGACCACAGACTAGCTATCTGACTTCGCAAGTTCGGGTTGATAGCTAGTCATTGAGAGACTATTACTACTGTTTAACAGACTCCGATGGTGGGCTGTCAGTCGGTGCTGCGTTGTCCAGTCATCCATTCAGTCGAATGGAGTTGACCATATCTGCAGATGGAACATTTGGATGGTGAGAGGGATACAGTGTGAGTCTCCATATCTCACAGAAGGGCACTTTAAGACTATGAAAAGTCTTAAGATCTTAAGAATATTGTTCCATCTGAATGTAAGTCTGCATTTAGATGAGCAGGCCGGGGATGAAAATATGTCCCTACCTGCATCATTTAATATACACTCGGAAATAATGGAATGTGCTATTTCATTGAAAAGAGCAAATTGGCCACAATGTCCTAAGCAGATCACCTTACCAGAGCTATGGCGCAACGTCTCACTGGAAAGAAATATGAGGACGTCACTAAGAGTTTTTCCATGGCAGTCATGTATGCCAGGTACAACTCCACACAGACAGTGAATTTGGAGTTGATAAAACATGTTGCTGCCCTTGCGTCATCATCACTCAAAGATGAAAAACTCTCTCTAAGTCACTCCGGTTTCCGGAAATATACTATTTGACGACAAGCTTGCGATGATATATGAGCAGGCTACTAGAAGCATCAGTGCACTGCTATTGAAGTCACTGTCTCAACGCACTTCTGCAGACCGGAGAAAACAAGGCCGTCATGCTTCTAAGAAAGCATCATGAGAATGTCTCGTGAGGGTTCAATAACCCTCTTATATTTACTCTAGAAGTCATCATTATAATGACTCGGAAAAGGGGCATAGGTCTGATCAAGGATATGGACCTGACCCCCCTAGGCCGACGATTAATGGAAGGTTATCATCTTCACGAGAAACTGGACGTTAATCACGGAAGTTCTTTTCAAAGCGAGTCACTTCTAGTGGAGATAAAGGCTCTCTTATGGAAGGGAACAATTGAGGTCAACGAGACGAGGTGCTTCGTGGGGAGGACATAGTTTCTCCTCCCGTAAGAATCGTAAGTCGGGATGGACATGACCTCCATTGCTTGCCAGTTGACAGAAGATTATCAACTTCACGAGAAACTGGACATTAATCACGGAAGTTCCTTTCAAAGAGAGTCGCTTCTAGTGGAGGCAAAGGCTCTCTTATTGAAAGGAACAATTGAGGTCATCGGTTGCTTGCCACTTGGCCATAGGTTATCATCCTCACAAAAAGTGGATAAATTGCAGAAGATAAGTGGATGAGAATGTAGTCTCGGCAGGCCTGCGGATATCATGCGTGAAGACGGAGCCAGTCTTCACCCGTGAAATCGGACCATCCGATAGTTAGCAATCCGAGGCTTTTGTTCATCAGGACGTTCGGAGAAGAGCACTATCTCCGGATCTTGATCCCAGGAGTAGCAAGCAGCGAAAAAACAGATAACCGCTACTCCTCAAGCCTTGGTAATGGACTTGCTGTCACAGTTTGCGCAGCCACCCACAGACTCCGGTGGTGAGCTGTCGAACAGTGCTGGGTCGGTCCAATCATCTGTTCACGTAGATGCAAATGACCAAATGTCACAGCTGAATCAGTCAGATGGCGAAAGGGACAAGGTAGAGAATTACCCTTCCCTTTCAGAACAGCATATGGTAGCAATGAATTTTATTTATCAGTGTTAGACTGACTGTTCCACCTGATCAGCAAGCTGCGACTGCTATAGAGAAACTGCTGTCGTCTCGACAGTTGTCGGAGGCCTTCGGCCATGTTATTGATGCCATATTCACCTCTCTATTGCTAAGAGGAAGTGGTTTCTTATCGAGATCTTCAACAATATACCATTCCTTGGACTGTGTTCATTTAAAACGGTTGCAGAAGATGTTCAGAGAGCTCCTCTGCGTTTTAGATGACAAGCAAACAAGCAAAACAAAAATTCATGAACCATTGTCACTTGCCCTTAATTTGCTGCCTGTAAAAGTGTGTGGGGGGGAGGGGGGAGGGTAACTGAATTCTGCCCATGGGTGGAAAACACTGTTGGTTCAAAATGCACAGCTGGACATGTTCTGAATCTGTTCGTATATAAGAAAGGGGAGGTAACTTAATTCTTATGATATCTCACAACAGAATTTTTTTCAGTTTTCAACAAACTTTCAATTATATTTTTTTTTACACAAAACGGATAAATTTGGTATGAACCATAACAATAGTATATATAATAGTCTCAGCTGAAGTTGATTATACTTGAGAGGTCATGTTTTTATTTAATTTATATTTCGTGTTTATATAATTTTGATTTCACATGACCGTGACAGTATGAGAATATATTTGGAATACAATGCATTTGATAAAAACATGTGGGCATGTTTCATAAATAAACAAACTATATTTAAACTGACCGCCCTGGTGCATATAATGTGTCCCCATTGTTGTAAACAATATGGCTTTGCCTTGTTTTGTTTTCAAAACAGTCTTTCATGTACCATGGATCAAACTGGATATTACAACTCAGGGATATTAATTCATATTTATTTTTGAGCAGCTGTTTCTGCAAGGATCACATCAGGTAATTTCTCAACTCATTTTCTAAAATAATGAAAAGGAACAATTTGGGTCACTGAATACGCTGTCATTAATAATTTATGAACTGGGAATTTCTCATTCATTTGTCTTCAACATAAAGTTGATAAACATGAGGGCTGACAGTAATAAATAACACAAAAGCATGTAGTTTGGGAATTTTATTTTTTTAGCTGAAAATGTGAAAAGATGAAATTGAGAAAAAAAACAAATCCAAAACACTTTCACATAATTTTATTTTGATCGAACAATTGAAATTTCCGTGCACATTTTCATGATGTCAGACCGATGCCGGTAGTCAAGACTTTAATTCAGAGAAATATGGGGTGGACTTATTTTGGGGTGATACCCCAAAAAATATGTTTTCTAAAAAGTTGGGGGGTGGGCTTATCCACGAGAGTGGGCTTACTGATGGGTCGGTACGGTATATGGTATATACCTAACTTTTGTACGATCTTACTGATGAAATTGTTCGTTTTTCGAAAGGACTACGACTTGATAAATTGGGTATGTCAGCACGTGACTGCCAATTATCTATAATGATGTAATCTTTGTGTGTGGGGAGAAAAATCATCCTCTGAAGGTGGGAATGGGGAAATCTCACCCTCGGGGAAAGATATTTGAACCAGTTCAAATATCTTGCCTCTGGGTGAGATTTCCCCATCCCACCTCCAGACTTATCGGGGGTCATAATAATCTCACCCCGGCAAGTTATTATCTCGCCACGGCGAGATAAATTAATTTCGGCATCTGAATGTCCCCTATAAGCTACCGACATTGAAGGTACATTAAGTTTCTAATATTTATTTCGTCGCTGCGGTGAGATTACCACGATCAAGGGGCTCATGGCATCTACTTTCCGACTCGTTGTTCCTACCCTGCCCCACTCACCCACTCGACATAGTGACCCTTGCAGGTTGTTTGACCTGGAGGGCCTTCTCCATGACATAGTGATTTGGTCACACAACTCCTTCAACCCTGTGGCTCAACACGGCATGACCCTACCATTCTTCCCATGTGTGACCTGACTAAGAAGTTTGATCCACCCAGTAGTATACCCTACCATTCAACATACTAACAGTAACCCCATAAAAAAAAATCCAGTCAAAGTGACCCAATCACTTCATCTTCCTGACCCACTAGTCAGTTCCATTGACCCTTTTCAGAGATTTCACCTCAACCCAAGTATAATATGCGGGCCCGAACATAAACTGTTCCCAACGACTGACTGAGAAAGGAGTGGGGTAACTTTTGAAAATTTCCGAAAAAACTGGGGAAATGACCTAAAAACCTATATTTTGTATGAAAAATGCACCCATATTTTAGAAAGAAGAGGCCAAAATTTCTGGCTGGGGTGGCCATAGAGGGCCCCTATTAGCCTCAGGCCTGATAACACAGTCACCTACTCATCCCAAAGACACTTCACAACCCGGTTGTCAACATCCATACCTAAGAACTTGGAGACCTTCCTCCACACTGTCTGGGTCGCCCGACATGTCCTGGTGATTTAACACCCCTACCTTCCGACTCATTCCAGTGATCCAACATGACTCAGTAATATAAAACACGCCTACCTTCATACACGATGGACTGCCCCAATCATTCATTCTGAGGGTGACACAGTCACCTGGCCTGTAAACCATCGAAACCAACCACGACCAAGTGGCCTACTATCTCTGCATACCCACCCATTGATCTTGATCCCCCTCTGCCACATCTATGTGACCCAACCGAAAACTTATAACCCACAACGATCAAGTGACGTCAACACACAACTCTGACAAGCTGGTGACAGAATCTCCCCATCCCACAACCTAATCGACCTCAAACTCCCATATTTCATGTGTTACCCAACCCAAACTATGCATTCCACTCAGTACTTGACCAGCGACCCGACCATGCAACTCGACCCCAACTTGTCGTGGTTTGGTGAGCCACTACCCTCATACTTCGGTCGCGACCCTACCCAAGAATGCATCTCCCCGTTCCAATCATCCTTCTCGACTTAGTTGTCCAACACCCCATTCCACCAGTGGCGGTGCCAGGAATTCAGAGGTAAGAGGTACAGGTACCTTCTGAGGGAGAGGGGTCCAGAAAATGACTGTGAAGATGGAAGCATGGAAGAGAATGAAGGATCCGAGAACCACTTACTTGCCATATATAGTACAGCACCTGCAAGACTTCTTTATACCATTGCATCTTTCGGAGTTGACCATGACTCCCCAAGTCTCAGTAATACTACTTACGAGCGTAGGCATACATGGGCACGCTGTAAGTAGTCTTATTGAGACCAGTAGTTGGAGGTCCAACTGAGGGAAATGTTTTTAAAAAATATACACTAAATCGTGCTACCTGATAGGGCGAATTTCTGGTGATAACACGATTTAGGCCAGAGTGAATTATTGAAAATTGAGATAGTAGAAATGTCCCCCTCCCTCCGGACAGGGTGTAGTGGGGGGGGGGGGGGGGGGGGGGGCATCTGTCTACCTGAGAATTTGTCGCATAGACGAAAAGAGCAGCAGTATATTCTGGTAATCTATATATTTATGGCTGTATTTAAAGGGATCATCGAATAACAGCTGCAACAGCTGGTGAAAATTTCAGAATTCTTGGATGAACCAGCTCAAAGAAGGGGCAAATGATAAATACATGTGACATCCATATCATTTGTATGGCTGTATTGCTAAGCAAAGGATTCTAAAGTGGTACAGAACCAACCACTGTTGAAACTTTCAACCTTAAGATAAACAGACTCTGAATATTTCTATTACATTTATATTTGTATGGCTATATTGATAGGTAAGAGGTCGAAACGAGGTGCAGGATCTTCCATCCGACATCCACCTCAAGTGTAAAAATTTGCGTCTAATGAAATGAAATATCTTATAAAATTAAAAGTTTTAACTGATACATAGATAGGTTATTCCATTCTAGCGGGGGAGGAATTCGTCACATACAGGTGAATTGTGCACTTGGTGATACCTTCTTGAAATTTGGCACACTGTTAGTGTAGGCTATGAGGTTCTCAAAAACGATCGGCTACAAGTTGACACCGACCGGTGGCGACCAGTAGCGGCACAATCCAAAATGGCCGCCAGCGGCTGAAGGGAACCTCCTTTTCGACGGTCTACCGACTATACATCCGATTGTAAGGGCGCGAAAGTGAACTCTGATCCACGCACGTGTTGGAAACAGACGTGGGAGATGATGTAGAATAAAACGAGATTCTCTATACGGACGCATCAATTTCTTGGAACTTGAAAAGAGCGTTGTTTCTCCGGGATCAGCGTCATTCAGGCAAACCTGAATGACGCTGATCCCGGAGAAACAACGCTCTTTATGAAGCAGTCTCTTTGCCATACAATCTCTTGTTTGGCGTAATTCCGCAAGCAATTCTGATTTGTCTGTCGAAATTAATTCGAGAACGCGATTGTTCACAAAAATCATTCACAGAATGAGTGAGAATCCTCTTCGTGTACGGACTAGTACTGACTGGGAACGTTGTTGCTTTTGCCAGCAAGACAGTTCCAAGAAATTGATGCGTCCGTATAGAGAATCTCGTTTTCATGACGCCTATAAAGCTATTGAGGAAGACATAACGCGCTTCCTAGATAATGGCGTTGAGCTTCCATATAATTTGACCATTGATTGTTTGATGAGAGAGAGTGATGAGTGTATGTCGATGTCACTGTTGACGAATAAGGCAATATATCATAAGACATGCCGTGACAGTATTCGGACTCACATCGTACAGCGCGTGCTACACAAGCGAGAGCGAAATGAGGCAGTGGCATCCTGCTCCACGCTGAGTCCTAAAAGAACACGGACAAGTTTTGAATCTGGCTGTGACAGGAAACTGCCCCAGTGTGTTTATTGTCACAAACGCGAAGGTGACAGCAGTGAGCCTATTTGCAGATCAATGTCTGATAACAATAAACTCAAAATTATGGCAAAGGAAGCCGAGAACTGGGTTGTTTTTTCTCGGGTCAATGCAGCATTTGATTCCGCTGCTAGTGATCTTTACTATCACAAAACCTGTTATTGTAAGCTTGCCAATGAAGCACGAGCGGCTAAATCTAAAAAGTCGAAGAACGCCGAACATTCCGCGTCAGGCCTGCCCTATGACCCTCTCGTTATGGCAGAGCTCATAACATTTGTTGAACACAACGATTCCGCGATGAAGCTTGTCGATCTCAAGAATCTGTACAGTCGGAGGTTGAAGCAAGTCGGTTCTGATTGGCTTAGTGAAGAAATACATTCCACTCGATTCAAAGAACATTTGTTGCAGAAATTGGGCGATGGCTGGGACGCCTTCACACAGGGTAGAGATGTGTTTATTTCAAGTAGGTTTCGAGTTGGCTCCTTGTTGTCCGAATCTTTAACTCGTATAGTGTCTGAGGAAGAGGCAAAAAAGATAGTTGATGTGGGTCTTCTTCTGCGTAAACACATACTCATATCTCAAGCTCCTTTCACGGGATCATTTTCATCTTATTGCTTGAGCGAGCCTGTACCCAACTCACTCCTGACTCTTCTTAGAGTTCTACTTGAGGGCACATGTAGTATACAGAACTTAGGCGATGATGAGACTGTTAATGCCAAGACTCGAGTGGCTTGTACTATTTCACAGATGTTGATCAGCAATTCAGCGAAACGCTCCGAACATGCACAAAATGTTCACCAGAGACGTGACAGAGAAACTCCAATGCCTCTTTATGTGGGTTTGAAGTTGCATGCCCATGATCGTATGAAAAATCTTATCAGAGATTTTCATCAAATGGGACTCTCTGTCTCTTATGATCGCGTAATGGATGTTCGCAGGAGTTTCGCGAGAGCTGTTTCACTGCGGTTCAAGAACGAAGGTGTTGTAGTCCCAGCTAACTGCAAACGTAATGTTTTCTCGATAGGAACCACTGATAACATTGATGTATCTGGTAGATCTGATATGCATGGTACGTCCATCACACTCATTGGTCAACTGAGCAGGGACAATGTGGGTACTGATCCCCCACCACTGAGTTTAGATGTTCCAGAAGACACACAAATTGAACTCCCAGACGACTATGCATTTGTTCCTTTCGTTGAAGACTTTGGTGGGGACATCAGGCTTGAATCTCCAGATGAATGTAATGTACGGCCCAATGAATATGCAGATTTGAACGTGGGAGAGAATGACTGGTTGTCTCATGTGTCACAGATCAGCAATAAAGGGAAGGTTGATGGCAGCTGGCAGCTTGATGAAGTCCCTGTGACCTTTTCAGGCTTCTTTTCAAAACATGAAAATCAAGACAATGTCAAACCTCGTGCAGTTATTGGGGTATTCCCTGTTTTCAGTGAGCAGAAAGCGGACTCACTCAGTATGCAGAAGCATGCTATGTATGTGGTCAGGGAAGCTACTGCTTTCGTAAACCCCGGCCAGATACCTGTCATTGAAGGTGACTGTCCGTTGTATGCCAGGCAGAAAAAATGTCAATGGCTGTTCCCAGAGGAGATAGGTGAGGATCGAATGGTGTGTATGATTGGATTCCTGCATCTTGAAATGTGCACCCAAGAAGCTGGTGGTAAGCTTATGGGTGGTTCTGGTTGGGAGCGAATGTTTCACCTCGCAAAGATATTCACACCCGGTGTAGCATCATCCCTACTTGGTGGGAAACATGTCAAGAGGACGCGACAGGCATATCTTCTCACTCTAGCTTGGCTTGAGATCCTCAGAAAGAATGCTTATGAGATTTACTGTCAGCAGACTGGGCCCCATGAGTCATTTGAAATGTGGGAACAGAGGATTCTTTCACAATCTCCAACTGCGCGCTATTGGGGTGAAATCGTTCGGAACTTTCTCTTGACAAGCTGTCAATTCGTTCGGAACCAACGAATCGGTAACTGGCCTGGTACACTGTGTTCTATCGATGAGTTGTGCAGTTACTTTTTTGCCCTAGGACATACAAATTATTGTCGGTGGGTCCCCGTATTTCTGAGAGACATGTCTCAGCTACCCAGGCGGCATCCTTCAATCCACAACAAATTCATGGAAGGCCATTTTGTGGTCCAGCGTAGTGAGAGGAAGTTCAGTATGATGGGTTTAGATCAGAGCCAAGAACATAGTATCCAACTACTCAAAGAAGACAGTGGTCCAAAAGGTCTCTATGGCCAGGCTGAAGAGAAAGTCGTTATTGAGCTTTCAAGGTCAGAAGTTCTGCGTGTTATAGATGAGTATGAATATGCAAGTTTCCACACAACATCATCAGATAACACGGAACACCCGGAAAGTTCGGTATCAGAGCAGAAAAAATTTCTGAATCAATTGAAATCTCTCCTCGATCTGGTGAATCAGGGACTCATTATCAACCCTTATGATGAAACTAGTGGTCAGCTGGTGACATTAGATACTGGTGAATATATGGACCCCGAAGTTAGTAAGAGTTTACGGTCATTACCCGAAAGGGGCAAGCATTTATATTCCACTTTCTTGAAGGAAAGGCTTGTGGAATGCACCGTACCCCTGAATGATGTTATTCCCAAGGCAAATATATATACCTTCCTTAACCCACCCCCAGCCAACCTGGACAAAGGCCGAGACAAACTCATGTCAAGTAAAGCAACTGCCGCAATAGTTACCCAGATGTTCGTTTCACTGCAAGCCCGGCCTGATTCAAACATGGATGAGTTTTTCATGCACGAGAATGCACGTGATCCGCCAGCATTATCCGATAGAGGTAAGCTACGGAGTGGGACAAAATCTCAAATTCTCAATTGTTTACCAGCTATTCCTGCACAAGGGAAGAATTCAGCAGCTAGACAAGCTTCAGTTGTCATCTTGGATATGCCTGCTGTAGTCCATGTAATCAAACCACAGAAAGCGGATCTGTTTGGAGAATATGCTCGATTGCAATTATTGCCATACATCGAATCTCTGATTAACACGAACACCACAAGGGTTGATGCGATCTATGACTGTTACCCCGAAGGCAGTTTGAAGAATCAGACGCGAGCAAAACGCCTCGGTGAGACAGCAGTTAGGTTGATACGGGTGTCCGAGAACGTCCCTTTACCTAAAGGGAAGAATTGGCAGGCATTCTTGAAAGTTAGTGAGAATAAAGACGAATTTTTCAAGTTCCTGTCTGCTGAACTGCTGAAATTAACATCAACATCCGAGTACCAGTTGTTAACGACATCAGGAGAATATGTACTATGCAATAAGGATGTTAGCTTATGTGACATATCTCCATCGAACCACGAGGAAGCAGACACGCGCATGATGCTTCATCTCAACCATGCAGTCTCACAAGGTCACAAAATAGCTTTTCTTCGCACGGTTGATTCTGATGTCGTCATTCTGTCTTTGCACCATTTCGCAACATTCCGTGACCTTGGACTCAGTGAGCTGTGGATTGGGTTTGGAATTGGAAAGGCATATAAAGATATGCCAATTCATGAGATAGCTTCACAACTTGGACCTGATTACTGTAAGGCCCTGACTTTCTTCCACGCCTTCACAGGTTGTGATGTAACATCCAGCATGCTCGGCATTGGGAAGAAGACAGGATGGAATGCATGGATGAATTTTCCCGCATCAACTGAAATGATGATAGAATTGACTGAGAATCCGCAAGTCTTTTCAGAGGATTCCCCTCATATGCAGCATATCGAAAAACTCACCATACAGATGTACAGTAACAGTTGTGTCAGTACACGTGTCAATGATGCGAGACGGCATATGTTCACACATGGCCTTAAGTCTATGGAAAACATCCCGCCCACCAAAGCAGCTCTGTATCAACATGTAAAAAGGGTAATTCTTGTGTCATCTTTCATTTGGCATCGTGCTCTGCAGAAACACTTATGTGTGCCAGACCCATCACAGTACGGATGGGAGTGGAATCCACGTCTCAATATTCTGGTCCCATTTTGGACTCACCTAGGAGACGCAAGTGCTGCATGTGCACTGATGCTCCACTGTAGTTGTGCCAAGGCCTGCAAGGGCAATTGCAAATGCTTGAAAGCTGGATTAAGGTGCACACCTTTGTGTAAGTGTGAAGGTGGCTGTTGTAACAATATTGAGTAGTATACTGTCATGTTAGGACCAGTCATCTCCTATTCTGGTATTTTTTTTTCCATTTTCGGCCAGTTAACACATGTCATGTTTCTAGTTGAGTTGATTTTGCTAACAAATGTTCATCCCATGTGGCTTGCTACATTGTCCGGGGTATAGGAATACAGTTTTAGATTTCGGAAAATAGTCTGTTATTTACTGCACAAGACGGTGTTAATTCATGCATAGCATGATACAATATCCCCAACTATTTTGCCTCTGTACAACAGTTGATACCTTCGTTCACCCGTGTGTTCATCTATGGTATCCTTGTCTTTCTCTGGCCATAGGCCACATGTGACTAGTCAGTTCCTACTCCATAGCAAATCAACTTGGAAATCCTTCATCTTGTAGCGCACTCATGTCTCAATGAATCCATACCTGAGTTGATCTAATAAATCTAACGTAAGGTATCAAATTGCCATACCGGATCATATTTCGATAAGTTATTCGCTAAAACATTTCGACCACTCATCGACATCAAAGGTCATGTTTTGGCTCCCAGTGGTGGCTATATCTCTATATCCCTGGTAAAGTAGCATACCATGAGGGATGGGCATTAAGTGTCGGCAACATTAATCCTGACTTGGAACACACCACATCTTAACTGGCCGAAAATGAAGAATACTACTTGTAGTCAAAAAATATTCCTGTACCTCGAATGACTGCAAACATACACTCACCCCTTCTAGTCCCATTTTGCCAATGTTCTATACTGGCAAGATAACATTGTATAATTAACAACGGGAACTAATGCATCCCGAGTTCATTCCAGCACTGCCCTTGCTGGCAGACGTGTCGCTATGGTGTTGAGATTGAACCAGAACTCCTCTAGAAATTTGATAGTTTTATTTTCTTAGAAAATAAATCTATCGAAAATGCCGGAAGTTGAGAATAGACTGTCACTTTAATTGGATTATCAAATGTCCAAGTATCCCCACTGCTGCATACTATCGAGTACCCTTGTTCATGTGTTGACAGGAATCTCTCATACCATGTTCATTTGACCATTGCATTCCCGAGAAACATTCAACACTAATTTATCTACGGACGGACGATCATACTGACAGTCAGACACACAGACGCACACATCGACGGAAATTCTGATCCCATTATCCATTAATCTTCCCCCCAACTTGTTCCAAGGGCTTCACTCCATCATTCACATCAATTACAGCACATGTATGGTGTTAGGTTTGGAGCTTCAGTTGTGCGATCGGCGAAAATAGCTTTTTTTCGATCCGCTTTGCGGCCATTTTGGATTTCGCTGCTAGTGGTGGCTAGAGGATGGTGCCAACTTGTAGCCGATCGATTTTGAAATCTCTGATGCCTACCCTTACATCATGCCAAATTTCAGGAAGGTATCACCAAGTGCACAATTCTAGCGAATTCCTCCCCCGCTATTCCTGTGGCATCTTTTTTGCATAGGTATTACCATAAGTAAGGGGTAAAAAATGGTGCAGGACGTTTATCATACCATCCTTAACAACTGTTGAAAGTTTCAGTTTCAACATTTTCTATACGGTGGCTCCTTTGCTTCACTCCAGTGAGCTAAAAATTGCATCGGGAAGGTTCAACTGCCTACTTAGCGCCTAGTCTGGCGGAAGCTCGGGTCAGTTCTGCGCAAACTTATGATTTGAGTTCAAATTGACTGTTGTGGCCACAAAAAAATGAGTTCAACAACCATGGAAAAGGGTAAATGTTTTTTACTTCAAAAGTAGTCAAATATTACTTCAAAGGTGGTGACCTTGTTTTTTACTTCAAAAGTGGGCGATGGTTACTGCCAAAGTGGGGACCTCATTTTAATTCAAAAGTGGGCGACAGTTACTGCAAAAGTGGTGAGCTACTTTAAAAGTGGTCGATTTTTACTTCAAAAGTGGTGAGCTACTACAAAACTTGTCCGTTACTTCAAAAGTGAGCATAACACCATGTGTTGTCCAGGGGCATACTTCCGTCCAGTTCATTTCTGACGACTACTTTGGTTGAAATGGTGCCCTGAGCTCGGTAGTCATAAGGCCTCAGAAAACCATTGGTATTTTGAGGCCTTATGACCACTCTGTTCAGAACACCAATAGTGCATTTAATTTTAATTGTTTAGAGAACGAATCTTTGTCTGAATTCAAAAGCAAATGACAAATTTTTCTTTGATACTAAAAGTACAGCCTAACCCCTAGCACACAGGTAGTGCGACAGAATTTTCTCCAATCTCTCTTTTGTTCTCTTGTTTAACCCTTTACCTAACATGAAAAGCAGACGACACTTGCAAAAAAAATTCTTGAATAACTATTTTTTTTCATTTTTTGTCTCAAAAACATAGGTTATGACCCCTCGTTGGAACGAGCTCGACGAGCTCGTTCCAACGAGGGGTCATAACCTATGTTTTTGAGACAAAAAATGAAAATATTTTGAAAATTAATTGGCGATTTTTGAGAATAGCGCTGGCCGGTTTTGGCCGTTACGTTGGGTAAAGGGTTAACTATGAATTTAACCAATTATGTCTTGTTTGACAGAGCTCACTGAGCTCTGTCAAACAAGGTATATTTGGTTAAATATCAAACTGCATTATGGGAAATATTTGCTGCTGAAAACTTTGCCATTTTGACATCTGTGTGCAGAGAGTTAATAAAGACTACAGAGACTGCAAATTTTCACAATTTCACAGGACCCGGACACTTTTCCAAAGGGGGCAGTAGAATCCCTGCCTGGAGTTTCTACCCTTTCTCCCCCATTAGACTCAGGCTATATCCTGTTTGTTATAATATCGATCATCACAAGTACATTTATTTTTTTTTCCAGCTTATGGTTATACTCAAGGTCTTTCAGCTTCAGCCGTGAGTGGCATGATGGCTGGAGCAGGAGTTTTGGGCATTCTTGGATCAGTTGCATATCCATTCATCAGAAAGGTTGTTGGCTTGGAAAGAACAGGACTCTTTGCTCTGGCAGAGCAGATAACCTTTTTATCCTTTTGTGTTGTGTCTATATGGATGCCTGGTAGTTCTTTTGATCCATATTATTTCTCCAATAAAAATAATCCAGTGACAACTTCTACCCCACAAGTCCCGAGTTTCAATTTGACTTCTGTTGAAAACTCAACATTGATGTACAATTTCACAGACGTGAATACAACAGAAGTTAATAGTAGCTGTAATACAGATGAATGCGGTACTGAACAACCAAATGTTTCTATTCTTATGATGTTTGCTGGAATGATTCTTGCAAGGTTTGGTAAGTTGATTTTTAGGGAAATTTTAAGAAAATTTATTCGGCTATTAGAAGAAAATACACAGGGTTATTCGATATGGCACGAGTGCCAGCGTGGAAGGATAGAATAAGAGGCCACAGTTCTTGAGTTTTATCCATCCGAGATGGCACAAGTGCCATATTGATTAACCCATTCACGCATACATGCCATTTTGTGTTTATTGCATGCCTTCAAGTCTATAAAAAACAATATTAGAAGGACACAGCAATTTGACAACTATCAACAAAAAGAACACATTTTGTCACCAATCAAATTTGTGAGAGAACCCCATGTTACTATTTCGTCCCTGGAGTTCCAATGTGTTCTATGTGCCCACTGGCACATACAACACAATTTAACTTGAGGACGATTTTTAGCTCTCGCTAGTGATTCAAATTGTAATTGCGGCGAACGATTTGTAGAAAATTCCAGTGAAAATTTGCTTCAATTTAAAAATAGTCAATAATTTCCAATCTGCATATGTGTGCAGAACAGACTTTCATTTTCTCCATGGTTTAGTGTTGCTGTAGATAGGGGTTTCATAGAACAGGCGTGTAATAAAAAAAACGTTTTTCAGGAAATTTTCCAGACTTTTTTATGAGGAAGGTAATTTCATCTAATTTCAAGGTGGACTGAATTTTCACAAGTGTCTTTTTAATCAAGGCAGTGCAAATTTTTATGACCTAACGCTACTTCGTTGCAGCAAGTTGCCTGGTCTCTGTAAGAATTGTTAAATCATGCATTCAAGCAACAGATGTTGAGCTATTGAACAGCCCTTTAATTTTGTCCTGATTGATGAGTGCCTATTTTGATTCCTGCAAACACATGCTGTGTAGATCAGTTTTCAGTTCTTGAATAATTTAGAATTTGATAGTACTGTTATACACTTGTGAGTGTAACCAGTACATATTCCATAGAAAAAAATCGTACCTCCTGTTAATATTTTTTTTTTATCAGGCCATTAAAAAAAATGTCTTATGTTCTCAGGCAATTGTACCTCAAATTTTTGATGAGGGTGGGGGAGCTTCTTATTTTTATTTTTTGTTCTGAAATCTGAAAAACATAAAAAAAAAATATATTCACATTTCAAGAAGAAATCTTTTACAATCTTCAGACTGTTGTTATCTTATCGCATAGTGCAACATGCGTCAATCAACTTGGCTGTTGACAACATGCCAAAGACGCTCCATTGCAGGATAATGTGCAGTCCAGTGCTTCTTTGAAATGATAAAAGGTGCATTTTCCTCCAAGGTTGTTACATGTACCAACAGAGAAACCATAAATCAGAGAATGCAGAAATCTGAAGCAAAATATGGAGGAAAACGCAATAAGGAAGTTGAAATACTACTGGGAAATGTGTACCGGTGCCAGTGCTCAAAATTTCGGATCCAAAAATACTGACCGGGTAAATTTATTATTTGTTATTTATTTTTTACGTTTTCTGAGCATTAAAAAGTTTCTATGCAGCTGAAATTGAATGACATAGACAGTGCCTGAGAACATGGACTTTATTTTAATGGCCTTAGAGTTCAACCTTTAAGGGCCTAGTTCCATTATTTATTTATTTGTGTTTACGGTCACATACTTATGCACAATGGCTAATCGTGACCATGACAGTTTTACGGGTGGAGGAAGTTGGATTACCCGGAGAGAACCACCAATTATTGATGAGCAACTGTCAGCTCCTCAACATTCTAACGCTGTTCAAGCTCCGCTCAAGCAGGGTTACAGCAGTTGAAGACATGTGCACCATCAATGTGCAGTGTGCCTTAGTACATGGCGTCATTGTGCCCTCATGTTGGCAACTGGGATAAAGTGCCTTGCCCAAGGACACAACGCGGGGCATCCCAGATGGGAATCGAACTCGGGACCTCTAGCATGGCCTAGTTCCAATTTTGGTGAGTTTCTTACATGTAAAACATAGAACACGTATGTAGCAGGCTTTTGGTGGTCTTGCTGATGGAAGTTACAGAACCTAGACACTGGTTCTTCATGAAGTCTTGGCTGCCTTTACAGGCAGCCAAGACAACACTAGACACTCAACCCAGCCAAGTCAAAGTGTTAACTTATTATGAGGGAGCTGAAAATAAGTGGAATTCTCCAGGTCTTTATTTATTTATCTATTTATTTATTTTATTTATTTATTTGCTTAACTGACTGCAAGTGTCAGTGGGTGGTATTGCCATCACTTAGCATCTGTCATACCATTTTCCATCAACTTTTAGAACTTGACTTCTTCTTCACAACCACTAGGTCAAATTCAAACATATATTGCACAGTCCATTTATGGATTATACCCTTTCTATTTTATTCAGATGAAGCAGCGACCAACTTCAGACTCTGATTAATGCCCCAAAAGCTTAAAAATCTTACGAACCACCAGAGGGAATGCCTTAATTTGGTATGGAACATCCTTTTGTGTTGAAGATTAAAGTTTGTTCAAGGGAAGTTGATAGGTCAATATTTTGGCTCTCTGTGGGGACATATCCATTTTGGGGTCTGCCCCACCATTTTGGGCTCTGCCCCAAATTTCAATTTCAATTATTGGTACGCCAATTTCACCCAAATTTGGCATGTAGTAAAAGTGGGTCCTACATAATTGATTGAGGCCACGAGAAAGAGAACTGTTATTTGGTATGAAGCATCCCTAGGACCAGTAGAATGGAATGGTAAAAAAAAATTGCCCTTTGTTATGTTAGGGTGTGCGGTAGGAGGCAATGGAAAAATGATGAGTCATCTTTTTTGCAGTAATATTTTTCCCTATTAAAATTGTTATGAGTTCTTCAGACTGTTTACTATTACCATCACTTATGTCAGCAAGAGACAGGAGAGACTCCTGTCACCTGTCAAACACAGATGTTCTTGATTATTTTTAGCTTAAATGAATGAAATAATTCTCTTAAAAGATTAACCCTCTCAAAACATCATTAAGTAGCAGAGGAAAACTTTATCTGATTCCTGTATAAATGCCTTTAATTTATCCCTTTCAAGACTTCAAGTTTTCCAAATATTCAATGCTCAGCACATATACGTTTTTTCTGGTTTCTTGGAAACATTTATCTGATTCCTGTGTGAATATCTTTAATTTAACCTTCTCATGACTTCAGTGTCTTTTCCAAGATTTTGTTTCATATTGAACCCTTTCAATGCTGTATATATATATGTTTTTGTTCTGGTTTCTTGGAAACATTTATCTGATTCCTTTATACATATCTTTAATTTAAACCCTCTCACAACTGCAATGTGGGTTCCAAAGATTTTATTGATGCCCTTATCAAACCTATAAATGCTGTGCACATGTATGTTTTTTATGGTTTCCTGAAAATAGTTTATCTGATTCCTGCATGAATATGTTTAATTTAATCCTCTTAAGACTTCAATGTGGGTTCCAAACATTTTATTTCATGTAATACTGTTAATGAAAACCTTTTTCTGAGTTCTTTAAAAATATTTTACCTCCGAAAATAAGCCTCTCTTTCTGTTTTATTTATTTTTGATGCTTTAACAATTTTCACACAGACTTGAATTTACTGATGGCAGTAAAATTCTGTTTCTCTAGTTTTAAATTTTTCGTATTCTTTAAAACCACTTGGCCAAATTCATTCATTTATGGTGCAGACCATCTTTGGAGCAAAAGCTTTTCTCCTTCGTTCAAACGAAGCAGCTGCCATCTTCAGGCTGATGGAATTGACTCTTCCGATTTTTTCCCCCCAAAATTATTTTTTCCCTTGTCATGGGTTAATGCTCCATAAGCCTATAAAATGCTTTTAAAATCTGCTTTTTATAAGCCACTTGCAATAATGCTTAGATTTCTTGTTTGGACTTTACTCTGGTGATGCCGATTGACTTTTTTCAAAGAAACTCAGTAAGTCAAAATTTGGGATGTACTCAAAATTTCTGTTTTCAGATCTAACGGCAAATGTGAACCAAATTTGTCATGTAGTATATAACTGTCATAAGTATTTCATTTATGCCAGACTTTTTTTTTGGGGGGGGGGGGGGAGGGTGGGGAGGGGGTGTAGAGGGAACCACAGTAGTTGAAAACAAAACAAAATTTTGTTTGATTGTTTTTTAATACTTCACAAAACAGAGCTTGCTAGGAAGCTTTCCTAGGACCAGCAGAAATCAATGACCAAAAAAGTTGCCTTTGGTTGTGTCATAGCGAATCAAAACATTGCTCTTGCTGCTGATCACTTACTGATACACTTGTCTCTTTTGACAACTTGAGCCAGGTGAGCGTTTTTGGCTCACTTGAGCCTCTGGTTTATTTATTTATTTATTTTATTGGGGTTTAATGACACTTTCAACCATCAGGATCACATTATGTCTGGCAGTTTTACCGGTGGAGGAAACCTGATTACCCAGAGAGAACCAACAAGCAGTGGCAAGCAACTGTCAGACTCCCCAACATACAAACTCAGCACAAGCAAGGCTAGCATTGGTTGAAGAGAACTACATCATCGATGTTCAGCATACCTTAATACACAGCAGCACCATTCGCCCACAGTGTCTTGCATCACACCAGGCCTTTAAGGACAAGAACCAAATAAACATTTTGTGAGATTGAAAGTTGATGCATATCAGTGTTGGAAATGAACAAAATTGACGGGTTCAGTTTTAAGCTCCCGCGAAATCAGAGACGAGAGTAAATGCACCTGTAAAATGTTAGTATATGAATTTTCGAGGGAATACTGTCACCAAACACCAGAAACCTTAACCCTTTGAACCCGAGCGGCCGCTTTTCCAGTCAGGAACATGATACTTCATAATGTCATTAAATAGGATGGCTGTTCAATAAATGTGTGGGGAAGACCAATGAGTATTTTCAATGTGCAGCCCGAGGCTGCACGTTGAAAATATTGATTGGTCTACCCCCAATAATGAATATGGACTCTTCTAATTGCATCCATTGAACTAGCATGGCAGATACCACTAGTGTTCAAAGGGTTAAATGTATAAGGAATTGTTGAATTATGACAGTATCTTGCCACTGACCAGAGGGTTGCTTTCTCAAATCAACACACATTTATATGCCCTCACAGTATATTAGTGCTCCACAATATTTTTCAACGAGTGCATTTTTTAGCTCCCGTAAAATAGAAATCACGGGCGCTGACGGGAGCAATTGCACTCGCACCTACCTCATTTACAAGACAGATGCATATTATTTTTCATGCCATAATTATTGCCGAGAATCATAATCAGAATGGTTGAGTTTTAGGCCTGTAAAAATGGCAAGTTCAGACAACCCTAAGAAGGGTTACCTTTGGCTTAAAAATGTTAAAAATCTATTTCTCAGAAACATTTTTTAAGCCTTATCAAGGTTAGCATAAAGGTGGAGATGAGAATGCTGCAGCTTCTTTCATGAAATTTATTTATTTTCTGGAGGTTAACAACACTTGACAGCCAGGGTTACCTCATGTTGGACAGTTTTGTGGGTGGAGGAAGCCGGTGTACACAAAGAGAACCGCCGATCAACGGGAGTGACGGCCAGGCTCCACAACGTACCTACTCCACAAAAGCAGGGTTAGGATTGGTTGAAGACAAGAGCACTGTTGACGTGCAGTACGCCTTAGTACACGGCGCCACCGTGCCCCCACATTGGAAACTGGGATGAATGCCTTGCCCATGGACACAAAGCAGTAACCGCTGATGGAAATCGAACCTTGGACTTTTCAATTTGAAGTCCAAGCCATAACCACAGATCCACAGCACTCCCTCTTTCATGAAAATCTCCCATCCTTTGATAAGCTGCTGTGATGCAAGACACTGATGAAAAGGGCTTTGAGAGCCCATTTTGCTTTCCTAGACAACGAAGTGGAATGCCATTCCCTTCATTTTTCTAAGAGAGAATGCTGTTCACCCACAATTGCAAGACGTAATTGATTGATCTTGATTAGGGTTTAATATACAGTACATGGAGAGTGTATTATCACTAAATCACCTGCAGAGTGGAGATTCCACCCATGCAATAATTGCAGATTTGTTGCAAAGCACAACCAGCACCAGCAAAGTTTCAGCCAATGGACCTCCGGGTTAAACCCGGAGGTCCATTGGCTGAAACATTGCTTGTGTTTTTTGTCGATATGTACAAAATTTGAAAGTTATAGCTTGGGTGATAACTCCACTCCACGGGTGATTTTGTTACAATCCACTCTCCACGTAATGTATCTCCTGGTTTTCTAGGAATCAGGAATGGGAATGAAATTACTCTCAGAACCGGGAACCAGGAAATTTCCCAGGTAATATCAAGTAAATTTATGAGGGTAATAAGACAGATTTATTTTAATGATAAGGCCTAAAAAAATAAAAAATCTGTTTCTCAGGCCCTCCCGCATGGTCCTTTTGGCTGCCGCATGCTCTCTTTTTATAACCAATTTAAACTTAAAAAAAAATAAAAATTAAATGATTTATGTGTGATATTTTACCCAAGTTAAAAAGATTGATGAATTTGTCCCTTGAATGCAAAAAGGCTTTGCAATGCTTTAGCATTGCAAAGCCTTCTTGCACTCAAGGGATGAAATACACCACCACCCATGCTATTCTGTAGGTTATGAGGCCTAAAACTTGAACCAAGAACATGAACTTTTGATGGTAAAGAAGTAATTACTGAAATAAAAAATAAAATAAAAAAACGCTCGCCTGCATGTAATTTTACAAATAATGGCCTGAGAAACAGAAGGTCTACTTTGTGTGGCCTAATGAGCATATTTCATTGGCAATTTCCCATCTCCAAGCGGAAAAGTTCTTTTCCTAATATAAGATAAGTAAGATAAGTATAAAAACCCAAACCTGCTTCAGTCTCGTCTTTATTTTCAAAATCACTTGCATTATCACCTCTACCTTCTCCAACATCAACACCCCACCTCTTCACTGCCATCACCAGTCTCCTCTGCTTTAAGCAGAGAAGACTGGTAACGGCTGTGAAGAAGGTGTTGATGTTGGAGGAGGTACTGAATAGTGATACTAGTGATTCTGAAAATGAAGATGAGTTTGAACTTTGAAGCGGATGAAGAAGATTTTGCTGTTGAAAGTGAGGGAAGTCCTCCAGAACTAGCTGAGAGCTACAGTGATTCGTTGAAAATGGTTCATCAGGAATGAGAACTGTAAAAATTTCAAGTTTGGAAGGGCTGACGAAATCCTCCAAATTTTGAAATCAAAAAACTTAAGTTCAACACACAAACAGTGCCACACTTCATTTCCAATTCCATGCTGTCGATTTCCTGGGTATTGGGGCCAGCTTTCGGAACATGGAATCCGTGAATTCCTGTTCCCTTGAATAAACCCTAATTTTGTTTAATCTTGGTGAATATTCAACACCTTGTGCAGCCAGCAAGATGAAAGAGCTTTCACTGTGTTCGTCATCCTAGCTGCATTAAACCAATTTTAATTATGAATAAGTTATTTGCTTTCCAAACTATAATATAAATAGGTCAGACATAAATACACAAATTGATGTCGCAAAAGTGGAACCCATGATAAGTTGCACATGCATTTGTTTTGGTTTGCAACTCAGTCTTATCTCACCACAACGACATTTCCAAGGTCTCATAAAATGGAGGTAGGGTGAATTGCGCTGATTATCTGGCTATCAGAATAATGAAATTCCCCCATGGTTCCTGTGGAGCCTTGAATTCAAGTTACAGGCCTGAATTTGATTAAGGGTCATTCAGGGCCTTGAAATCCTGAAAAATGTGTCAGGAGGTCTTGAAAAGCCTTAACCCTTGACCTAACGAATCACCCGCATCCGCCCACATAATATGCAAACTGAGCAGTTGAAAAAATTAAATATTTCAATAAAACCATATCATGTGACCCCTCATTGGAACGAGCTCATTGAGCTCGTTCCAATGAGGGGTCACATGATATGGTTTTGTTGAAATGTTTTGAAAAATTTTAAAAAATTATATTTAAAATAATAAATTTTCATATCGTCTGCGTTGGGTAAAGCCTTAAATATTCACAAAATAAAAATGGTGACAAAGTAGATAAACAACCATATTGTTTTATGTGCCAGAGATCGTGAAGGCATAGTTCTAACTAGGATCTCTGGTCATTACCCCATCTGCCCACTTTCCTTGTTAAAATTATTTATTGATGGCAGGGGCTTGAAAATCCTTCAATTGGTCTATTATAGGGCCTTGAAAAATGCTGAAATATGTATTGAGAAACCGTCTTGCATAGCCTTGATTTTTATCAGTTCTTACCTGCAGGTGTCCTGCCCTCATTCCCCTACTCCTTAATTTCAGAATTATTTATTTATTGGAGTTTAACAACACTGTCAACAGCCAGGGTCACCTCGTGTCGGACAGTTTTACGGGTGGAGGAAGCCGGAGTACCCAGAGAGAACCACCAATCAACGATGAGCAAGTGCCAGACTCCCCGTAATAACTCCACCACTCAACCAGGGTCAGCATTGGTTGAAGACAAGTGTGCCATCAACGTACACAGTGCCACTGTGCCCCCATGTGGGCTGTCGGTACGAAGTGCCTTGCCCAAAGCCACGATGCAGTTACCCCTTGTGGGAATCGAGCCATGAACCTTTCGGTTTCAGTCCAGTTCCATAACCACTGAGCCACTGCAGTCCCACTTCAATTCAGAAAGCATCACTGCTCCGAGTCCTTTCAAATTGTGCTACATCACAGCACTTCATTCCCAATGTCAAACTTTATCATTATGAAGTAGATCATGGTTCCCAACAATTAGGGTTTTGAAATTAGTGTTTCGGTTTTGTACAGAAACTCGGTTTTTGATTTCTCAAAATATATTGTAGAAATCTACATTTTAGAGGGTAATGTACACAAAAAATGTGTCTCTACTTGTCATCCAAGCCATGAGTCTCCTACAGCCTGTTGAGTCACTTGGGGTACTCAGTGCTCACCACTCTTCTCAGCTAATGGATATATTGTGGTGAGCTACTGCAGTGGGCTACAGTGGGGGAGCCGAATAATATCAAGGGAGCCAAGTCCCCCCCACCCCAGATCCCACTTGCACCACCCTTCCCCAAATTTGAAAAGGTTCTTTTTGATTTCCTGCCCTCAGTACAAGTACAGTACCCTCAGTCCTGAGCTTCCCCCCAACTCTTCACCAGCATGCACCCCATAGGATTTCAAACCATGGCTCCACACAGTATATACAGTGTCAGAAATTCTACTCACCCCACAGGATTTCAAACCATGTCTCCACACAGTATATACATTGTCAGAAATTCAGTAGAATTTTTGACACTATATATACAGTGTGGAGCCATGGTTTGAAATCCTGTGGGATTTCTCCACGCCTGGCAGTGCTCTTGTTCTGAAAGCCCTGATAGTGGCTTCTAGTACTCATGTATTTGAAAATGTGAACAATACAACATGAATTATGAGCTGTAGCATTCCAAGACTTCAGACAAATCAGACTTGGATTTTCTTAGAATTGGTACATAAATAACATAATTCTACAGACTTTGAAGACCATTAATGCTACTCGCTGTGTTTTTGCTCTTGCAATTTGTGGAGGATCATCAGATGGATTTACGATTGCTCTATTAGGTCTGAAAAAATAAAAAATCTGTTTCTCCTGCATGGTCCTTTTGGCAGCTGCCTGCCCTCTTTTTATCACGAAAGCAAACTTTAAAAAAAATAAAAATTCAATGAGTTATGTCTGATAGTTTACCCACGTTAATCAAATTGATAAATTTATCCCTTGAGCGCAACAAGGCTTTGTAATGCTTTAGCATTGCAAAGCCTTCTTGCACTGAAGGGACGAAATACACCACCACCAATGCTATTCTGTAGAATATGAGGCCTAAAACAAACCAAGAACATGAATTTTTGAGGGCAAGGATATAATAATTACAAAAATAAAAAATTAAATTAAAAAACCGCCCGCCTGCATCCAGTGTTACAAACATGGCCTGAGATACAGAAGGTCTGCCTTGTGGGGCCTTAAAGTTGCATTTAGTGTGTTATTCAGAACTCAAATAAATTTGATTATTGCTGTAAAAGCTTTGTCAAAAAATCAGGTAATATTTCCAGAATCTCTAATTACTGTGCACCATTGGAGTGAATGGTGACGTGTGCAGATGTTCATTGAAGTTTTTCTTAAAAACATTTTCTGATGCTGGGATTCAACAGTAATGTCATCCATTGAATTGAGAGATTGGATTTTCCTTTATGTCCGAGGCCCTCCAGCCTTTTTATGATTCAGCCAAGTGGGGGTCATTGGTTGTAGTATAAAAATATGATAAATTTAAAGTAATTTGTGTATTTTTTTATACTTACCAATGGCCCAGATGGGGATGGCCCTCCCATGATTTATAACACTGTTTATAACATTTAACAGACATCTGTAGAAAGAATGATGGTTAGCGCCAATTTCGGAACCTTCCTGGATATTGCACATGCGCAGATGTCAAAAGTATGGAGGACCATATAGGACATTATTTTTTCGGTTTTGGATGCAAATTTTGGGGATTGGGAGGCAAAATTTGTGTTTGGCCCTGAATTAAATTGAGTTAGAAAAAGTATAAAAAATATACGAATTACTTAAAATTTATCATATTTTTTTTTTTTTTTTTTTACAAAATTTGTCCCTAAAATGCCCTTATTTTTCATAAAATGAAGTTGAAAGCCTGACAACAGACGTAATAATACTAAACGTAAAGATAAATTTGTTTTTGCAGGACTGTGGGCTGCAGATTTGGCCATTACACAAGCATTTCTGGAGAATGTTGATGAAAAAGAACGTGGTGTTGTTAATGGTGTCCAAGAATCACTGAATAGGTTCATGGATATTTTGAAATTTATTCTCGTCATAATACTACCACAACCCGAATTGTTCGGTTTTTTAATTATCGTTTCATTCCTGTTTGTTTGTTCTGGTGCACTGTCATATTGCATGTACTCACGAAAGAAAAGAGGACATATTTTACCACATTTTGTCAAAGGAAAGCTGAATGCTGGGAACAATAACCACCCTAATGGTGTTCCATCAACAGGACATGATTATGAGGTCACCGTTAATCCCTCAGATGGTGAATCATCTCCAGATAAAAACAGTTCTCTGCAAGATATGAATATTCCACAAACAGATGAAAGTCTTTCTGTTAAGGATATTCCTATTTCAAACACAGAAGAGTTGGAATTCAACACTCGTTTATAGCAGAAACAAGGAGTAACAGCTGAAAAAAAGTTGAAGAATAAAGCTATTAACCCTTTACCTAACATGAAAAGCAGACGACACTTGCAAAAAAAAATCTTGAATAACTAATTTTTTTCATTTTTTGTCTCAAAAACATAGGTTATGACCCCTCGTTGGAACAAGATCGACGAGCTCGTTCCAACGAGGGGTCATAACCTATGTTTTTGAGACAAAAAATGAAAATATTTTGAAAATTAATTGGCGATTTTTGAGAATAGCGCTGGCCGGTTTTGGCCGTTACGTTGGGTAAAGGGTTAAAACAAAATATCAGAATGATCAGGAACCAGTGGTGCCTGCTGTCAACTCTATGAGTTGAGCACATATGCGTTTCGTGTTCAAAACATCTCAACCTTCATTTTGTTGTATAATTTGTGTATATTTAATTTGAATTCAGGGAATATCAAAGCTGAGAATTTCATGATAAACAAAATTCTCTTACTTATATAATAACACCTCAAGAATGACCATTTCCATCTACTGATACAGTATAATGATCATGCAAGTGAACAAGTATGTCATCACGTAACTTGCAAGCTTTACTCTGTCTCATATAATTGATGTGAGTCAGTGTGACAATGTTTGCCTCTTTTGGAGCAAGTTTGTTCCTTTAGTAACCCTTTCCCAATGCAGACGATATCAAAATTTATGATTTTAAATATTACTTTTTTCAAAATTTTAAAAATATTTCTACAAAACCATATCATGTGACCCCCTTATTGGAACAAGCTCAATGAGCTTGTTCCAATGAGGGGTCACATGATATACTTCTTTTTTTATAATTTTCTGAAACTTAATATTTTTTCAACTGCTGAATTAGCATATTACGCAGGCAGATATGACCGATTTGTTAGGTAAAGGGTTGACCCATATAATACAGTAGGTCAACAGTAATGGTTAATCGATCAGTTACTTTTTTGATCAATCAAGATGTTGATCACTTGTTAATCAATTCATTGGTTAACCTTTTCAGCTCTAATGTTTACCTTTGACCTAATTAATCGGATGTATCCGTTTACATACTTTACAAATTGAGTCGGAAAATATATGAAATTTTTTCCCATAAAACCATGTCATGTAGCCCCCCACATGCTGAAACAAACTCAACAAGGGATCTCATGATATGGTTTTATTGAATAGATGATACCTATGCTGTTTTAGTGAATATCGGGAATTGTCTCTTGAGTGTGGACCTGAAAGTTTTATTTTTCACGAGCACTTGCATGAGTGAAAAATAATACTTTCAGGTTTACACGAATGAGATAATTCTCGACATTCACTAAACAGCACAGATTTTCTTTTTATTATATGCTATGTGACATTTTACTGCGCAATATTCAGCCTAATTTGACTGCAAACAGTTTCAAAACAATAACAAAAAGCTGCTGATTGTTCCTTCAAGGTGCTGTCATGCACCAAAGCGTAACGTCATTTAGGAAGCCACTAAAAACATCATCGTGTGGCTTGAAAATATTATTTTTCAGTCGCACAAGAACTCGTGAAAAATAAAACTTTCAGGTCCACAGTCATGAGATAATTTCAGATACTCACTAAAATAAAGTAGATTTTCTTTTTAGCTCACCTGACTGCAAGTCAGTGTGAGGTATTGCCATCACTTGGCGTCCGTCTTCTGTTAACTTTTGCAAACCTGGCTTCTCCACAGCCATTCAGCCAAATTTAAACATATATTGCACAAACCATCCATGGGGTCTGCCCGTTTTATTTTGTTCAAATGGAGCGGCTGCCTTCTTCGGGCTCTGGGCAATGATGCGAAAACCTAAAAATATTTTAAAATCTTCTCATGAATCACCAGAGAGATTGCCGTGATATATGGTATGTAACACTCTTTGGTGTTGAAGATTAAAGTTTGTTCAAGAGAAGTTGGTAGATCAATATTTGGGCTCTCTGTGGGCACATATCCATTTTGGGCTCTGCACAAAATTTCTGTTTCAAGAACCGATGGGCCAATGTGAACCAAATTTGGCATGTTGCATAAGTGGGTCCAAAGTACTTGATTGCTGCCCGAAATGTTTTTTTCGTTGACCTGTGGGTACCCCAGGGGCTAAAAATAAAAAAAAAATTCAAATGCCCATATTTTCCAAACTACACGGAACAGAGAACTGTTATTTGGTATGAAACATCCTTTTGACCGGTAGAATGGATTAAAAAAAATTAAAATGGCCATCGGTTGTGTTAGGGTGAACTGTAGTGGCGTTTGAAAAAATGCTGAGTCAGCATATTTGCAAAAATTGAAAAAAAAATTTGCTTCAGAACCACTGATCAGAATCCTTTGATATTTGGTGTACAGCATCCATAGGACGGTCAAATACAAGTGTGTTCAAATCGCCCCCCTTGGTTCATATTTGCGCTCAACAGAGGAGCCCAAATAACTTAGGGTGCTATGGGGAATATGCTTTAAAACTCTTCTTCTTCGCATCATACAGTCAGATTCTTTTGATACTTGGTATACAGCATCTCTACAGGGGTCAGATTGAAATTTGTTCAAATTGAGTCCCTGGGTTAATATTTGGGCTTCCTATGGAAGCATGAATATTAACCTGGTGCAATACAGGGAATAATCTTTAAAAATCTTATTCTTCAGATCCACCAGTCAGATTCTTTTGATATTTGGTATGCAGCATCTCTAGGGGGGGGGGGGGGGGGGGGGGGGGTTAGATTCAAGTTTGTTCAAATGGGATCCCTGTATGAATATTTGGGCTCTTTATTGGAGCCCAAATTTTAACTTAGTGCAATATGAGAAAATTCCTTTAAAAATCTTCTTTTTCAGACCCACTAGTGAGAATCCTTTCATACTTAGTATGTGAGATCTCTAGAGTTGTAAGGTTCAAATTTGCTCAAGTCGAGTTCCTGGGTTAATATTTGGATTACCCAAGGGAGCCCAAATATTTTCTTAGTGCAATATGGGGAATTATCATTAAAAATCATCTCCTTCAGATCCAGCAGTCAGATTCTTTTGATATATAAATGTACAACACCGGTGGGAGGGTTAGATTGAAGGTTGTTCAAATCAGGTCCCTGGCTTAATATTTGGGCTTTTTATTGAAGCCCAAAGTTTAACTTAGAGCAATATGAGCAAATTTCTTGAAAATTCTTCTTCTTCAGATTCATCAGTGAGAATCCTTTCATATTTGGTAAGTAACATCTCTAGTGGTGTCGAATTCAAGTTTGTTCAAATCGATTCGCTTGTTTTTTGTTTTTTTTTTGGGGGGGGGGGGGGGGGGTGCTAGAGAGAACCACAGTAGTTTAAAACAAAACAAAAATTTCTTTCGGTTCTTTTTTAATACTTCACAGAACAGTGTTTGCTTGGAAACTTTCCCAGGATCGGCAGGAATAAATGGCCAAAAAATTTGCCTGAGGTTGTGTCATAGCAAATCAAAAAATTGCTCTTGCTGCTGATCACATGCTGTACACTCATCTATTTTGACAATTTGAGCCAGGTGAGCGTTTTAGGCTCACTTGAGCCTTTGGTTTATTTTTTGCTACAAGACATTTTATTGCACAATATTCAGCCTAATTCGACCCAAAATGCATTCGTTTCAAAACAATAACAAAGATCAGATGATCGTTCATTCAAGGTGACATCATGTGTGTCAAAGCATGATGTCTTTCAGGAAGCTACAGAGGGGTATTCCTTGATATCCATTGACTCGATGGATATCGTGAAATATCTTTTAGATAATTTGCAATAATTCGCAGGATAGCATATAATAAAATATCTTATTACTTTCCAAAGTGTGGTTTACTGGGATTTCTGGGTTTGATTATAATCGATAACTTCTCAAGTGAATTATGCAATCAACAATTGTGTCATGTATCCGTGCGTGCAAACGAAGATGCTTTGCCGTGTGTGTAATGGCAAAAAAATTCCTGAATAACTATTATTTTCATTTTTTGTCTCAAAAACATAGGTTATGACCCCTCATTAGAACGAGCTAGTCAGGCTCATTCCATTGAGGGGTCATAACCTATGTTTTAGAGACAAAAAATGAAAATCATACTCTCTCTAGTTTGGCCTATTCAAGAAATTTACTGTTTCTTCACCCTTTACCCAATATCAAAATTTGTGATTTTAAATATTATTTTTTCAAGATTTTCAAAATATTTCAACAAAACCATATCATGTGACCCCTCATTGGAACGAGCTTGACAAGCTCATTCCAATGAGGTGTCACATGATATAGTTTTGTTGTAATTTTCAGAAAATTAATATTTTTTCTAACTCTTGACCCGCTGAGTATTTTCAAGATATTTTTTCATCAAATCTAGTCATGGCTGCTGTAAAGTTGATGAAAAATTAATCTAATTATAACATGTAATCATTGGTGAAAAAATCCATTCAATTTTCAGGGGAAAATATGTTTATATCAGTGGCAAGAGACACCCTGTGCTGGGCAGGAATATCTGCGCGCAGCATGCAAAGAGTTAAACTGCTGAATTTGCATATTACGTGGGTGGATGCAGCCAATTCGTTAGGTAGGGTTAAGGGTTTCTTAGGCAATTTTCTTTTGATTTTATGATGAGGGAGGGAGGGAGGGAGGGAAGTTTTTTTTTTCTTTTTAATTTTTGTGAATACACAAATTAGTCCTGAAAATATGAAAATAGTTGGAAGTAGAAATTTAACTCTTTTCACTAATATGTGGAAAAAATCTATTTTTTCAACAGTGAAAATTTCTCATAATGCAGTAGCAAATTGAACCAACTATATCTTGTTTGACAGAGTTCAGTGAGTTCTGTCAAACAAGATGAAACTGGTTAAATTTTTATCCTACAAGTGCAAAATAATATCAGTGATGAAGTTTCAAGAAAATTAAAAAGGAGTGATTTTGGGTTGGTGTTTTTTGGACTTTTTTAAAAAAAAATCCCCCAAAAATTATGTTTTTATTTAAATGGTATTTTTTAATTTTAATCAATTTATTCCATACTATAAATTATTCAATAGTAAAATAATAGTCCATAAACAAGGGACTCCATGTCAATGTAATAGTTTAATAAAATCGCTCAACCGGTTCCAACGTTTCGGCCCCATGGCCTTCATCAGGGTGAAAATAACAAGAGATTTACATATCACACATTCACAATAATTGTGAATGTGTGATATGTAAATCTCTTGTTATTTTCACCCTGATGAAGGCCATGGGGCCGAAACGTTGGAACCGGTTGAGCGATATAAATTAATTCATCAGAGGACACTTTTTTTCTCACATGATTCCTTCAGATAAGAGAAACGTAGGGTATTGGCAGCTGTTTGTACCAAAGGGTGGCAAAAGAAAGGACACACAAATAACTGATACAGTAGAATCCTCTTAATTGAATATCCATTTTGCCAGTGGAAATTATTCATTTAACAGGAATATTTAATTGAACAGGGATTTGGTCAGTTTCTTGTGTACTGGGGGGTAAACTGAGCATTTATTCTATTATATCTTGTTTGACAGAGCTCATAGAGCTCTGTCAAACAAGATATAATAGAATAAATGTCTGTATTGGATGAAGTGAGTCCAAAAAGGTTGATAAATAAGGGGAATTTGGTGCGTGTCACAGTAATTTTTTCGACATATTACAAAAATTTATATACAATTAACAGGAGTTTACTCTACAACCCATATGCAACTAACAGATCAAATTTGTACTGAAGGTATGATAAATGATTTTGTGTTTGAAAATTATATTCAATTAACAGGGATATACAATTAAGAGATAACCAGTTAAGTGGGCTCCACTGTACTAAAACATTTACCTGTGTTAACCATTTCAGTCTTTGAGGTGGTATGAGTGGAAGAATTCCAGAATATATTTGGCCTAGAATAGACATTTGGCATAGATGGAAACAGAGAGAAATCATTGAAACTTGTGTCTTCTCATTGTCACAGCATTGCTGGAAGGAAGATGACTTATTGAAAATCATTTTTGATACTTTTGATACATAAATCACCGATCGCTGTTCTCAGCGTTGATTTCGTATTTTTGATGGTTCATTGAAAGATTATCATATATATGGTAAAACTTCTGGTTTAAAATCTGTATTCACTTAAATAGAGATGTAGGTTTTTAAATTTCTTGTTCGGTTTCGGTTTTGGTTTTTCAGGTGGAGTAAAACCTTGGTTCGGTTCGGTTCGGTTTTCGCTTTGTTCATGAGGCCAAATAAAATTCAATAAAACTCATTCTTATGTCCGGAATCATAACTGAATGGCAGTGAAATTGAATGAAACTCAATGAATGCCCGAAATAAGCTATAATACATGAAGAATCAGGAAGGCCAATATAACAATTACCTAAATATACAGAATTTTTATTGTGCTTGGCCATTTTTCGATGTTTGACACCTACACGCAACTTGAGGAAAGCTGCAAACGCAACTAAACTGAAATGTCGGAAATCCACAGAATGTAGCCTTCCCAGAGTAGTGAGAGTACCCAGACACTGCCATCGGCAGTGTCTGGGTACTCTCACTACTCTGGGATGGCTACATTCTGTGAATTTCTGCAGCAAGAGAGTATTTTAATAAAAAATGAAAAACTTTAGATTACGGGATGTCGACGGTTTCGGTTTCGATTTTTAAAAAAACCCAAAAAACCTTGGTTCGGTTTCGGTTAACCTACAGCTCTACACTTAAATATAGTTTCATTCATGTCAGCTGAAAATTATATAAACTTATAAAAGATTTGGGAACATTTTACTTCGCTAAAGCATGTTCCAGCATTCAGGACACAGTGGAATGTATATTCCCACTCCATAGAGTAGTTCTAACTGTCATAAACGAGGGCTAATAACTGTATTTCAACAGTTAATATGCATTCCATCTTGTTTCAGCTAATTTCCAAGTTATTTTGAAAATTTTTCTGAATATCTGTAAATTTTTGATTTAAATCAATGATTTAAATAAATGATGAGGCATCTTTTCAATGACGAGGGAGGTGTCTGAGAAACAAGTATTTCTTTTCAATAGCCTTAAATATATAATCATTTACATGTACCAGTAACTTTACTGATGAAGATACAAGTGTGATTTTGTAGCACATGTAATAGTGGAAGACACTGGAATGCAGTGTGCAATATTTCAAAAATGACTAACCTGCTGACTGTTCATGTGGTTTGGAGATGGATAACCAAATACTCGGCTTCATAAAAATTCTTGGGAAACTGCCTTTTTATCATTAACAAGTATTCATATATTGCATGGAATTGAAATATATACAGCCTCTCAAGGCAAAAGTCTATCAAGACACAAGAAAGGCTAGTTAACCCGGAAGAGTGCTAGAAGCCCATATTTAGGCTTTATTCCGAACTGCAGGTACCTAAAGTTAAAGGCCTCATATTCTGTGGATGCCCTTCATATTATCTTGGGAGTAAAATGACTTCATCTCCATCGACTTGCATTGTTACAATTTATGGGAGAGTGCCTGTAGGCACTCTCCCATTAATTGTAACAAGACAAAAATGTGTGAACAAATTTTGAGACTGAGAAAAAAAATAGCATAAATGGCATCACATTTTCTACCTTCAGAGGTCTAACACAAAAAGAGATTTCCTTTGTCTCAGTATCAAGTATTGCTGTGTTACATAGTGATGATTTGTTCTGAACTGGTCATGGGTGGGACTTTCACCAAAAGAAAAAAAAAACTCTTAAGAGTCCATATATGGGCACGTCCATCCATCCATCTGTCCATTGCGAAATTAATATTAATGACTTCTCAAAAACTACTGGACTAAATTGAACCAAATTTGGTATGCATGTTCCACATCATATGTCAGTTCAGGTTTGTTTAAATAATGAAGCTATGTGTACAATCATATGCCTAAATTATAAAAAGTCATCTTCTTCAGGGCTATCTTTCAGAATCTTTTGATATTTAGTATACTGCATTCTGGGGAGGGTGTGGGTGTAGGGGTAGATTCAAGATCATTCAAATCAAGACCCTGGGATTAGGCCTAAAAAAATTAAAAATCTGTTTCTCAGGCCCTCCCACATGGTCCTTTTGGCCGCCGCATGCTCTCTTTTTATAATCAATTTAAACTTTAAAAAAATAAAAATCAAATGGTTTATGTCTGATATTTTAGCCAAGTTAAAAAATTTGATGAATTTGTCCCTTGAGTGCAAGAAGGCTTTGCAATGCTTTAGAATTGCAAAGCCTTCTTGCACTCAAGGGATGAAATACACCACCACCCATGCTATTCTGTAGATTATGAGGCCTAAAACTTGAACCAAGAACACGAACTTTTGATGGCAAAGAAGTAATTACTGAAATAAAAAATAAAATAAAAAACCGCTCGCCCACATGCAATTTTATAAATAATGGCCTGAGAAACAGAAGATCTACTTTGTGTGGCCTTATTTATTTCATTTAGTGGAGATCTTAATGTTACCCCCAACATCCAGGGTATTAGGTCAGAGAACTTGATGATGGAGGAACTTGGGGTATCCGAGTACCCGGTAAAAGACACTTTAGTTGGTTTGCATTTGACAATATATGGTATTTATATTATAAATTATTAATCATTATTATTGTTCTTATTATTATTTTTAATAATTATTGATGATTCAATGTTTTACTATACATAAATTATATTGGCAATTGTCTACATTATGATATATTATGTGTGTTTGTTTACAGAGTTGTTTGTTTTAAGTGAGTATTGAGTTAGGTTTTGCATGGGTACAAATTAATATCCCATTCAGGGACATGCATCAGAGCTTGAAGCTTGTGAGATGAGGGTAGAGGACAGTTTACCCCCACCCCAATGATGCTGTTTGTCGGAAATTTACTTGTCAGTCGGAAGAATTGTTGATTGCTCAATTACTTACATTTTCTCTAAAAGCTGCAGATATACCCCTTTACTCAGCATGACTGCCAAAACCGGCCAGCACTATTCACAAAAATCACCATTCAGTTTTCATGATTTTTCATTTTTGTCTCAAAAACATAGCTTATGACCCTTTATTGAAACGATCTCATTGGGCTCGTTCCAATGAGGGGTCAAAAGTTATGTTTTTGATGCAAAAAGTGAAAAAAATTAGGTTTTCAAGAATTTTGTTTGCTGGTGTTGTCTGCCTTTATGTCGGGTAAAGGGTTAAAATAAAATGCTCACTATATGGTGAAATTACAATGTTTCATTATGCAAAATTACCCTTATGTTTCAGATATTCTTTGTATGAAAACGCTTGTTATATGTATAGGGCATGGGGGCCTGGGAAAAACACTTAATCCTGATTGCCCACATGGGGGCACGGTGCCGCTTTGTACTAATGCGTACTGCATGTCGATGGTGTACTTGTCTTCAACCAATGCTAATCCTACCTGTGTGGGGGAGTCTGACAGTTGCTCGCTGCTGCTCTGTGGTTCTCTCTGCATTCCTCTACCTGTAAAACTATCCGACACAAGGTGACCCTGGCTGTCGAAACTCTCGTTAAACCCCCAAAATAAATAATAATATGTATATGGCAATCAGCCCTGTGCACAAAATAATAATAATAAACAAACGTTTCCAACTTATTTCATTTAGGCCTAAAAGATTAAAAATCTGTTTTTCAGGCCCCCTGTTTTTCAGGACCTCCCACATGGTCCTTTTGGCTGCCGCATGCTCTCTTTATAACCAATGTAAACATTAAAAAAAATTAAAATTAAATGGTTTATGTCTTGATATTTTACCTAAGTTAAAAAAATATAAATTTGTCCCTTGAGTGTAAGAAGGCTTTAGCATTGCAAAGCCTTCTTGCACTCAAGGGACGAAATACACCACCACCCATGCTATTCCGTAGATTATGAGACCTAAAACATAAACAAAGAACATGAACTTTTGATGGCAAAGAAATAATTACAGAAATAATAAATAAAATAAAAAATCGCTCGCCCGCATGCAATTTTACAAATATTGGCCTGAGAAATAGAAGATCTACTTTGTGTAGCCTTATTATTGTTTTAAATGGATGAGGACCGGAAGGCCATATTTGGGTTTCATTCTTAAGTGCAGGTACCACACCTTAACCTTTTGGGTTGCGATCTGTTGGCCGTCCATACGTCGTCCTTCTGTAGGTATGTTCCTCTGGTCGTCCCTAATTCCCTCAGCACACCAACAGGCCACAGCCGATCAGTTCCAAATTTCATACATGGCTTTGGGGCAAATTCTAGATGGGAGCTATTGATTTTTAGCTCAACTTGACAAAGTCAAGCTGAGCTATTGCCATCACTTCTCGTCCGTTGGCATACGTACATACGTACGCCTAGAATTTCCTTTGGCACAGGTCGCATTTATGATCATATCGCTTTGAAACTTGGTATGCTTGTTTGGGGGTGACCTCCAGATGGGAGCTATGGATTTTCTTCAATTTTCGTCGACAAATGTTGCCGCTACCAATGTTCTTGGAACTCAGTTTAGTCAGACCTCAATATTTCCCTTTGGCACACCCTACAGGGCACATTTATGATCGGATTGCTGTGAAACCTGGTATGCTTGTTTGAGGTGTCCTCTAGATGGGAGCTGTCGATTTTCTTCCATTTCCGTCTACATGTTGCCAAGGCCAACGTTCTTAGAACTTAGTTTAGTCAGACCTTAATATTTCCCTTTGGCACACCCTACAGGGCACATTTATGATCGGATTGCTTTGAAACCTGTCATGCTTGTTTGGAGAGACCTCTAGATGGGAGCTACCGATTTTCTTTCATTTTCGTCAAAAAATGTTGACGCGGCCAGCGTTCTTAGAACTTAGTTTAGTTAGACCTCAGTATTTCCCTTTGGCACACCCTACAGGGCACATTTATGATTGGATTGCTTTGAAACCTGTCATGCTTGTTTGGAGAGACCTCTAGATGGGGAGCTATCGATTTTATTTCATTTCCGTCAAAAAATGTTGCCGTGGCCAACATTCTTAGAACTTAGTTTAGTCAGACCTCAATATATCCCTTTGGTACACCTTACAGGGCACATTTACGAACAGATTGCTTTGAAACCTGGCATGCTTGTTTGGGGTGACCTCTAGATGGGAGCTATCGATTTTCTTCCATTTCTGTCCGTCCAAAAATGTTGCCGCTGGCAACGATCTTTGAACTTAGTTTAGTCAGGCATCAATATATTCGTTTGGCATGCCCTACATGGCACATTTATGATCAGATTGGTTTGAAACTTTGTATGCTTGTTTTGGGTTACCTCTAGATGGGAGCTTTTGCTTTTCTTCGATTTCCGTCAAAAAATGTTACCACTGGCAATGACCTTCGATGAACTTAGTAAAAACTTAGTACAGTTAAGCATCAATATTTCCCTTTGACACACCCTGCAGGGCACATTTATGACTGGATCGCTTGCAAACTTGGTGCGCTTTTGTGGGGTGACATCTATATGGGAGCTGTTGATTTTCTTACATTTCTGTCAAAAAATGTTGCCGCTGACATTTGATCTTAGTTTAGTCAGACCTCAATATTTCCCTTTGGCACACCCTTCAGGGCACATTTATGATCGGATCACTTTGAAACTTGGTATGTGTGTTCGGGGTGACCTCTAGATGTGAGCTATTGCTTTTTCTCATTTCCATAAAAATTATTGTCGTTATCACCAGCCTTTGAAATTACTGCATTTTTGCATCAACTTAATTCTTTTGCACTCTCTTCAGGGTATATTTAGGAATTTCCAACAAAAAAACCCCCCAAAAAACCATTGCCACAAGCAATGACGTTCTACTTAGTGCATTTACGCATTAACATCTTCCTTTGGCATGCCTCAGAGGGCACATTCATTAACAGGTTGTTTTGAAACTTTGTATGCTTATGCAGGGTGACAAAGATAGGAGCTATTGATTTTCTTTTCATTTCCATCAAAAACTATTGCTGTTAGCAACAATCGTTGAATTTATTGCATTTGTGCATCAACATTCTTTGACATGGCCCACAGGCCACATTTATCATAGGATTATTTTTGAACTGGGTGTGCCCATTTGGCAAGACCTTTAGATAAGAGCTATTGATTAGCATTCATTTCTGTGAAAAAAAGTTGCCATTTACAATAACCTCTGAACATTCTGCATTTGTGTATCAACATTCTTCCTTTAGCCAGTCTTATAGTTTACATTTAAAAATGCATGGATTTCTCTGACGCTGTACACACACAGTGCAGCTATGTTGAAATTTCATCAAATAACGTTGGTACCAGTGATCCTCAATTTTGCCATTTCATTTATAACTTACCAAGTTCAAGTTTGTCAAGTTGAGGTACAGTGTCATTGACACTTTCATTTCCAAATTTTATTGAAAAACATGAGCGCCATGTGTCGTCTTAGATTTGGCGTATAAATTGTCAACAATTCCGTTGGCACATCCTTCAGGCCGCATTTCTTGCCTGATCTTTTTCAAATTTCATATGTAGCTTTGGTGTGACGTCTAGATGGGAGCTACCAAAATGTTCTGAATTTTGTTCAAAAACATGGCCACCAGCAGCCATCTTGTATTTGGCACAACAATTTCATTGGCATATCCAACAGGCCGCATCTCTCACCCGATCAGTTCCAAATTTCATATGTACCTTCTGCTATGATATTCTTCCATGAGGATTAACTAGTTTCACCAGCTCCGTAACATTTTATTCGTTTTGAAAGTATTAGACTTTGTCTTCACTTTATTTGAGTACAACCTTATTACTGTCGGGTGACATCGAACCTAACCTTGGACCAAGCTCAATCAACTCGCACAATAACCCCCAAAACTTGAAAATTTTGCATCTTAACATTCAGAGCTTAAAATCCAAATTGGACAATTTTGAATGTGAATCTTCATCTCATGGTATCTTGGCTTTAACTGAGACATGGCTGCAGAACAACGATCCCGCATCCGATGTCCTAATCCATTGGTTCCATGAACCGTTGTGTCACGTCCGATGGGATGTGGGGTTGCCATCTATATTAAAGGCAGTATCTCTTTTCGACAGCGGCCCGACCTCACAGTACTAAATACTGAGTGCCTATGGGCTGACATATTTACCAAACATAGTAAGTCGCTAATATTAGGGGTCTTCTGTCGCCCACCCAACGGCCCCAGAGACATGGGATGCCACATCGGCATCCATCAAAAAAGCCAGAGACACCAAATTGTCAATTTAGTTGTTACGTACAATTTTAGTGACAACCAACTGATTCCTTCGAGAGGCGGTTTTACAGAAATATGTAACCTCTTCAACTTGAGCCAACCTGTTTTACAGAGTCGTCGGCCTCCCTCTTACATCGGTTTGCTGTGAGTGACTCAATAAACGTGAAAGACTGCGAAGTCATAGAACCAATCATCCCGGACCCGATACGATACCATTGCCCAATATTAATGGATGTCAAATTCTCGAAACCACATCTCCTCTGCTTTAAGAGAAGGGTATGGCTGTATCCTCAAGTCTATTTTAAGCACAAAACGAGGCCCCCTCGAATAATGCTTGGAATTCTCTCTTTGATAATTTATGTCTCAATACTATCATTTCCAACTTCACTTATAAATAACTCGACGCGGCATCTAAACATATCCCAAACAAAATTATAACTTCTTGACCAGATCAGACGAAATGGTTCCACAACGACATTAGACAACTAATAAGACAGAGAAAACAGTCCTATCGCATAGCCAAACGCACTGGTCGTCCAAACGTCTGGGTCAAATATAAATGCAAAGAGAATGAAGTTGTATCGGCTATTAGGAAGGCCAAAGCAATATATCTAAAGTCCAGACCATCCCGAGGATCAACGAAACCCTTACCTCACAGTGGCGGAAGACACTAAAAACATTCATCGATAGCAGTAAGGAAATAGGAATCCCTGCTATTATCCATCTAATTAAAGTATACTCCTCAAACGTCGAGAAAACGTAGAATGTTTCAGTTCTATCTCAACAGTCGACGATTCGAAAGCCTCCCTACCTGACTTCTCATCCCACACTTCACAAGTCATTGATAGTATCACTTCACAATGCAGTGAAGTATATAAAGCAATGCAATTGATAAAGGTACCTAGGCGTCCGACCCCGATCTTGTAAGTCCACGTCTTCCTAAAGAATGTAAATTGTCCCCATGTAAGTTTCTTACAATCCTATTTAATGTTCTGTTGAACAACTCCGACTTTCCTTTTCTGTGGAAAAATGCAAATGTCTCCCCAGTTTTGGAAAACAGCCCTCAAATTCAGTTACTAATTATCGCCCGATATCACAGATTAGCTGCGTTGGTAAAATATTTGAAAAATATGTTTTCAAACGCTTGTGGCAATTTCTGATTGATAACAGTGTTCACTGTCAATTCCAGTCAGGCCTTGTACCCGGTGATTCAACTGCCCATCTGCTGACTGACATATACGACGAATTCAGTCGAGCTCTCGATGAAGGCAAAGAAGACAGGGTGGTCTTCTGTGATGTCAGAAAGGCTTCTGACAAGGTATGGCACGATGGATTAATCACAAGATCTAAACGTCGGGCATGTTTGATAAGAAAATATATGTATTAAACCTTCCTTTCATAGAAGAGTGTTAACTAGGGCTGTCACGATTTTTGAATTTCGGAATCGATTAATCGTCGCAAATAATCGATAATAATCGATTAATCGTACCTAGATGACCCCCTCCTCTCCCTCTCTTTGAAGTCATTAAAAGTGAAGTTCAAGTCGGTTGTCCTACCTCAAGTAAACAACGAAGACGATTCTCTTTTAGGTACATTCAAAGCTTTGATGTTCTGAAGTTTTGAATCGTCAGTGTAATAATCAAGACCGGTCGTCAGTTGCGAAGTTCGCAACTGACGACCGGTCTTGATTATTACACTGACGATTCAAAAGTTCAGAACATCAAAGCTTTGGATGTACCTAAAAAAGACAATTGCTTGTAAAGGCTTCTGGAGGTTTAACATTGACGTTATTGACCTTTTACCTTTAGAAACAATAGTTTTTTCATCAATTTTTTTTTTAATTATTAAACGTCTAAAGCGGGGTAAAATTTACCGATTCTTCGACAACGAAAAATACTAATCGATTTCGGCATGACCGATCGACAATCGATTGATCGATTAATCGTGACAGCACTAGTGTTAACAATGAAAGAGTAATGACATGTATGTTTTGCAAGATCTGCAGTGGAACTCTGTTAAATTAAACAAAAGGTTTTGTACGTAATAACACGTACAAAAGTATCAAAGGGTTAATTGCGTAGCCATATTGTCAGTGAAAAATATTCGTTCAACATTCAAGAGCATTTGATCATTTTCCTATATTTTGTGATAAAATAATTATTTTTTCTGTTTTATCTCATTTGACAGACCTCGTGGAGCAAGTAAGATGGTTATTGTGTAAAACAGTATCCTATTAAATAGGTTCCACGCTAATAACGATCATTTAAATAATGAATTGGCAGATAATATATGAACCCTTAGCCTTACAAACTGGCAGCATCCACCTGTGCATTTTATAAATTTAGCAGCTTTTTTTATCTAAACCACATATCGTGACCCTCATCTGACTGAGCTTAGCAGGCTCGTTTTAGTTAGGGCCCACATGATATGCTTTTGTTGAAAATGTTTCAAAAATTTGAAAATAATAATTAACATAACAAATTATCCCTTTACCCAACGCAGACGATATCAAAATTTATTATTTTAAATATCATTTTTTAATATTTTTCAGAACATTTCGACAAAACCTTATCATGTGACCCATCATTGGAATGAGCTACACAAGCTCTTTCCAAAGGGGTCACATGATATAGTTATGTTGAATTTTTCGGAATTTTTTTTTTCCAGCTGCAGAATTTGCATATTACGCGTGCGCATGCGACCGATTCGTCCGATAAAGGGTTAAGATTGTCACACCAAGCATTTAAAAGAGCCATTGATATATAAAAGTCTGTTGAGATTGTTTTACAGAAATTTGCGTGTTTTTATTTGAGATTCTTTTACAACAACTTGCTCGTTTTAACTCCAAATGGATTAGTTTGTCACGTGGCTGATCCAATTTTCTGTTTCACTTCTATTTTATCCAACAATGTGAGAAGTGTTGATGCTTTTAGAGAACAGGAAGTTACAAAATGTTAAAAAAGATGAAAACTCTATTCTAAGAAACGGGCTTGAATAGTTTTATATTACATGGCGGCAACAGTAATTTTAGTTTATCAAATGATTTGCTCACTGTTAAACGGTAGAGTGCTGAATTATTTTTGGTCATCAAATTTGTTCACACATGTTTGCCTTGTTACAGTTTATGGGAGAGTGCCAATAGGCACTCTCCCATAAATTGTAACAAGGCAAATCCTAACAGACTAAATAATTTCACTTCCAAGTTGGTATGAACAACATCTACAAAATATGAAGCCTTTAAGTGCTGGTACTGACGCTTCAGAGTAAAGCCAAAATATGGGCTTCCAGCACTCTACCAGTTAATGTATTAAAATGTCAATACCTGTTCAGATGGTATGTCTATAGTTGTCCATACCCTCGGCATGAAATTCTCTGACAATTTTTAAAAAGAAAATTCTAGGAATAGTATTTTATGAGCTACATGCAGCAAAATCACATCAGGAGCCAATACTATAACATTTTTACAATTTATTAATATAACTGACTTTTTGTTGGTGTTTAAGGTCACATATTTCTGCACAATGGCTAATTGTGACCACAACATGGAGACAAAGTCAGGGTCAGTCAATCGTTTATAAACATTTTGTCCATTTTAGAGGACTTCCACCCTAGCATTGGTAACTGGGTCCTAGTTTACCAGTACAACAGAGCTTGTTTACCACAAATATAACTGACTAAAATGAATCATTAGCATTTTAAAAAATATGGCAATTGGCATCTTTGAAAATTCTAATGGTTCATTTTAAGCCGTTTAAAGTCGTTACTAGAAAATACAATTCTAGAATACACAGTGGTAAAAGTTCCATTGTATTGACCCCTGATGTGAAACATTTTACCAAAGCACTATGCATAATTGCGTTATTGTTGTTGTTTCTGTTCTTTTTATCTTTGTTTATAATGATTAAAATCTTGTTTGTAATACGTGTCTTACCGAAGGAACAATATGCTATCAATTTCGACTTTGAATTGGCGGACTGTAACTGAATTGTTTTGAAGTAACGGTGGAATACTTTAGGGAAGTACTGATGGGCGCTGCATTTGGACGCTTATTTTCGTAGACTATTGATGCTCTTACAAACGCGACTTTTAGTCTTTTAACTGTCGGATTCGAGCCAGTTTCAGTTATTTTTAGTAGTAAACGCTCTTTAGAAGTTGAGTCTGGGGAAGTACTCACCATTTTTAAACACTATATGGCGAGTTAGTATAGGCTTATGTCGAGTTATTATAGGCTTGGAAGTGGTCCTTGGTGGATTGAGAAAGTCATTGCATATAGAATAAACGTATAGCGTTTTCAAGTAAAAGATTTATTCTACGAGTAGGATTAAGAATGAAACCGATGAGCCTCTGGCGAGTCGGATTCATTCTTAATTCTAGGAGTAGAATAATTTTTTTACTTGAAAACACGATACGTTCATTTTGTTTATCTCATAAATCTTTTACAGGCCAGTCGCGGTGAAATCGTGCTGTTACTCACTACAAAACACAGCGAGAAGTGAGGAGCACATAGGTCCAATTCGAAGAGAAGCAAAATTGCCCGAAATAAAAAAGGCGCAGTGATACATTTCTGTGTAAAAATAATTCCCCTATTAACCTGAGCTAAACTTGCAAAAATACTTTATTAAATGAACAACGTGTAGTATTTTCTACTGGTATTGTGTAATACTTTCAAACAGGTTTAAAGAAAACAACAATTGAACTGTTAATTATACTACACGAATGCGGTAGGGTCAGAGGTCAACAATTCCGTCTCTACCGAAGGAATAAATTCTTTCAGTGTTAAACCTATGGGGGAAATTTATCACCCTGCCAGGTGAATAAAGCAAAAAGTTATCCACGGTATTTATTGTTCGAATAAACAGACAGTTATGGGATAAAATGATTAAAGTCTGATTTGTAATAAGTTCCTTATCGAAGGAACAATATGCTACCTATTTCGACTTTTTTCTTCGCTGATGGAAACATTACATTTCCTACATAATTTGATAAAAGCGCCCCATGGCATGTATCCTTTGGCTCAAATTTCCCTTTCCGATTTAACTTGATGAAGAATTTTAAAGTGACAAATATGGAACCGTTTTAGTTCCAAAACTGTTTTTACCAGTGCCATCTTCTTTTCTTCTTGTGTATGGTTAAATTCACTTTCCAGTTTATTCATTAATTTGGAACAAGCAGGTCAGTCATATGGGGAAAGAAGCAGCAGGTTACTTTAGCACAAAGAACTTGTTTGGGTTTTTTTTTCGCCGGTTTAAAAAAATTAGTGTATTTTGTTGTGTAGTTGTCCAGACATCAACCCTTCCGGGCATATGTCTGTTAACCTTTTCATGTCTGGACCATAACTTTTCACCGAATTGAGATATCACAATGGTTCCCCATGGGAACCCCGGGAAGTAAGCAGCACTTGTTTACTGTGGTAAACCAGTTCCGCTTTACTAGTAAAATAGGACCCAGTCACCAATGCTTGGGGTGAAAGTCCTCTAAAATGGGCAACATGTTGATCAACGATTGACTAAACTTGACTTCATCTCCATTTTGTGTCACGATTAGCCATGGTGCATAAATATGTGACGTTAACCACCAACAAACAAACATATCACAATGGCACTTACGCAACATAGGTTTCACCACTTGTCGGCATGTCGCACATAAAACCCACGACTGGCCCACCAGGGTCAAGGTTATTGATCGAGTTCAACACATAGATTTAGCAAATCAACTTTATAATGTCCGGGACATAACGTTTGTGATATCACAATACACAAAATATTGGACATGACCAGACTGTGTGTCACATACAAAATTCATTACTGACATTCCAGGGCCAAGGTCACAGAGGTCAACACATGGAATCAGCTTGCACATCAAAACATCTTTGCCCCCATGTGATATACATGTTGTTTGAAAAATCTGATATAAAAATAACATAAATGGACTTGTGTGCATGTCGTGTTATCGTTTGTTTCTTCCTAACAAACCACTGCATCGGAAAAAATACCTCGCTGTAAATATGAGACATTTCACCGAAAAATTTACTTTCGGCGAACTGGCTGTTATTGGCGCTTGTCTTTTTTGCAGTGTTCAAAGTTCCAGCGAACTGTGCAGCCGTTTACGGCGAGATGTCCATAAGTTCGGCAATTTGTCTTAAATTTTTTTCTGTTGAAATGTACTTCCAGCGAAAAGTCCAGAACCTTGATATATAACGGCGTGTGATGCTCCGCTCGGTGGCGCTCTTGTTTATCAAATGAGAAAGTTTGAGTGTATTGTTCAACCTTATAGTTCCACAAATTTACCTTGACCTATCATGGCATATCACCAATGATTCACTTATTGGTATTCATTGTATTAATCTTGTTGTACTGTCATTGACACTGGTAAACTAATTGTATTATTTGTTATGTGGTGAAGAGGGTGGCCATACAACCCCCCTCTAGTAAAAAAAAATTATTCTTAAACTGAATCCCCGTTTGTTGAAATAAATATCAAATGTACAACTAAGTAAGACAATTAAATACCACCAGTGATTTGTATGTTTTGGTAGTTTTGTTCTTGTCTCTGTGATTTCATATTCTTCATCAAGTTTTGCACGTCCACTTCCGTCAGCTCAATCATTGTTTATAATACACCGTCGCATAGGAAGGGTTCTTAAAGTGGAAGAAATGAAATTCCTCAGCCCCGTATCGGCGAGATATTCAAGAAGCTTCAGTGGGAGTGCTCTCCCATGAAACTTTTTACACTCCGTTCTGGATTTCACAACCATTTCGCGACATTTCAAGCATGTGTGTCACAGAGCTGGCCTATGGATTGAAGGTGGGGTGGGTGTCGCGACTGTGATGGCACAAGTCTAGACTGTTAAAATATTCCAATCACTCCATGAAAGCCTATCTTCGTTGATGAATGTTCGGAGTCCAGCAGTTCAAATTGGGCACTGCAGACCCCAATTTGTATGGGCGACTATGCTTGTGAAATAAATTCAAGGATCGTGCAAATCTCGTCTTTTAAGAAAGTGCACGATTACTAGCGAATTGGTATCGAAAACGTCAATCCAGACGAAAAAGACTCGACTGGGAAGCTATTAGGGGAGGGGGAAGACTCAAACTCCCCAACCCACCGATAAGGTGGGTTGGGGAGTTTGAGTCTTCCCCCTTTCCTAATAATTTCCCATACATAGTAGCGATTAGAAAGTGAGACGAGGTCAGAAAAGTTGTTAAAGGGTTTTTGTTATCAAGAGTTGTGGCTTGAAATATTGTCAATAAATTCTTACCTTGATCTCCTAACATACAGAGGTGTTAAAATGAGTGTCGATGCTGGAAAGTGTTGGAAATTGTTTAGAAAAGTCTTTGACTGTGTGGTTTGCTTTTTAGACAACAAAATTTCACGAGAAGGCTCGTTTCGTTCTCGCGGTGGTTATATAAACCCAAATTCACTTCAGGTTCACCTTAGGTCTAAAAAAGTGAAAACTCTGTTTCTCAGGCCCTCCCGCATGGTCCTTTTGGTTGCCATAAAAAATAATGCTCTCTTTTTAGCTCACCTGAGCGAAGCTCAAGGGGAGCTTTACTAATCACTTTCTGTCCGTCGTCCGTCGTCCGGCGTCCGTCGTCCGTCGTCCGTCGTCGTCCGTCCGGCGTTAACTTTACATTATCGACTTCTCCTCCTAAACCACTAGCCCAATTTTATTCAAATGTTGGCTAAATGTTTATTACCTAATGCCAATTCAGATTTGTTCAAATGAAGTTGCCCCTCCTCCTGGATGGTGCCACGCCCCCAAGGGGCACCAAAATCTTTGTAAATCTTCTTCTCATGAACCAGCAGTAGCAGAGACTTGATATTTGGTGTGCAGCTTCCTTTTGAGGTGTAGACTCAGATTTGTTCAAGAGAAGTTTGTGGGGCTATACTTGGCGTTGTTATGAGAGGGGCAAAATTTTTTGCCCCGCCCAAAATTTCTATTTTCCAAACCGAGAGGCTGATTTGAACCAAATTTTATGTGAGGGCTTATTGGGTCATGAGTACTTGATTTATGCAAAAAAAATTTTTCCCGCAGCCCCGTGGGAACCGCAGGAGCTAAAAATAGAAAAAATTTAAAACGCCCATATCTCCAAAACTGCACGGCACTGAGAATTTTTATTTGGTGTGCAGCTTCCTTAGGACCAACAGAAAGGATTGGTAAAAAACATTGCCATCGGTTTTATCATAGGGTACAGTTTCGGGACTTTGAAAAAGTGCTGAGTCAGCACTTTTTAACACTGTAGGCAATGGGAAAAACATTAAAAAATCTTCTTCTCCAGATCCAGCAGGCAGAATCTTTTGATATTTGGTATGCAACATTGTAGGGTGGATCTGATTCAAGTTTGTTCAAATCGGCCCCCTGGGTTCATATTCGGGCTCAGTATAGGAGCCCGATTTCGAACTTAGTGCATTTCAGGCAAATTTCTTAAAAATCTTCTTCTCCAGATCCAGCAGGCAGAATCTTTTGATATTTGGTATGCAACATTGTGGGGTGGATCTGATTCAAGTTTGTTCAAATCGGCCCCCTGGGTTTATATTTGGGCTCAGTATAGGAGCCCAAATTTGAACTTACTGCATTTCAGGCAAATTTCTTTGAAAATCTTCTTCTCCAGATCCAGCAGGCAGAATCTTTTGATATTTGGTATGCAACATTGTAGGGTGGATCTGATTCAAGTTTGTTCAAATCGGCTCCCTAGATTCATATTTGGGCTCACTATAGGAGCTCGAATTCGAATTTAGTGCATTTCAGGCAAATTTCTTCAAAAATCTTCTTCTCCAGATCCAGCAGGCAGAATCTTTTGATATTTGGTATGCAATGTTGCGGGGTAGATCTGATTCAAGTTTGTTCAAATCGGCCCCCTGGATACATATTTGGGCTTACTATAGAAGCCCGAATTCGAACTTAGTGCATTTCAGGCAAATTTCTTAAAAAATCTTCTTCTCCAGATCCAGCTGGCAGAATCTTTTCATATTTGGTAAGCAACATTGTGGGGTGGATCTGATTCAAGATTGTTCAAATCGGCCCCCTGGGTTAATATTTGGGCTCAGTATAGGAGCCCGATTTTGAACTTAGTGCATTTCAAGCAAATTTATTAAAAAATCTTCTTCTCCAGATCCAGCAGGCAAAATCTTTTGATATTTGGTATGCAACATTGTAGGGTGGATCTGATTCAAGTTTGTTCAAATCGGCCCCCTGGGTTCATATTTGGGCTCAGTATAGGAGCCCGATTTCGAACTTAGTGCATTTCAGGCAAATTTCTTAAAAATCTTCTTCTCCAGATCCAGCAGGCAGAATCTTTTGATATTTGGTATGCAACATTGTGGGGTGGATCTGATTCAAGTTTGTTCAAATCGGCTTCCTAGATTCATATTTGGGCTCACTATAGAAGCTCGAATTTGAACTTAGTGCATTTCATGCAAATTTCTTAAAAAATCTTCTTCTCCAGATCCAGCAGGCAGAATCTTTTCATATTTGGTAAGCAACATTGTGGGGTGGATCTGATTCTAGTTTGTTCAAATCGGCCCCCTGGGTTTATATTTGGGCTCAGTATAGGAGCCCAAATTTGAACTTAGTGCATTTCAAGCAAATTTATTAAAAAATCTTCTTCTCCAGATCCAGCAGGCAGAATCTTTTGATATTTGGTATGCAACATTGTGGGGTGGATCTAATTCAAGTTTGTTCAAATCGGCTTCCTAGATTCATATTTGGGCTCACTATAGAAGCTCGAATTCGAACTTAGTGCATTTTAGGCAAATTTCTTAAAAAATTTTCTTCTCCAGATCCAGCAGGCAGAATCTTTTGATATTTGGTATGCAACATTGTGGGATGGATCTGATGCAAATTTGTTTAAATCGGCTCCCTAGATTCATATTTGAGCTTACTATAGAAGCTCGAATTCGAACTTAGTGCATTTCAGGCAAATTTCTTAAAAAATCATCTTCTCCAGATCCAGCAGGCAGAATCTTTTGATATTTGGTATGCAACATTGCGGGGTGGATCTGATTCAAGTTTGTTCAAATCGGCCCCCCGGATTCATATTTGGGCTCACTATAGAAGCTTGAATTCAAACTTAGTGCATTTCGGGCAAATTTCTTCAAAAATCTTCTTCTCCAGATCCAGCAGGCAGAATCTTTTGATATTTGGTATGCAACATTGCGGGGTGGATCTGATTCAAGTTTGTTCAAATCGGCCCCCTGGATTCATATTTGGGCTTAATATAGAAGCCTGAATTCGGACTTAGTGCATTTCGGGCAAATTTATTAAAAAATCTTCTTCTCCAGATCCAGCAGGCAGAATCTTTTGATATTTGGTATGCAACATTGTGGGGTGGATCTGATTCAAGTTTGTTCAAATCGGCTTCCTAGATTCATATTTGGGCTCACTATAGAAGCTCGAATTCGAACTTAGTGCATTTCAGGCAAATTTCTTAAAAAATCATCTTCTCCAGATCCAGCAGGCAGAATCTTTTGATATTTGGTATGCAACATTGCGGGGTGGATCTGATTCAAGTTTGTTCAAATCGGCCCCCTGGATTCATATTTGGGCTCACTATAGAAGCTTGAATTCAAACTTAGTGCATTTCGGGCAAATTTCTCCAAAAATCTTCTTCTCCAGATCCAGCAGGCAGAATCTTTTGATATTTGGTAAGCAACATTGCGGGGTGGATCTGATTCAAGTTTGTTCAAATCGGCCCCCTGGATTCATATTTGGGCTTAATATAGAAGCCCGAATTCGCACTTAGTGCATTTCAGGCAAATTTCTTCAAAAATCTTCTTCTCCAGATCCAGCAGGCAGAATCTTTTCATATTTGGTATGCAACATTGCGGGGTGGATCTGATTCAAGTTTGTTCAAATTGGCCCCCTGGATTCATATTTGGGCTTAATATAGAAGCCCGAATTCGCACTTAGTGCATTTCGGGCAAATTTCTTAAAAAATCTTCTTCTCCAGATCCAGCAGGCAGAATCTTTTGATATTTGGTATGCAACATTGTGGGTGGATCTGATTCAAGTTTGTTCAAATCGGCTTCCTAGTTTCATATTTGGGCTCACTATAGAAGCTCGAATTCGAACTTAGTGCATTTCAGGCAAATTTCTTAAAAAATCTTCTTCTCCAGATCCAGCTTCAGAATCTTTTCATATTTGGTAAGCAACATTGTGGGGTGGATCTGATTCAAGTTTGTTCAAATCGGCCCCATGGGTTTATATTTGGGCTCCGTATAGGAGCCCAAATTTTAACTTAGTGCATTTCAGGCATATTTCTTAAAAAATCTTCTTCTCCAGATCCAGCAGGCAGAATCTTTTGATATTTGGTATGCAACATTGTAGGGTGGATCTGATTGTGATTCATGAACGTATTTATTTGTAAAGTTGATAGAATCTTAGACAAAATTTGCAGAAAAGATCTACTATAGAAGGGGTGGTATCCAGGGTGAACAGTTTACCCAAATCTAGCAGTACTAATGCATTATTCACACAAATCTTCGTTCAAATTTTATGACCCCTCATTGGAACACACGCATTCAGCTCATTCCAACAAAGGTCATATGCCATGTTTTCGAGACAAAGGAATAAAAATTTTAGTTATTCATGAAATTTTTAGGCAACTGTTGTCTGTTATTCACATTGCTTCATGAAATTTCAGTACTTTTAGAAGTTACCTCAGTAATCAAGGGTTAATTCCCCTTAATTAAATGTCGCCTCTAAAAAACAACCACTTTGCATATCTTACCTTTTTACCAGCATAACTGACAAAACTTGTCAGCATTCTTCGCAAAAATCGCTATTCAAATTTTAATTTTTGTCTCTTAAACATACATGTACTTATCGCTTGTAAATACCCCATTGGAATGAGCTTTTTGAGCTCATTCCAATGAGAGGTCGCACACCATGCTTTTTGAGTCAAAAAAGCAATTTTTTTAGTTATTCCAGAATTTCGTACGTAAAACACAGCTTTATGACTTTACATTAAAATGAGCTCTCTAAGCTTGTTCCAATCAACATTCACGCACTATGTCTTTCACACAAAAAGTAAAATTTTCCATTTATTCAGGAATTTTGTTTGCAAGAACACTCTTACCCCCCCCCCCCCCCCCCCCCCCCCCACACACACACACACAAACACACACACACACACACACACAAACACAGGCACACACATCTAAAAGTTCGTCAGCAAAAAAACAGTTACTTCAATTTTTAAATGCATTATAGGAACAACTTGCCTAATCAAATTTAAATACTTTTGCATCATTCTGTATGTAGAACAAACCATTTACCATATCTTTACGCAAAATTCTCCAGCATCATTCACAAAAAAACACCATTATTTATATATTCACATTTCTGTCTCAAAAATATACCTGATCTTCCCATACCCCTATTGGAATAAGATGTTTGAGCTTGTTCCAATGATGATAAAAAAAAATAAAATTTGTGAAAATTTTTGTTTTCTTGCATGCAAATATATACATGTAGCACATGGAAGATATCCACAGTTGGGGAGAGATGTCCAAGGCTATCTCTTCACATTCCTTGTTTGTGCTTCATGCTAAACCAGTTTGTCTGCAGAGATAAATTTGCTTTATTAAAAATCATTGGAGATTGGCCACACACCAATGATTTTAAATAAAACTAATTTTAGGTAACAAATGTTGAACTTCAAACAAAATCTATCACTCAACCAGTTAATGTTGATGAGGCATGACATGGTGAAGGTGACCTAAAATACTTCTTAGAGTCACTTTGTCAGGTGAGCGATTAAGGCCACGTGGGGCCTCTTGTTTATTATTAATGTAAACTTAACCTCCGCGAGAACCCTGGTAGTTAAGCAGTGCTTCCTTACTGTGGTAAACAAGCACTGTTTACTGGTAAAATAGGGCCCAGTCGCTAATGCTTGGGGTGCAAGTCCACTAAAATAGGCAACTTGAGGCATAAACGATTGACTGACCTTGACTTTTTCTCCATGTTGTCATGATTAGCCATTGTGCAGAAATATGTGCCCTTAAACATCAATAAATAAAATAAATATGTGAACTTAAAAAAAAAAATTAAATGTTTTATTTTAGGTCTAAAAAGTTAAAAATCTGTTTCTCAGGCCCTCCTGCATGGTCATTTTGGCTGCTGCATGCTCTCTTTTTAGCTCACCTGACTGAAAGTCAGGGTGAGCTTTTCTTATCACTCTTCGTTCGTCGTCCTGCGTGAAGGTGGTGTTTGAGCTTCTTTCTCCTAAACCACTGGCCACATTTTAATTAAATTTCATGTAAGTAGTGGTTATATAGGGGCATTTTGATTTTGATTTTATCCAGTAGAATAGAATGGTTAAAAAAAAATCCCTATCGGTTTGATCACAAGGTACTTTTTTCAGGAATTTGAAAAAGTGCTGAGTCTGCACTTTTTAACACTGTAGGCAATGGGAAAAAGATTAAAAAATCTTCTGCTCAAGATCCAGCAGGCAGAATCTTTTGATATTTGGTATGCAACATTGTGGGGTGGATCTGATTGAAGTTTGTTCAAATCGGCTCCCTGGATTCATATTTGGGCTCACTATAGAAGCCCGAATTCGAACTTAGTGCATTTCAGGCAAATTTCTTAAAAAAATCTTCTTCTTCAGATTGAGCAGGCAGAATCTTTTGATATTTGGCATGCAACATTGTGGGGTGGATCTGATTCAAGTTTGCTCAAATCGGCCTCCTGGGTTTATATTTGGGCTCAGTATATAAGCTTGAATTCGAACTTAGTGCATTTCAGGCAAATTTATTCAAAAATGTTCTCCAGATCCAGCAAGCAGAATTTTTTGATACTTGGTATGCAACATTGTGGGGTGGATCTGATTCTAGTTTGTTCAAATCCGCCCCCTGGATTCATATTTGGGCTCACTATAGAAGCCCGAATTCGAACTTAATGCATTTCAGGCAAATTTCTTTAAAAATCGTCTTCTCCAGATTCAGCAGGCAGAATCTTTTGATATTTGGTATGCAACATTGTGGGGTGGATCTGATTCAAGTTTGTTCAAATCGGCTCCCTAGATTCATATTTGGGCTCACTATAGAAGCTCGAATTCAAACTTAGTGTATTTCAGGCAAATTTCTTTGAAAATCTTCTTCTCAAGATCCAGCAGGCAGAATCTTTTGAAATTGGGTATGCACCATGCTTAGGCGGGTGAGATTCAAGTTTGTTCAAGCCAAGTCCCTGGGTTCATATTTGGGCTCACTGTGGTAGCCCGAATTATAACTCAGTTCAAAATGAGGAATTTTCTTTAAAAATCTTCTTCAGATCCAGCAGTTGGAATGTTTTGATATTTGATATGCAGCATCCTTAGGGGGGTGAGATTCAAGTTTGTTCAAGCCATGTCCCTAGGTCCATATTTGGACTCACTGCCGGAGCTTGAATTGTAACTTAGTTCAAAATGAAGAATTTTCTTTAAAAATCTTCTTCTTCAGATCCAGCAGTCGGAATGTTTTGATATTTGGTGTGCAGCATCCTTAGGGGGGGGGGGGGGGGGGGGGGGGGGGGGGCGAATTATAACTTAGTTCAATATGAAGAATATTCTTTAAAAATCTTCTCTTTTTTTAGATCCACTGGTCAGAATCTTTGGATATTTGGTGTTAGCTTTTCTTAGGAGGAGCAGATGCAGCTTGTTGAAATCAATTCTCTGGGTTGATATTTAGGCTACCATGTCAGGCGAGCGCCCTCAGGCCCCTTAGGGCCTCTTGTTTTATAACCAATGCAAACTAAAAAAAATAAAAATTAAATGGTTTATGTCTGATATTTTAACCAAGTTAATAAAATTGATAAGTTTGTCCCTTGAGTGCAACAAGTCTTTGCAATGCTTTAGCATTTCAAAACTTTCTTGCACTCAAGGGACGAAATACACCACCGCTCATGCTATTCTGTAGATTATGGTGCCCCAAACATTAAACAAATCAAGAACAGAAACTTTTGATGGCAAAGAAATAATAACAAAAATGAAAATTTTTAAAAATTGCTCGAGAATCAGATCTACTTAGTGGGGCCTTATGCAATCTTATCTCTGGTGGATGCTAGCTGCTTGCTACTGTATCCACCCTTGTCTTACATCGCCTTCTTTGTACACTTGGTCAGTTAAGTGTCCGTTTGTAAAGCTTGTATGCCTGTCACCAATTCCGCCCGATAGTCATAATTTATTTCTTGTTTATCCCAGTACTTGTTCGGCCGATTCTTGAATGTGTTCCATGTTTTCGGCGTTTACAATTTCACTTGAGGTTGTTCGAAGTGCCGACCACCCGTTTACTAAAAGTACACTTTCGGATGTGCAGAGAAGGTTTTAGTCCTCAGTGACGCAATCATTCACGTCACAGTTACGTCATCACTCGTGTAATTAGTGACGTCGCCAGTGATGTAAACAATGATGCCACTAGCGGAATTACCATTGATTTCAATGACGTCATACCGGAAGAGACGGCAAACTTTAAACAGTGTCATATCCATTGCGTAATGGGCCAAGGGCCTCTGGGACTCTAACAATACGGCCAATCTGCTCCAAAAACCCCTGCAACGCGCTCTCGACGAGCTTGAAGAATGGTGTGCCAAATGGAGAATTAAGCTAAATGCCAATAAAACCCAACGAATCACCTTTACTCGCAAGAAAACTAAACGGGATTTTGACCTAAAACTTATGGATAACATCCTCCCAGAATGCAAAGAAGCGAAATTCCTGGGCATCACCATCGATCAGAAACTGTCCTTCAACAAACATACCGACGACATGGCGAAAAAAGCTACTAAACGAATTAACTTACTGAAAATGCTCAAGGGAACTTCATGGGGGCCAACCAGTCCACCCTACTCAAACTATACAAATCCTTTGTGCGCCCAGTACTCGAATACGGTGCAATAATACTAACTGACCTCAACCAAACTAATATGGGAAAACTCCAAAGGTTCCAAAATCACGCGCTTAGAGTTGCCCTTCGCGCCCCATGGGACACACCCATCAAAACACTCCACGACAGGGCCGATATCCCCACCATTAAAGACCGCCTAGCCACCCTGGCCGCGAAAAATCACGATCGGTTAACGGACAGCGAACTAATCTCCGAACTGGAAGTAATTTGCGAAAGCCGACAAAAGCCCAAAAATTGCAACCAAAACTAACACCGCTCGATTTAAAAACTAGGAATGACAAGATGCCCGGCACCTTAAAACTAAATAATAAATAGGGAACGATTGGGGTCCCAAGCACGAGAGGATGTTACTGCCCTTACGAATGTAAAGATTCGTGCATTTCATACTCTCCCCCATAGCGACAAGCACACACACAGCACAATACCACACGAGAGTATGTTACTGCCCTTACGAATGTAAAGATTCGTGCATTCCATACTCTCCATACACACACAGCAGACACCACAAGGACACGCAACGATTGGGGTCCCAAGCACGAGAGGATGTTACTGCCCTTACGAATGTAAAAATTCGTGCATTTCATACTCTCCCCCATAGCGACAAGCACACACACAGCACAATACCACACGAGAGTATGTTACTGCCCTTACGAATGTAAAGATTCGTGCATTCCATACTCTCCACACACACACAGCAGACACCACAAGGACACTCAACTAAAGGTGTGCTACTTTTATCCTTACAGTTTACATATTCTAATGAATACTAATTCTACTGTCTTCTTTTAAGCAGGTACACAGAAGATGTTTTTTGGACCAGCACCCCAATAACCGCTACAGACAGTCTAACCGTTATGGAAACAGTCACCCCACGGTTCCAGAACATCCTCCGCTCCATCCCTAAAAGTGGTCAACCACTTTAAGGGAGGCGAGCGTTGGTCCTGCGTCCCGCCTCTGCCCCTTTTTGTAAGCGCATTGCGCATCTTTTTGTCCCAACCCATTAGGATTACAATGCAGGCCTGCCCCCGAACCAGGGAAGTTCGGGTCTTCTTCTTGGTGGTCCCCGAAAGGGGTCGTTGTTGTTTTCCTTCAAAGAGTCCAACTATAACAGAGACAGCCTGAGGCAGATTATACTTGCCAGTGATGGCCTTCACTCATTATCATCCTCGAAGCGGCAGACTATACTTGGCCGAAAATCCAGATCGACTGCACCCTCGGGGAGAGGTAGTACCTTTGTGAGAGGACCCAACCTCCCACACTGGTCCTCACCCGAGGGTCCAACCGACATCAGCCAGCGAGACCGCCTACCAACAACTGGAGACACCTGCTGAGTACCGGATCCTTTTCCTCCTTCGACACGCCTAGACATGTGACAACCATCATATACAGCTACCGAGGGTCGAAAGGGGCTTGTCCCTCATACCGTCCCTGCGCGCCTTCGGCGCGCGAAATCATTTCCTTTCGGCGTAATGGGCTTGCGTGTGTTATCATGGTAAACACGGGAACAACCATGTGTCACGTGATGTTACTGTACGTTACATACACTGTAAGGTACACCCAATCTGCGTACTGTTGTACCACAGGTGAGACAGTCTCAATACCCACTATGACCTATTTCTATCCATGGGAACGCCCCATAGCCCACCAAAAGCCTTATACCACACAATCGTTTTAGTGTTATTTAAACCTACAATCCACAGATCTAAATAACCAGAGTCAGAACACCTGGAAGTGTGATCCAGAATGAACTAATAATCAATACATATCAATACAATATTAACAAAAAAAAACAATGTACTACCTGCTGTCAAGATTTACCTTACTTGAGTCCATCATTTGCCTCCCTTATAAAAAAGTACCATGGTAAACCATGGTAAATCCCAAAATACCCCGGTATTACCAGGGTATTTTGGGATTTACCATGGTTTACCATGGTACTTTTTTATGAGGGATATGCCATTTTGCTGTTTAGTCTTTATCTTTATTGTCTAGGGGATGACAGGAAGACAGTCATAAGGCTATGTCATTCCTCACAGTATACATTTGTACATCTACCTTTGTTTTTTGTAACCTTGTTTCTTTCCTTTGTATATGTATGCTGTGAAATAAAATATTGAATTGAATTGAATTGAAAACCCAATACCTAATCGTTGATTCTTCTGAATGTATTCTGGTAGTGTGGTAAACTCTTCAATTTGGAACAGAATTGGTATTTTTTTTTCCTATTATTATATTTTTCAGTCCATTCTTCCTTTTGATCACCCCATTTAGATGATCACTCATTAATACAATAATACCACTTGACAAGTGTAATGTCGCGGCACTTAAAAGGAAACAACGCAGATGACGCGGATCAGGCTCGAACTCTCGAGCCTGATCCGCGTCATCTGCGTTGTGTCCTTTTAATTATGTACCCACCAAGCGCAAATAGATTCTGGAAGAACCACCATTGCTAGACACATGGGAAGTGCCATCCATTCAAGTTTCAGATGTCTGACGATTGTAATGTCTAAGTGCTTAAAGCATTGCACTTTGAGTGTTAAAATCAAACCCTAAGAGTTAGAATGGGTTTAACACCTTGAAAATGTCACTTTTAACACTTTAGTTTTTAGTGTGTAGGTCTAAAAAAGTTAAAACTCTGTTTCCCAGGCCCTCCTGCATAGTCCTTTTTGCTGCCACAAAAAAGTAATGCTCTCTTTTTTATAATTAATGTAAACTTGACCTCCGCGGGAACCCCGGTAGTTAAGCATTGCTTGCTTACTGTGGTAAATAAGCACCGTTTACTGGTAAAATAGGGCCCATTCACTAATGGGTGCAAGTCCGCTAAAATAGGCAACTTGAGGCATAACCGATTGACTGACCTTGACTTCTTCTCCATGTTGTGGTCACGATTAACCATTTTGTAGAAGTATGTGACCTTAAACATCAATATATATGTGAACTTTAAAAAAAAATAAATTAAATGAACAGAATTTGTATTTTTTTTTCCTATTATTATATTTTTCAGTCCATTCTTCCTTTTGATCACCCCATTTAGGTGATCACTCAAATTGCCCAATGGCATCAAACAGCCAATTAGATTACATTTTTGTTACATTAGCCACCGCCTCAATCCGTCTAAATAAAGTTATCTCTTCACTAAGTAGACGAAACTGTGATCTCTGCCAAGTCCCCACACACGAGACTGTCTGTTGATTGTAAATGACGCGAACTGCTTGTGTGCTAGTACATAATGTACACACAACCCATACAGGTTGTATGCATATATAACTTTTCCTATAACCCCGGGAAGTGAAGCGGTGCCTGTTCACTGCGGCAAACAGGCTCTGTTTTACTGGTAAAATAGGAGCCAATCACCCATGCTTGGGAGGTGCCTCTCTAAAATGGGCAACATGGCTTATTAACGCTCACCCCCTGGTCTTGAGTTGATTGTCATGTTGTGGTCATGATTAGCCATTGTGCAAAAATATGTGACCTTAAACACCAATAAATAAATAAATAAATATTACATCATACACACAGTCGTGCTTGTGTTCGATCGGCGCTAAATCACATGAAGCAGCCGCACACATGCCTTTGATCACTTGGACCGTGTTTCCCGAAACCCACTCTCAGTGGCACGATCTCAGATTGACAGGACGCCGTCTCTTTCTGGCGAGATCAAAACACTCGTCAGAGCAACTGCTAACTTAACCCTTCACCCAACGTAACGGCCAAAACCAACCAGCGCTATTCAGAAAAATCGCCAATTAACTTTCATTATTTTTTTCATTTTTTGTCTTAAAAACATAGGTTATGACCCCTTGGAACGAGCTCATCGAGGGGCATAAACAATGTTTTTGAGACAAAAAATTAGTTATTCAAGAATTTTATTTGAAAGTGTCATCTGCTTTTCATGTTAGGTAAAGGTTAACACTCGACTCATTCTTCAACGAAATTATCTGACGTGTTCTCCAAATCCCACTTTCAGTGCTCATGCCCTTGTCTCAAAACCGATTGGTCGCTGGTTCTCCACGTTGTTCAGAAGCACTTTCAGAATCAGCTGGGCTTCAGATGAACAAAAGTGTCAGTAATGGCAATTACTTGAAAGACTGGCAAAATTAATGGTATCACCGATTTCAAGTCACTTCTTTGGTATGATACATTGGGCTTCTCTTTACCACACATACCAAAGACGCGACTGTGAAGATCCACCCTCGCCGAGGAAGGGTAGTAGTACGACATGTGGTAGGATCTATCCCTCTCCTATTACTGTCCTCCCTCGGACCCCCGTGGTGTCCCCCATGGGATCCTCCCCAATTGGGGCTGATCTCAACATATCCCCATCTCCTACTACTTTCCTTTCTCGGTCCCCAGCGGGGTCTTCCATAAGATCCAAAATGAGGCTGATTTCCACATCTACTGCATTCCTTCCTCGGTCCCCTGTGGGGGGTCCTCCAATGAGCCATTCGCTGCCTGGCTACTCAGTGGTGGCCAGGATAGCTCAGCGTCGACCGGTTCATCCTACCAGGAGGCCTGCACGCGATTAGGCAACGAGTCTCTTGTCGACAGGACTTTCGGTGTGGACCACGCAGCCAGCATAATGGCTAAAGAGCGGAATGTCTGGAATCCAACACCAGCTAGCCTCCTAAATGACATCCAGAAGGCTTGAATGGAGCACATCCATTGGCGTTCTTTGGAGCTCTATGGCCTACGACACGAGAGATATCGTTAGTATCGACATGAAAACTTGTTACCCAACTTACCCTGCTGGTTTCAGGGGGAAGGCGAGGCCCAATCCTATTTCGAGACATTTGTTCTCATCGTCCAACTAGAGTTGCGATTAATGGCGATATCCCCCGAGAAATCGGCGCAGATTTTGCCGAGGTCCATGAGTGGGCTTTCAAAGATAGGTTCCACCCCGTTATTCCAGTCTGGTTTGACAAGCAGGGTTGGGCCCCCATGCCTCTGCTTGCCTATCTAGTAGAGTTTGGCCTCCTGGTTAGCCTTTAAGTTCGCGAGGCCATTATCGCCTTGGAGAAGCAAAAACGAGGTTCTGTCTTCCCGAAGACCGAGATCAGTGTTTCTGCACCATCAGAAAGTTCACCCAGGGCAGTAAGGCTTTTGGCAAGTTGCTGACCCCCAGGGCTCGACTTCCTGTTAAGAGACACCTTGCAGAGAGCTCTTTGCCTTATTCTCACATATTACGACGGTTTCCAGCCCATGTTCACTCACCTGGAGGCCAGCATGCTGGCGTAAGCTCATATCAACCTCTTCTCAATGCTCCGGCGTTTCAGCGCCATGGAGGTTGTTCGAGTAGTTACAGACAGCAGATAAATCCGGAAAACTGCTCTGCATAAGCTCGGGGGCATCGAGGCTTACGCAGCCTCTAGACTCAGTGACTGTGGAGAGAAATTGTGTGTTAACCATGCCTGATTGGTGAAAAGTGCCTGCCACCGGTTGGCCCCGCCCAATGGCGGCACCAAGAAAAAGACCTGCCAGTGAGCACTGCACGAAGCCCGGTCATCCACCACATCTGAGCTAACTCGAGGGAGGAGGGTGTAGCGGAAAGATGGCGCGGCCTATCGAGCTCTCCAAGGTAAGAGATTCACTCGTTTTCACCCTACCCAACGCCTTACCAAAAAAGATGATGGCCTGAGGCGTCAAAGCTCAGGCGGGAGCGCGGTGGCTCAGTGGTAGACTGTTTGACTTCTATGCTAGAGATCCCGAGATAGATCCCCGTCTGGGACGACCCGCGGAACTTGAACAGAGTTAAAATGTTGAGGAGCTGACAGTTGCTCGTCGATGCTCGGTGGTTCTCTTCGACTTCCTCCACCCGTAAAACTGTCACGCTCACGATTAGTCCCATTGTGCATAATTATGTGACCTTAAACACCAATAAATAAATACAAAGCTCAGACTTACCACAGCTTCTTACGATGGAGCGGAAAAAATGAATGGACGCCCAACCGAATGGGCCAGAGCTTCACTCCCCGCGTGATTAACTGCCAGTTCTTGAGATTTCCCTAGGCTGGCTGGAGCAACGAGGCGTCCAAGTCGTCTGCTGTAGTTATCAAGGCCAGCCGCTCCCCTCCCCAACACGGGTGGGATGCTGCATGACAGGCTGGGACAGCACGTGAACTACTACGAGGAGGTTGAAGTCGACCACCGGGCAAAAAATGCCACCCTGAAGGATCTGACAAGCAAGGTCCTTGCTTTTTCAATGCGTAGCAAGAGTGGCTGTGAAGGTAATCCAGGAAGAGCTTGGGGTTGTGGACTTGCGGCCTGGTAGACATAAAACCCGTTTAGGCCAAAGGCGGTTGTAGCACTGCGGGTCAATAAAGAAGTGGGTGAAGCAGCTGCTAGTATCCGATCCTATCGATAGCATTTAACTACAAGACTTGGGGCAGGTGGTTAATTCTGCGTCGAATTCCACTGAATGCGTGGTGGAAAGTCTCCCCGAGGAGGAAAAAACTGCACTTAAAACCTTAAATGACACTCCACTTGATACCACGGGGTAGGAGTACAGCGACAAACAGCTCCGTGAACTCGACAGGGTGATGCGCACAATCAACGGTGAGCTGGCTAAACTGGCCGAGCTTGACAAATACATTGCCCTGAAAAAAGGATAGCTCAATGAAGCTCATGATGTGTCCGCCAAACGCCGCAATTACAGAACGCATGGGCGACCTTGAAGACGAGGAGGCAGCCGCAGCACAAAGGGATGCTCTTCGATTCAAGTTAAACCGGATCCCAGAAACAATCAGTAGGGTTCTCTACGAAGGCACGACGCATGCCGAGCGCATTCGAACGATGTTCCGAGAGCAGGAGATCACAACTGTCTCAATCCTTACTGCGGTCGGGGTGGCCATCTCGACCCCGTTTCTGGCCCTGACCGGCGAGGTGGTGACACGAGTACCCCCCCCCCCCCCCTCCTGCGCCTGGGCAGCAGCGCCGGATAGGCAGGGCCTCTAGGAGTGGATTAAAAAACATTTGCAGACCCCGAAATGAAAGGAATGCTAACCTCGCCGGGAATGTCGCTGCCACTCTCTCCGGCCTATTGGGAGCTTAGTGTACTGGCTTCTTGCGCTCCTGGCCAAAACGACTGAATGGCTTGTCAAGAACCTGTGGGTCATGGTCCTCGTAGTTGGAGGCCTGCTGCTTGTTGCTAATCGAGTCTGATTGTCATGAGATGATAGTTGGGTGTGTTACTCGCTTGTGATTTGAGAAGAGCCAAATTGCCAGTAGGCTCACTGTCACACCGCCCGCAATAAGCACTGTTTTTTCCTCGCTGTGATGCTAAGCAAAAGACTTCTGTGAACTCTTCACTACCATCGCCGAGGAAACTAGCGCGACCACCGTGGTGGGGGTATCATGGGGTGTACGCGCCATAAGTATTGTCTGTTTCCGTACCGCAGACACAGCATTCACGTCATTGTTAATCCCCAAGACTGAGCATCTGTGGCAATTATGATCTCATTATTATATCCCTCGAGAGCGTGTGAAAGGACGCCCAGTTCCATATCGGATGGCGCCAGTTAGTTATTAGTTCCTAATAGGCCCATTAAGTCTTTCAACCTCCGCCCTCGTAAACCCTTTTGCCTCGTCAACTATAAACGAAATAAAATCTGCCAACTCTTGTCTGATCAAGTCCGCATGGGTATGGCCGTGCCCAGAACGTTGGCTGAATTTGACTGTATGGTCGCAGATATGTCTCGCCGGGTGCAGAGCGCCTTCCGGTGTGTGGTAGCGATGCCTTACTTGGTAGAGGGTGCCCAAACCGTCATTATCATCTCTGTTTTTCTCTCCAGTTTGTATGTTTGGGTGGTTATGCTTGGAGAAGATGTCCACGTGGCATATGATTAGTTTCAAAACGTTTGATCTCTAAATTATGTGGAGGGGATACAGCTGTACAAATCTCATTAATATCGCTTAGTTTTTTGTGCTGGTAGAACCCGCCGGACCTGCACGTGACACCAGCAAGTTTGTTGGGTGATCAGCCATTTGTGACGTAAAACGTAAGGTTTGTAATGTTTAACTGTTCGAGCAAAAAATAGCTCTCTGGAAACGCAAGAACCAATATTTCATAATATTGGAACCCCCACTTCAAAGAATAGTTTTCTGTCTGTAAACTGGAGTGTAAGTACACAAAAGTCTTTTCTGCAAAAGGTACAGACCAAACAAAATTGCTCAACAAGTTTAACATGCATGTAATAGCTTTTAATTACACGGGTTTACTATTCACAGCAGGATGTTATGGAATTAAACTGAGCACATCTAATACGTTTTTGACTTGACACCGTGTTTGTGCAATTATTATGCAATTATTTTGTAATCACCATGCAATTATTACGCAACAATCATGCAATTATTATGCAATTATTATTTGTTGCCAACTGCACTGTGTGCGGTCCAGAAACAGATCACGCTGATTGCCACAGAAATTTTAGTCAGTATCTGAACAAACTGATGTAAGTTTGTGTCGTCGAGCCCGTCTGTTGCAATGTTCTGAAATATTCTAGAAGATTGTCTGTTGCAATGTTGTGAACAATCTCGAAGGTTGCAAAAGCAGAATGGCATGGGCTATGTACAGTACGTGGAGAGTGGATTGTAACTAAATCACCCGTTGAGTGGAGTTATCACCCAAGCTATAACTTTCAAATTTTGTACATATCGACAAAAAACATAAGCAATGTTTCAGCCAATGGACCTCCGGGTTTAACCCGGAGGTCCATTGGCTGAAACTTTGCTAGTGCTGGTTATGCTTTGCAACAAATTTGCAATTATTCCTCGGGTGGAATCTCCACTCTGTGGGTGATTTAGTCATAATACACTCTCCATGTACTGTAGGACACACGGGTGGATAGACTATCAACAGCAATTTCTGGCTTAAGCATGGCACAGAAGCGTAGTTTTGTTGATGTTTTTCTCCATCAGGCTCTGCTATTGCCCTCGCGACGGTTTTCGAACTTTCCGTCAGCTGTTAAATCTCATGTGCATCCTGGAATAGAGGGTGAGAGGAACAGCAGCAGCCTCCGGATCTGCTATTGCGCGCGTGACGGTTTTCGAATTTTCCGGCAATTGTTAAGTCTTATGTGCTTCCTGGAATAGGGGTGCGCCCGTTTTTTAAGTCTTACGTACTTCCTGGTCCTGAAATATGTGCTGGGAGGTCCTGTAGCAGAAGGGGGGAGGGGGCAGGGGCAGGTCTGTTCGCCCCCCAACCTACTGCTAAAGGAGGTGGAGACCGACACTAAGCTTAGATGAAATCTCTGGGGCGAGGGGCGGGGCATATTGCACAGTCGGTGGGTTAATATTTTCGTACCGGTCGGTGACGCATGAATTGCAGTGGTGAGGTTATTATTGTTATTTAAAAAAGCAGAAAAGAAGAAAACTAAGATAGTGCCGACCTCAATGTGAGATAAAATCTCAGGGGAGGAGGCATATATCATTATCATTGTATCACTTCTAATATGGAACCTATAACCGGACGTATTAGCCCCATCAAGGAAATAAAATTGCGCCCCCTCCCGACTTTGAGATGCATTTTTAACTGCAATAATAATTTAACATCTCTCCTAATTCCAACCACGGCGGCCGGTGATAATGGTTATGAACCACTAAATGAGTGAACACGTGACTTGGAGCATTGGTGCATTTGGCACCCAAAGTTGTGAGTAGGGTTAAATAGGCTGATCAACTGATTGGTTAAATTTATTTTGACTTTGAAACCATTAATTAAAATTTTGATTCGTCCACTTTAGCAAGGATTAATAAGTTTGTTTGTAATTTGGTGCGGGAATATCTCTCAAAAACATTAGGTATGGAAAAAAAGTGTGAAGGTCATTCAGTGCAAGACCATACGGTAGTTGTGAAAATTCGAAATTTAAACTGAAATTTCATGTGGCAACGTATATTTTTTTCCAGTTTAATTTCTTCAAGAGATGATGTACTTTGTGGATGTTTAGGTATTTTTTTCAACCTTGAAATTGGATTTCTCTTCGTTAGCAACTAAATACCAAACACTGGTTGCGTGTTAATTGGATTTCTGCGTTCAACCTAGTAAATACCGAACAGTGATGTTCTAATGTTTACAAATCATCCAATATATCTCCAACTCCACCAAATTGCTAATCTACATTTAAATGGCCCCGAATATACCACAGTATGCTATTATTTTTCCTTATTTTTCTACTGATTGGTATTTAATATATATAATTTATAACATATTATTCTGAATGTGTTCATGTTTTTTTTTTCTTGTTATTAAAACCCTTTACCTAACGTAACGGCCAAAACCGGCCAGCGCTATTCTAAAAAATCGTCAATTAATTTTCATTATTTTTTCATTTTTTGTCTCAAAAACATAGGTTATGACCCCTCGTTGGAACGAGCACGTCGAGCTCGTTCCAACGAGGGGTCATAACCTATGTTTTTGAGACAAAAAATGAAAAAAAAATTAGTTATTCCAGAATTTTTTTTGCAAGTGTCGTCTGCTTTTCATGTTAGGTAAAGGTTTAAATTGTTTGTTGTAACTATAAATCTTTTATTCCCTATATATTGAAAAAAACTCCCAGTAAATTAAAGGAGTATAGGACTATGTTGTTATAACCGGTAAAGTGCTAAATTATTTTTGGTCACTCAGATTTGTTTACATGTTTTTGCCATGTTACAATTTAACAAGGCAAATCCATACAGGCTAAATATTGTTTCCTTCTGCTGCAGGACCTCCCAGCACATATTCCAGGACCAGGAAGTGCGTAAGACTTAAAAACGGGCGCACCCCTATTCCAGGAAGCACATAAGAAACTGCCGGAAAAGTCGAAAATCGTCACGCGCGCATTAGCAGATCCGGAGGCTGCTGCTGTACCTCTCACCCTCTATTCCAAGATGCACATGGGATTTAACAGCTGGCGGAAAGTTCGAATACCGTCGCGAGGGCAACAGCAGAGCCTGATGGAGAAAAACATCAACAAAACTACGCTTTTGTGCCATGCTTAAGCCAGAAATTGCTGTTGATAGTCTATCCACCAGTGTGTCCTACAGTACATGGAGAGTGTATTATGACTAAATCACCCGCAGAGTGGAGATTCCACCCGAGGAATAATTGCAAATTTGTTGCAAAGCATAACCAGCACTAGCAAAGTTTCAGCCAATGGACCTCCGGGTTTAACCCGGAGGTCCATTGGCTGAAACATTGCTTGTGTTTTTTGTCGATATGTACAAAATTATAACAAGGCAAATCCATACAGGCTAAATAATTTTACTTCAAAGATAATATGAAGTGTATCACTAAATATGAAGACTTTGAGTTGTGGTACCTGCACTTTAGACTAAAGCCTAAATATGGGCTTCCTGCACTCTACCATTTAACTCCGATGAAAACATATCATGGTGCATCATAGTAAGGTATGGTACACGTGTGTACTCTAAAATAACTTCTAGGTTATCCGACTCATGCATCTCTTGCTCTGTTGCTCTTCTCCAGTTTCTCCTTTGAAAGAGACAGGTGGACTAGTTCAAACAGTTGATGATTTGGAGATAAATTATTGGGACGTTTCGATCAATGTTTGGGGTCGTTTTGACCAATGTTTTTGGATGTTTTGACCAATTCTTGGGGACGTTTTGACCAAAATTTGGGGACGTTTTGACCAACTTTTAGGACGGTTTGACTAATTTATTTTGAGGGACGTTTTTGGTTTGAGGACGTTTTGAAAAGCTCCCCTTTAAAACCAGCTGGGTTGAAAATCAACCCAAATCAACTGAGTTGAGTGAATATGGACCCAATTGGGTTCATATTCACTAAATCAAACCTGATTTACACTGTAAATCATGGTGTTTTGGGATGATAGACTACCATAGTTGGATGATGGTGTAGGTCAAATTACTAGATGACGATCCGGCCATTGTGGAGGACAGTTCAGAGTAAATTAGAGGGCGATTCGCAATAAATTAGAGGACGATGTGGGTCAAATTGATGGAGGTCGGTTTGGCCAGAGGACGGTTTGGGTCGGTTCGGTTGACATGGTACCACCATATGGTGTTTTGGAACAATACCACGGTTGGCCATTTTTTACGTGGGCAAAATTATACAAGGAAATATTCGTGTTGATTTGAAACTCGAACAATTTTTCGGGGCGACGTCCCCACCCAGGACAACGCAAGTGTAACAGCACAAGCTAACTCTATTCACGACAAAATAGGGGAATAGGACTTAGAAGCCAGACAACGACATCCAGTCTGAGACTGATTAAACTCAACATGTGAAGAAGAGCTGAATAAATATGGAAATAGAGAAGAAAGGGAGGCCATCTTGAATACACGATACATTACCTTTGCATTCATAAAATTATAAGAAAGAAACCCGATATGCTTTCAGTGTAGAGTCTGGCATATTCAACCTCGTCGGAGCTGTGTCTAAGAAGAGGAAAATGAAGTATTTGTGTTGGAATCAGGAGTAAAATGGAACAGTTAATCGCTGTTGATGATGTTCCTTACCCACAAGCTGTCGTAGATTGAATTGATTGATTATTTCAGAAAAGCTGCCTCTGGTAGGAGCCAGTTGGTTGTTGTTGAAATCACCCGTGATAATTAAGTCGACAATTGACGTGTCTCTGGCTTTTTCGAACGACGCTGTTATGGTATCCCATGTATCCGAGGAACTTTTGGATGACCGGTAAAAAACTCCCAATAATGAAGATCTACGTTTTGTGAGTACTTCTTCTGCACAGAGACACTCAGTACTCGGCATCGCAAGGCCGAGCCTGTGCTGGAGAGGAGTACCGTCATTTGTGAAGATGGCGACGCCATCTCCTCTCCCCTGGCGGTCGAGGTGCAATGCTTCCTGAAACTAACGGAGAAGTACATTGGTTGTGGTATCTTTGTTGTGCAACCATTTCTCAATCAAGAATATCGAGGTAGGGCTTCACATTGAACGCTGTCTAATTTGGGTTTTAGGCTCTGGATGTAGGCCTAAAAGTGGCGAATTTTCAAACTTTTCAGATTATGGTCCGAGTAGAAGGAGTTTGGGCCAGGATTGATTTCGATATCACTCGACAATAAAAGAATTTTACTCCAAACAAGGAAGATTGGGGTAACAATTGGAAACTGAGGTCATTGCGTTCAGTGTGAATATAACCCTAGATACATTCATAGTCCTGTACCAATACGTTATTGTTTTGATGGAATTTGCGAAATCCTGGGTGGTAGATTGTGTGATGAACCGAACGAACAGCGCAACCACAGCAGTGAAGCTTGCTTGCAACTCAACTCCGCTTAGACGTAAGAGCATGTAAATTAAAAGGCAAGTAGATTGATCTTTTCGACAAACGATACTTTACGCTGCCAGTATTTATTTATTTATTTATTTATTTATTTATTTATTTATTTATTTATTTATTGGTGTTTAAGGTCACATACTAATGCACAATGGCTACTCGTGACCGTCACAGTTTTACGGGTAGAGGAAGCCGGAGTACCCGGAGAAAACCACTGAGCATCGGCAAGCAACTGTCAGCTCCTCAGCATTCAAACCCTGTTCAAGCTCCGCTCAAGCAGGGTTACAGCGGTTGAAGACATGTGTACCATCGAAGTGCAGTACGCCTTAGTACACCGCGTCATCGTCGTGCCAACTTGTAGGCATCCGGGATAAAGTGCCTTGCCCAAGGACACAACGCGGGTCGTCCCGAGCGGGGTGCGCTGCCAGAATATACTGTGAGATTGAAAGTACCGATCCGAGCATGGTGTTATTCAATGTGATACATTATGTAATCTGTTTATGATAATATTGTTTGTTCGAACTTTCACCCTGAATGTACCGCCTATCGGGTTAATTCTGTATTTTATGAGACTGATTCAGTGTTGGGTCAAGTTATTTTTAGTTTGCAGTACGCGTGGCTGCAAGATATTTGCACTTTGCAATCATGAACAATGAAGCGGTCTCTATTTAGTTGGATCAACCCACCAAGGTAGATGACTTGATGTATGCGTTCAGGTTTCGTGTCCTGGTACAGTGACGAAATGGACCACAGGCAAACGTGCCCTCTAAGAGTTTGATAGAACGAACCAGGGACGTCGCGATAGGGTTGGGGGGGGGGGGGGGTGCCCTCCGCAATTCTGGCCAAAGTTCAAAGTTTCCTATAGTTAGAAATTCGGAGGGCGCGTCATGAGTAGTTGGAAATTCCATCTATCTGGATTTTAGAGCTTCTTTGGTGATGCTGATGTCTCCTTTACTTCCCAAAATTCCCACTGGGTTTCAAATCGGCAAAAATTCCAACTGTTACTATTTACAACAACAGTGTACGCAATAGCGAGCTTCATAAGTATGCATGATGTCAATCGGTACGAGATTTCTATAGTACGTTACTTATCGTAATAAAAAAATCCTCGAAATGCATTTCAAGAAAATCACAACGTGTAAAATCTTAAATGATGAAACATCGAAAATTGATCATTCCCGCAAAGGATCTCATTTAATGTTAGAACAGTGAGAAATGCGCAAAGTTCTAAGCTTGAGCATTTGTTTAGCACATATTCAATTCCCAGAATAATACAAAATTATAACAACCTGATAATTCTATCATAAATGTGTTGGAATTTCAGTTACTAGAATCCATTTTATGCCCCCTTTCATGGCTTCATGTTCAAAATGGTTCTTGGTAATGAATTGCCAATTAGGGGAGGGACCGGGAGGGGTCCCCCGGTCCCTCCCCCAAGTTTGAAATTCAGTACCCTACCCCCCCCCCCCCCCCCCCCAAATCGGAAACCTCTAGCCAAGTCCCTGGAACGAACCATACAATAACGTCAATATTCCTGGACCTAGTTCACCTATCTTAACGAAGTTATTGGACCTTTTCAGATGTCAAGCGTCATCGGTCGGTTCACTAAACTATCCTGGACCATGTCACGTAACTACCGGTATACACAAATAGAGGTCTTCCGAAATCACCATATTTCATTATTAGAACATACTGATACCAAGTTTAATATTGATTACTTTTGATCTACATGTGCCGTGGGACTAAATAATTCAGTGGGCTATTTTATTTTTAATTTAACCATAATTTGAAAATTTGTCAGATATGACACACAGGGTTGTCACAAAGATAATTTGGTCAATTCGGTAGGTGTGTGCGTATGTGTAGTGGTGGTGTGGAGGTGTTGTTAATGCCCACTATTGTAACAACCGACTCTTGACCTCGGTTTATGACAAAACCTGGCGATGTCTATTACAAAACTTGGAGCCATGACAAAACTCGTCAGTTATTACAAAAATTGGTGTGACAGGTTGGGGTTGTGTAATTTTGAGATCTCAATTGTCGACTGACAAAATATTCCAGCGACAGGGTACATCATTATCGCATGCCTCAGACACGACATAGGGATATGTCTTGATGTAGTTGTAATATTTGTCAGTCAGGATTACACTCACCTGCCAAATAATAGTGATGTCCCCATGTTATCAGACACAATTATGTACAAACAATATGTTAAGAGTAATTTCCAATTAGTTTAAACAATATTTATTCTGCAAGACTGATGTTTTTCATACTACAATATAAGTTTAAACACAAGATCAAGATACATGTAACTGTACATTATGACGATTAACTATGTATGTAATAATTCCAAGATAAATATAGGATATCTATACTGAAAATTATCACATGAGTGACCGAGACAAATAGTTATTTTTCGCGAGCGCTTGCGCGAGCGAAACCAACTATTTGTCTCCACCATAAGTGAGATTATTTTCTGTTTCCACTCAAAAACACCAGATTTTCTTTTTATTATACGCTTTTTATAAGAATCTGATAATTCCACTCGTTTCAACCGAATTGATGCATGAAAGTAAACAGCGCATTGAATCATTGATACGCTGATGTGATTTGATCAATACTCGGAACATATAGCGTCTTGCGATCTGTTTCATCTGGCGGGTTTCTCGTCCAAACATAGCCTGAAAGTCCGTAATATACGTTTTTGGTTTGGTACGTCCTTTGAAAGGACGTACCAAACCAAAAACTTATATTATGAACTTTCAGTCCATGTTTGGACTAGCAGGTTCCATGCATCAATTCAATGTGAATGCGCGTTAAATTATTCCTGGAAATGATCGGCATCCACTCAAAAACACTAGTTTTTTTCTCATTATACGATTTCAGAACAAACTGATCATTTCCAGTGATACTTTAACTCATATTCACTTTGAGGTGATGCTTTGAAAGCAACCATTTTGATTGATATTGTGAAAGTGAAATTTTTTATATCTTCACAGTGGAGGATACGATTTCTATCTTTCCGCAATTTCTTCGATTATCTATCGTTTAGCTTGTAATGAATGAAGGAAACTACGTATATATGGACAGGATTCGGCAGGAAGCTAAGAGCTTATTTTGAGCCGTCTCCCTGATTTACAACTAAACACTCAGAGAGTGGAATTTCCACCCAGACAATAAATTTTGATATTCGGTGACAGTGCACACGAAAAAACAAGCACTAGCAGATTTGGCCAGTTGACTGCCAGGTTCTTCCTGGAGGTCCATTGGCTGAAACATTCTAACCTGCCTAATAATAACTATGGCTGAATAATACGAAAACAGTCTCCGTGGATTGGTTGTAATACACGGATGGACAGTGATGTCCACGTATGAGTTTACCAGGCAATAAAGATCATCACCAAAATTGTAATTAATGGAGTACCGGGTTCAGCCCGGTGCTTCATTAATGAAATTTTTGATGATTATTCCTATAATTAGTGTTTAGAATCTAAAAATATTGCGTCCGTGGAAATATTGCCCACCCGTGGAAAGTGACCAGGTCAGGACGGCCGTATTGTAGTGATGTCCTGCACTCTAGATCGGTTGGGTTAAAAATCAACCCAAATCGACTGGGTTGAGTGAATATGAACCCAATTTGGGTTCATATTCACTCAACCCAGTCGATTTGGGTTGATTTTTAACCCAACCGATTTTAGAGTGTGAATTGTTGATTAAAATTAATAATACTCTGTGTCTGATTTCCAAATGACCGATAGAGCCAAATCTTTTTTTGTCACTATTAATCGGCTGGTAAGAGTATACCTTTTTGTGAATAAGATGTTCTAATTAGCTTACCCCGTCCCGTCCGTCCGTCCGTCAGCACAAGTAAACGGGAGCTACGAGTTTTCTTTTTTTTTTGTGTCCGGAGATGCATCATGAGCTTACCGAAATATTATGAGCTTATTTGATATATTATGAGCTTAATTACTAAGATATGAGACTTATGAGGTAAATTGCGAATTTTCGGGGTTTATATTAAGGGTTAGGGTCAGTTCAGAGTTGATATTAGTCCGTCTGTCCGTCCGTCCGTCCGTGAACATGCTATTCACGACGTCTTCTCCTAAACCACATAACCAATTTCACTGAAATTTTCGGGAATTGTTTGTTGATGACATTGCATTTTAATTTTCTTCAAATTAAGCTTCTTTCTATACGGAGGGGTGGGGGTGAATCTCCCCCAAATTTTAAAAAATCTCATGATCCAGTGAATGCAACTTGATATATTGTATTTAGCTTTCTTTTGAGGTGTATACTATTTAGAGTTTCTTCGAGGAAAGTATAAGGGGGCAATATTTTTAGTTCTGGGAGGGGCAAAATATTTTACCCTGCCTCTAATTTCTTTTTTTCAGAGCTGATGGCTCTGTTTGAACCAAATTTGATATGCAATATACATGGGCCATACGAATTTGCGTTCTGTAAAAATTGTTTTCCCTCATACGGAGTCATTCCGTAGGAACCCCAGGAGCTACAAATTGCAATCGGTTGTGCTATGGGGTACCATATGGGGATGCCCATTTTAACACTTTTTGTAACTGATAAAATACCGAGTCAGTCTTTACATTGTGAACCACTGACTTCCGTCTTCTAAGTTGTCTTGAATTTTTTAAACCAACTCATCTTTTGCTCGCGTGAACGTGGGAACTATTCAAACAATAGGAAAATTTGCAAACTTTGGTTACCGTTTTAATAATAATAAAAATAATAATAATTTTAAAGCCCAGAATCCACACACGGTGCTCAATGGCTGTACAGTAATTGCATACACACATATACACACAGACACATACATTCTCTCACAGATACATTGATACATGGATCACTATTATCAATTATTGGTGCCCAACGCCACATCAGCAACCTAGGCTACATCGTGGCGATAAGCGACAGAACCTAAAAGAAAAAGGGTAGGTATTGAATTAAAACAAAACAAAAACAATCCAAACTACAACTTTACCAAAACAAGTATGTGAGTGTAACTTGACGAGTAACGAGGCAATCCTCACTGACTCAGTCACACCCACGCACCTGGTAATGTCTGTTTATGACCAAAATTAAAAGACCACTGAAGGAAATGCCTTTCGAAAAAGGTAGGATTTAGTACCAGACTTGAATGATTCAAGTGATTTACTATTTTTTATGTTGATTGGAAGAGAATTCCAAAGCCTTGGGCCAGCAACCGCAAAGGCCCTATCACCAGCACTAGTAAATTTAGATACGGGTTGAACCAGATTGAGTTGACCTGATGACCTAAGAGACCCCCGTGGTTTGTGGATGGTAAGCAGGTCGGACAGGTAGGATGGTGCAAATCCCGTGATACACTTAAACACCAAAAGGACAATTTTAAATTGAATTTTTTGCTTAACGGGTAGCCAGTGTAACTCAGAGAGTACTGGTGTTATATGGCAGTACTTTTGAGTTCTGGTTATGACTCGTGCGGCACAATTTTGGATGTGTTGTAGCTTTTCAAGAATAGATGTTTTAGAGCCAATCAGAAGAGAGTTGCAATAGTCGAGGCGACTGGTAACAAAGGCGTGGACAAGCTGTTGTGACGTCTGCGTATCAATGAAGGATCGAATTTTGCTAATATTTCTAAGATGAAATAAATGCATCGCGAGAGACATGTTTGATATGTTCATCAGCGGCCAAATTTTCATCCATGAAATAACCTAAGTTTCGAACACAGCTACTGGGTTTTATCGCTGAACCTCCAATATTGAGGGACAGTTTGGATATTTTTGAATGTTGATGAGGTAGACCTATATATATTACTTCTGTCTTGTCATCGTTCAATTTAAGAAAGTTTTTAGTCATCCATGCCTTGGTGTCTGAAATACAAAGTTCAATCTTACTGCATGCTCCAGACTCAAAGGCGTGAGTAAAACTAATATACAGCTGTGTGTCATCTGCGAAAAAATGAAAGTCAAGGCCATGGCTTCGGATGATGTCACCGAGAGGTAAGACATAGACAGTGTACAGTAGGGGACCCAACACAGATCCTTGAGGGACGCCAAAACGTAGTGTGACCTTGTCTGACGACTCTCTGCCAACACGGACACTCTGTGTGCGACCATTAAGGTACGACGAAAACCAATTAAGTGTTCGGTCAGTAAGGCCTATTCTCACTGCCAGTCTTTCAATAAGTATGTTATGGTCTATGGTGTCAAAAGCGGCGCTTAAATCCAACAAAATAAGACATGTTAGGTTGTGCCTGTCCGTGGATAGGAGGATATCATTTTGGACCCTTAGAAGCGCCGTTTCTATACTGCAATTAGATATGTACGCAGATTGGTTAACTTCGGCTAGGCCGTGGGCTGCCAAATGAGAATTCAGCTGAGAAGCCACCGCACGCTTAATAATCTTTGATAGGAATGGAAGATTAGAGACCGGTCGGTAGTTTTTCAGAACCCCTGGGCCAAGTGTTGGCTTTTTGAGGAGGTTTTACTAAAGCGTGTTTCATACTTGTCAGAAAGACGCCAGAGTGGAGCAAAGCATTGACCAGTCTCAAGATCGGTATAGTTTACTCCGAAAGAGATGCTTTTAACAACCAAGTTGGAATGATATCTAGCATGCATTGCTTAGATGCAACTTTAACACAGGTGCATGACATGTCGGCCATCTGTCGAAGATCGGATTGTGACCTTGTATCAAGCGAAGCTCAGATAGTCTCAATTTTTTCAGAAAAGAAAGAAGAAAATCTATTCGCAAGGTCTTTGGATGACGAATGCTCTGGGAGTACGGTTGTCTTTTGACGATACAGAAGCTTCTCAAGAACGACAGACAGCGCATTGTGGGAATTAACATTAGCTGACAATAAGTCCGAAAAGTATTTCTGTTTCGCGGATTTGACCAGTCTGTTAACAACATTTCGCTGGTTGACAAACATTTCTCTGTGAACACATAGTTTCGTTAGCCGCTGAAGCTGTAGTTTGCGTCGTAAATCTTTTGCGCGCCTAATCTCATCACTGAACCACTGTGAGCAAAGGCGTACGCTAAAAGTGCGAGTTTACTTGGGCGCAAACTTGTCAATAACTTCTTGAAGTGAGCCAGTGAGGATGTATTCAATGCTGTCAACAGTTTGCATCTCGTTAATTTTAGCAACGGGAGACGAAGCAATAGCATCCGCAAACTTAGTAAGGTCAATACTTCGGTACTTGCGGTATGTGACTTTCATCCGGACAGGGGAGGGACGAGGAAGTGCCAAATCGAAAATAATCATAAAATGGCCAGAGATTGCAGGATCAACAATTAATACATTTTTAACAAGATCAGCCTCGGATTCTCTGGTGATCAGCAGATCTAATGTGTGGCCATCTTTATGGGTAGTGCCACGAACATGTTGGCGTAAATTCAAGATCACGTAGTTTAGAAGAATCACTGGAAGTTTTCCTCTCCATATAGAAATTGAAATCAGTACGAGGGGGTAACCTAAATTTTATTGTTTTGTCACGAGCGGAAATATCTACTCAACAAACTTGCTAGGATAAGTTTAAATATCGGACTTAACCCTCCTAACTTGAATACGAGTGTGTTTTATTTTATACAATATTCACGCATTTTGTGTTCACTTTTCCAGCGCTGGGAATGATGTAGATGCAAATTTGTTGCACAGACGTATAGATCATTAACTGACAAACATTTTTGCTGTATGAGTTAACTTGAAATTGTTTAACCCAATGCCTCTCCTGCCTGCGTGCACGTGGGAACTAGTACTGAAATGGTTAACCGGATAACCGGTTTGAAACCAGTTACCTACATAACCGATTAGAAAAACCGTCAACCGTTTATCCTAAATATTGTTAGTGATCATCACTCCATGGTCAAAAAGTAGTAAATCTACCGTTTATCATTTGTGATAGATTACACCTCGACGTCACGTTGTATATATTGAGAAATATTTAACTGTGACGTTCAGGATTTCGTTAATGATCGGTATTTTCCGTGAGTACTGAGTTATCGTAAAAACTATTCCGTAGTATGTATACAAACGAACGTTGTCGAGTATTCGACAACGTTCGTTTGTTTCCACACTACGTAATAGTTTCTGACAATACTGCTTTCCAATTCCTATAGTTTTGATCCCATATTCGATGAAATAATGGCCACAGATGACCGAATATTATCCGGTTATATCTCTCGGTTAGTCGGTTACGAAAATGAACCAACCGTTTCAGCCCTACCTGTTTAAAAAAATATCAATTTGCATACTTTGGTTACTGTTTTCTCTCAGTTGCAAGAGGGTTAACTTCACACTTTTTGTTTTTCCTTTCAAGGAATTGCAAACTAAATAATCTTGCTTTTGCAAGTAGAGACCTAAGATTTAACCCTTATCCATTCTGGCTGTCTTAATAAGGGCGAAATGTCTTATTTTTTTTAACAATTTCCACCTCAATTTTGTGGCCTGCAGATCTCAGAAACGGGCCGGCTTTTTCTGAAAGTTCTAACACCTGTTTGTTTCCATCTGAAGTTGTTTCTCCACATACCGTCATTTTAGTGAAAACATTTTACGTGTCATAATTTGAAAACAATTATGGCGAAATTTCAGAAAAATATGGCGAATTTTGGGTCCAGGATAGATTAAATTCTCCATATATTCAGAGTGTAATATGATGCAACTATATAACCGAGCAGCACCATCAGTTTTAACCCCCATCGACCTTTAATGGACCATGGTTTGTGATTTTTTTTTTTGCAAAACTTCACAATCTCGAACGTTAATGCCTATACAGCGACTGATATATGATCACAATTTTAGTACATTAACCCTTTACCTAACGAATCGCACGCATCCGCCCGCGTAATATGCAAATTCAGCAGTTGAAAAAAAAAATTCAAAACATTTCAACAAAACCATATCATGTGACCACTCGTTGGAACGAGCTCGTCGAGCTCGTTCCATCGAGGGGTCACATGATATGATTTTTTGAAAAATTTGAAAAAATGATATTTAAAATAATAAATTTTGATATCGCCTGTGTTGGGTAAAGGGTTAAGATGCCACGTTGATCGTAAAACAAATTTATGATTCAAGTTTGTTTGTGGCATTTAACCCTTTAGCAAAGTGATTGATAGAGTAAGGGTTTAAAAAATACGAAAATTCGCTAACTTTGGTTACTGTTTTCTACAGTTGTATGAGGGTTAACTTTAAACTCTTTCTTTCCCGGTGTGTAGAGATGCTTGGTAAGTAAGGTTGCTGTTGCAAGGTTAGATCTTTGATAAAACCCTCTCTCAGGTTTGGTAACTTGAATAAGGGTAGTTTCAGTACTATTTTATCAAGCATGGTGAGTCTGTCATTCTACAGAATCACAATCTTCTAGTTGTAATTTAATTTTGAGTCATGTCTGGACGAGGCAAAGGAGTAAACGACTAGGGTACTCAGCGGCGTCTGTGTCTCCGGCAGTTCTTTCTTGGATGAGGCCCAGGAACGCCTCCACGGATTCCGTGTTGCTTTCTTCCTGGTCGATGCTCTGGACCGAAGAATCCGGAGTAGCAAGAGATGGAGGGGAGGATGGTGCGTCGTCCGAGACACCATCCTGCACCTCAGATGAAGAGTCGGATGAATTAGAGACTGATAAGATAAGATAAGATTTATTCAGCAAATACATCAGAATAAAGGCAGATTGCTACACACAGAATCAACATAAACAGAATCACAAAACACATTAATTCATATGACATACATAAATCATATTCCAGATAAGTCCCTCTTGTGAAGGAAGAGCTGGACCATGTTACAAATAACATTGCATAGCACTGGATTATCATAAGTCTTTATTAGTTTAAATTTGTCCATTGTATCCATTAGAGGGAAGTCAATTTTTTCGTCAGAAATTGCGCGAAATAATCTTTCTCTCAATGGTGCATAAAGCGGACATTCTATTACGAAATGCCATTCCGATTCCACCTCCCCCATTGTACAAGCTTCGATTATTCTGTGTTCGATAGGACGAGGAGGTTGTAAATGCCTTCCACGGGTTATGTTGTTACAATAATTTATATTGTTCCCAGATGACACGATTCTGTAATTGTGTTTGCTTCATTATTTGTGTAAAAGGTTTTTAACAAACATGTGTCTAACCACATATTTCTTTTTCTGTATTTCAGGTGGTATATACATTGAGTAGATACATGTAAACCTGGAACTTAATTAAGCACCCCCACCCCGTTTTTTCGCAGTGGTGTTAATAGAAACTGTCATTACTTCCATGCTATCTTTCACATGGCCAAAGTGATTGTTTGAGGAAAGAGTCGTCTATTGACAAATGAAAGACAACACAATGATGAAAATATGCAGTATTTTAATGACGATAATTACACATATTTGACACTAATTTTTTTGATAGAAAAAAATTCTCTCGACATGTATGGTGCTAGAACGGTCCATGATGAAACAGTGCCGGTAATTATTGACAAAAAAATGTAACTTGTGATCTCCTGAATACAATAGCAGTGTCTGACGTCAGTAACGAGTGTATCCACTACGTGACGGGATGACAGCCTGAACCCTCCTCCTAATGCAACCAGTGAGCCTTCTGATACAGTCCAGAGGCAACTCCTGCCACTCCTCATGCAATGCAGCTTCCAAATCGGCCAACTTCTGTACACGACGTCCAAGAAAGTCCCATATGTGTTTGAAGGAATTCAATTCGGGACTCATTGCAGGCCAAGGTAGTGTTGTAATAGAGTTGTTCTGAATGAATGCTCTCATAACATGGGAACGATGTGGCCTTGCATTGTCATCCATGAATACAGGACGAGAAACCAACGGGTGGTTGTCAAAATGAGGTACGACAACCTGATGGAGAATGTCCCGGATGCACTGATGACCACTGAGATTCCCACGTACAGTCACCATATCAAGTTTACAATCATGAGAGAGGCATCCCCAGATCATTACGGACCCTCCTCCATAAGGAACAGTAGGTCTGATGTTTCTAGGCTCGTAAGCAGTATTTCTATGCCTCCACACTCTCACGCGACCATCTGTGAAATGAAGCAGGAACCTTCTCTCCTCTGACCAATGGACTGTCCTCCACGTCCTGAGATTCCAATATTGTTCTGCCATACACCACTCCAAACGTCATCTTTGATGCTGATCGGACAGAGCTGGACGCTTGATGACCCTTCTGGGCCGCATAACTAGTGCTTTGAGACTGTTTCGGACAGTTCTGTTGTACAATCTCCCGTTGGGGAGCCAAAGGCGTTTCAAAACTCCACTTGAAACATAGGGTTCACGCCTAACGAGGCGTGCCAGACACCGATCCTCCCGAGGAGAGGTCTTTTGGGGTTGTCCAACTTTGGTCGATCTTTAACATCGTTAGTTTGTTGACGTTTTCCCACATGTCTTCTGATGACAGAATGACTATAGCCAAGTTGCCTTCCAATAGTTTTGAATGACTTGTCTGTTACGTGCATGCCAACGATTTGCCATCTTAATGCCGCTGACAGTCTCCTCCTTGCCATGCCAACATTTATTGATAAAAGAAGGGATAAATCTTCTTGTTTTGTACCCAGATATCGCATGTGGACGATAGTGTTTTTAGTGACATTCGTGGGAAGCATGCTTCACGTGGACGCGGGGATGTGTTTGGGGAGACTAGAAACATCGTGTTTCACTAAACGAAATGTACTGCAAGACATAGCAATCATTAAAACATAATAAGCAGCAACAGCAACTTCACTGTCGTGAACATTTCTGGGGGTGCTTGCTTAAGTTCCAGGTGTATAGTTTGAGTAAATCCTCACCTCACTGACAAATACCTGTGATGGTTTTTCAAAAATCTTTTATATCATCAGATACAAAAGTGACAAGTTAGCAGAGTGTCCTGGTGGAATGGTGTGGTACAATATACATTAAAAATACAGAGATCGTTATCTGTTGTCTTAACTGTTGGTTGAAAATGGGTGAGTTGTACAACTTTATATTCTTATTATTATTAACAGGTTGAGAGCTAGAAGCCACTATCATGGCTGTATTAAAAAGTGCTAAAAGCCACTTTAGTGGCTTTACACTGAATGCATCAGGATATTGCTTTCACCGCCGATAAATATAAATTTGGATATAAAAGTTTGTTACAATTTATTGGAGAGTGCCAATTGGCACTCTCCATTAAATTGCAACAAAACAATTCTTGCTAAACTAAGGCTATACTTGCTGATAGCACGGTATCTTGGGAAAAAATCCAAGTTATGAATCACAAGGGAGTGCGCTGGCTCAGTGGATACGACACTGAACTTCAAACCCAAAGGTCCACGGTGCATTCCCACCAGGGGTAACTGCATTGTGTCCTTGTACAAGGCATTTAATACCAATGGCTCGCGTCGGGGGCCTCGGGGCATGGTGGCGCTGTGTTCTAAGGCGTACTGCATGTCAATGATGCACTTGTCTTCAACCAACACTAACCCGGGCTTGTGCGGAGTTAGTATGTTGGGGAGTCTGGCAATTGCTCGACGCTGCTTGGTGGTTCTCTCCAGATTCTCCGTCTTCCTCCACTTGTATAACTGGTTTACACAAGGTGACCCTGGCTGTGGAAAGTTTCCTTAAAACCCAAATGGATGGATGGATGGATGGATGGATGGATGGATGGATGGATGATGGATGGATGGATGGATGGATGGATGGATGGATGAAAGATGGTAGGGCTGGGCTGTTTATTGGTTTTTCGGTTCTGTTGGAGTTGGTTTTTTTCAAAACCGAAAACGAACCGCAGCCTTAACACAAAACGAGATTTTCTGTTTCAACAAATTGCCCAGAATTGGTAAGTTTATGACCTCTCAATCACATGTGTTACGCACGCCAAAGGCTAAAAGGTCAGACAAAGGTAAACGCGGTGCCGTTTATGCTTACGGCGAGAGGATTGACAACAAACCACCCAATTTTACATGTAGCTTGTGCCAAAAGATAGTGGTAGTAAATTTCGGGAATACTAGCAGTGTTAAGCGATATCTACAGAATCACCACTAGAAGGAATATGAACAAAAAAAGTCTTTCGTAAGAATCCACATATGCGAAAAAATCGAAAGTGAATTTATTGAACAGGGCGCAGCCTCAGGATCACTCATATTCGAACAAACAAGGATTGAAAGTTACCTGGCAATATATGGTATAAATGTAATATAAATTATCTTCAACTCAAACTCTTCCGCGTGCGGCGCGAAGTGAATTAGTTTGGAGGTAATCATAAAATTTATTGAGTTTTGAAACCTCGAAGTTCACATGGGGAAATGACGGGTAAATTATGTTAATTAGCTGACTTCTGGCATTTTCTCTGAAAGTGTCAATGGCTCCGAGATAACGCTGCGCATTGGCAGTTCTGTTTTTGTCAACAATAAAATGGTTAAATTAAAATGAAACATATCCCGTTAAATGGATGGCTACTGAAAGTTTTTTAAACTTATTGCGAATTGTTTGCATACTATTTGAACTTACTGTAAGGAATTGTGCAGTATAAACTGTTAAGTGTGAATGCTGCATTCCAGCACGCAGTCGTTATATAACCAATACGTGTTTTCCCGTGTTCATTTGTGTGCACGACAAACCCCAGGGTGCAATATTGGAAAAACTTTCAAACCCCACCATGCAGCTGTCTCCCTTGATTTTCATCAATCGCCTGTCCTGACTGAAGAACGAAATGACAATTGAAAATACTTGCAGCTCACTATTATTTTCATTAAGGGGACGTCCAACGTAAATTTGGTCCAATTTCAGGTAATTTTCTCCACAGTCCAGAGAAGGACAGAAATGAATAACCCCAATAAATCATATACCACTTTGTTTGGAATGAAACATAGATTTTGTGGAAACTAACATTTTCCATGTAGCAGAAAGCACTGACTGAAAGTCTGCTATGGCATAAATAAGACACCAGATTTTATACAATAAAATGCCTTAAATGTATTGAATAGTTAAATTCTGCAATCCTTCTAGTACAGACTCGAAGAAATCTTTTTATCATTCTTGCAATGAACGGACCACGAGACCAATTGTAATTTAGGATACCTGCATATCAAAAGGGCTGCCATTTTTCTTGTGTTTGTTTACCTTTTCTGAAGTTCACCAAGGATCAACTCCACACAGTTCAGAAGAATAAGTATGGAGTCATGAGAGAGTGCATCAATGAAAATAAAAAATGTCCAATGTGGCTTTTATGAGTCTGCTTTGACCATACCCCCCACAATCCTGTGCCATTTTGCATGACATCTGTATCAAATTAGTAAAATACGTTGAGATTGATACACCAAAAACGGATAAACTGCCAAGCTTCCTTATTAAATATTATGTGTCCATTTCTGGGGTTGCATGAGCAATGACAGTTGCCAAGAGTGTCATTTGAATGTTCAAGTGTGCCCAAAGCAACAAAAAATGACCTGTCCTGTGTGCAGAATATTTTCACCAATCGGCTACACTTAGTTAGAAATCCTGGCTTCCAATTCATTTATGTACATGATTTGGTATGCTTCATTTGTTTTTGAACTATTGGCCTTCCATAGTTGCTGTTAGGTGAGGCTTGACTGTTGTTTTCTCGTGAGATTTAAGAACATTAATAACTTATCTGCTTAGCAATACTAATTTTATAGGCGGAGGGTTACCGGCCTGAACAATATCAGAATTGTGTTGTTTTTTAAATTCATTCATCCAAACGCTTATGGCGCGTTGTGGTCTCATTTCGGTAATTCGTGTGAATTTTAATCCGCCTAGCGGATTTTTTTCTATTTCTGTCCCCACAGTGTCAACACACATAGATTTTCGCAACCTTCTGTTGCTAACAGCGCTTAAAATCGACGTTGATCCGTCTTATACACAATGCGATTGTGCGAGGGAGATATTTAAATTTACGATGGGACGACTTCGCTATATTTGGTGAACAGGAAGAAACCTTTCTGATAATTCTCCTTGACATTGGTCTTCTTTTTTCGTAGCAGACTTCATCAAGCCTTCTTTACGTCACTAATATAGTTCGGCGACAGTAAAATTATTTTATCGTAAATATACAATTGTGAGGACTATAATGTATGTTGATGTGAATAATTTTTGTTTTCAAATATAATTTTCCACTTTTATGTTTTGATCATCGTCACCAACCAAATAATAGTAGTTCGAATCGGAAGCGCATTAATCCCTTGCTGACCCTTGCGTCACATTGTGCAGATTCTGATCTCAACAACTCTACTATGGATTGTATCTCGCAATTATCACATTGTCAGTTGAATATTGTCCTATGAATGTGTCGTGAGTTGTGCATTACATCGCCTGCCAGATTCAAAAACAGCAGTAAAATGTTTGAAGATTTCAGATGATGGGAAATCAAATCATTTCCCAACTTTGCCCCAAAACCCACGTGATCATAAGAAACGTGTGGCCCGAACAGAATCAAGCGTTTGTGGTCATCCATTTTCGCCTGAGCGTTCTCACCACGTTGGTGATGAAATGATAAATTTGCTTTCTCCGAGTACGGAGTGTAAAGTCTTTTATTTGCAACTCAGACATTCGAATTACCGATCTTTTCCCTGTTAATCCTGACGGTTACTTATGCGGCTGGCAATTTCTTTGTCATCAAAAGCAAAAAAAAAAAAAAATTTAAATTTCAAAAAGTGGATAAATTCGGGTTTTTGTATACTTTTGTCATTATTTTGGTATATAATAGGTCGTTATTGACCACTTTAATTCGTATTTAGGGCATTGTGAACATTTTCAAAAAAATGCCCAAAGCTACGTTGGACGACCCCTTAAAACACGCCTTCATTTCAACTTGAAAATAAAAATTAATTCATTAGTTGCATTTTGTGTTTAGATTTTGTTTTGCGCTTAATAGAGAAGTGATGACTCTTTTGTGAGTAACGATTTGCTCACTATGAGAATGTAATTTGGTACAATGTTGCAATGCTGGGCAGCGTGACAATGCACAACACCTTGAAGGATACCTACAGATGATGCTGAGCATATAAGTTGAATTTTGGATCTTTGTGGAGTGAACAACACAAATATATCGTATATTATAAGGCTTAATTAGTGCAGCCTCATTAAAATACAGCGCGAAACATTGCCAAGCTCAGCAGAAGACCGTAACATACAGAACTAAGCTCTGCTGAGTCAGTCATTGTCGCTACGTTTCATGTAATAGAGTTCCTGGTGTAAGAGAAACGTTCAAAGTGTAGCAAGGCTCATCGAAACGAATGTAGGACGGAAGGAAACAGGACGCAAAGAAACGAAAAAAGGAAACAGGACAGAAAAAACGGACAGAAAGAAACACAAAGTTTTTTGTTTTGAAATTTAGTGTCTCCAGAAAATGACCCTTTCAAAACAATTATTTTTAAACTTTTAAATCAATTTATTATTTTTAATTATATTTTGAATTTATTTTATTTATTTATATTTTTTTTGGCATTGTTACCAATTATGAATAGTTATATTTCCTGAGAAAATATTCGTACACACAAATTTAAACATATTAAGTTGTATTAGTTGCTAAAAGAATATGTAGATAAATAACTAAATAGTGATGATGTACGACTCCGTAGCATTCCGCCCCTCTACCCACCCAGAGACGTGGTGACGGGCAACTATAGGACATTTTTGCCAGGATTGGGGGGGGGGGGGTTGTCACCCACCCCCAAATCCTGGCAAAAATGTCCTATAGTTGGAAATTCGGAGGGAAAGTCACGAGCAGTTGGAAATTCCATCTATCTGGATTTTAGAGCTTCTTTGGTGATGCTAATCACTCCTTTGCTTCCCAAAATTCCAACTCGGTTTCAAATCGGCAAAAGTTCTGACTGTTACTATTTACAACTACAGTGTACGTAGTATCGAGCTATATAAGTATGCATGATGTCAATCGGTACGAGATTTCTATGGTACGTTCACTTCACTTATCGTAATAAAATAATCCTCGAAATGCACTTCAAGAAAATCACATCATGTAAAATCGTTATCCTGAGTTAATTCCACCATTCACAGTTACAAAATGATGAAACAACGAAAATTGGTCATTCCTGCATAAGATCTGATTTAATGTTTGGACAGTGTGAATTGTTCAAAGTTCTAAGCTTGAGCATTTGTTCAGCACATATTCAGTTCCCAGAAGAATACCAAATAATAATAGCCTGATAATTCTATCATAAATGTGTTGGCATTTTAGTTACTAGAATCAATTGTATGCCCCCTTTCATGGCTTCATTTTAAAAATCTTTCTCGGTATTGAATTTCCAACTACGGAGAGGGACCGGGAGGAGGTTTGGCACTCTCGGTCCTCCCACTAGTTGGAAATTCACTACCCTACACCCCCCCACCCCCCTCCAATTGGAAACATCTAGCCATGTCTCAGTACCCGCTACACTGGCAGAAGGACACAGAACGAACAATATATGCGAGGGGTGTAACAACATGTTTCTCAACTTGGTAGGGCATTACCATCCACCAGTGTGGAATGTAATTCATTGGTTCCAACGAGAGGAATCTACGGTAAGTACTCTGCTGTTTGTAATACCCCAAAGAAACGTGTTAAGTTAGGGCATAAACAACTTCAGAAAAGACTTAAAAATCTATGTTAGGATCGAGTAAACGACAGCAAGAGTATATCTGAATTTTTAATTGGTGTTGGTCATAACATACGTATTAACAAGACTGTTCTAAAAGTTTGAAAAACAATTGATATTGTTTCATAATATACAGTTATGGACTTTGTGGTGGTGAATATGATGTGATATGAACCCAAGGAACTTATATTGACCGAGGCGTTAGCCGAGGTCAATATAAGTTTTTAGGTTCATATCATATCATATTTACCACCACAAAAGTCATTAACTGTTTTATTATATATTCACCATCCTCAAAAAAACCCAATCTTCTATTTGACAATTAAAAGTTAAATTATATCAACCAGAAATACTTTTATTTAACAATAAAATAGTTATCATCTGCAGAATAACATAAAAACAAACAATGTTATAGAGATTACATCGACTGAAATAGAACTAGAGAGGGCATTTCCAAAAGCTATATTTAGAAAGTTGATATTCCCCGGAAAACCGGTGTACGTGGATTTTTGAGTACTAGTCACGTGTACAAGATCCAGCCAATAGAAATGTGGTTATTTATAAAGTATATAATAATAACAAATAGCCTACAACAGCCTACAGTTCTTAAAGTTTCTCAAAGGCATACAAATATGGATTTCATTACAAGCGACTCATGGATTAACAAATGTTGGTCATCGGACAATAATGTGTTATGCAGAAAGGTTAATATATATAGCCGGTTCTAATGATATCCATCTTTGTATGGTTTATTGAAAAATGTTTTTCAAAACCTGAAATTTAGTTTATTTTTTCAAAAAGCTGTGTTAGAAAAAGGTCCTATGTATATTATTTACATATATATATTGTTTAATCAGTTGATTCCCATGATAATAATTTTTCTCTGCTATATCTATACATATATTTTTCAAATGTTTGTCGTCTGACAATAATGTATTATATAGGGGTTAATATATAGCCATATTTGTATGGGTTATTGAAAACTTGTAAACTACACAGGATGTAAATAAAAGCTGCTTTGTATCAACTTTGTAGTTTTATCTAGTCACTCAAAACAACATCTATCCCCACAAGGATGAACTTTTATAAAATTATATTTATTTACAGTTTTATACATTCAGAAATAATTTCTTTCCATCAATTTGTATTAAAATAGTCTTTCAGACAATTTTCATTCAAATTTTTTAAAATATTGTTTGAAATACTGAAAAAGTGTTTTTTTTTCCTTTTCCTTCTTTTCTGTTCCCTTTTGTCCAACCCAAAAGTGTTTATTTCCGTTTCTTTCTTTCCTGTTTCCTTTTGACCTATCCAAAAGAGTTTCTTTCTTTCCTGTTTTTATGTCATGTTTTTTGCCTAAAGCATAGTCATGTTTTATAACTTAGCTCAATCTGTAATTTATATATAGAATATACCCATAGTAGCTTGGTCTACCAAATGTTCACCACGAGTGGTGAACATTTGGAACACCAAGCTACTTTGTGCATATTTTATTTATACCATGATCGTCAGATTATTAAGAGTTTAAATGTGAAATAATACTATATTCAATATTAACACGTGCGAATCTGTTTTGTTTACATGAGCACCGGTGAGCGGTACTTCCGCTGTCGATTTTATCGCCGAAACGAAATGGAAAATGAAACGCGCAATTCACGGTTCTTTTTCATTTTAATAACATAATGATATACGGTTTCAGGTTATGGATACTTTATTAGCATGAGACAATGCATGTTCGTTATTTTTGGTACCATATGAGGTAAACTCATTTAAAAACATAATAAATAATTGCCGTTTTCATTTCACTCTTCGCTAGGCGACGAGCGATAAAGATTGCGTTCAGATCGAGGTCACCAAATGTCAACTTGGATGTAGTTCCACTGTACGTATAAATTTTAGAAATCCCATTGCTGGTGTGTTCACCACAGACACATGTGTTCACCACGGTTGGTGTGTAAAGCTAAAATTTATGTGATATGTTTTTTATATATAGTAGAATAGGTAATATGGTATAAAAATAGAGTTAGAAGCTGACATCAGGTGGGACTATCAGCTGAGTGGCAGAAAGGTTAAAGGATTCCGCTGGGTTGCTCATGTGTTTGTTGAATCATACTCATGCAAAAATATATTGAGTTCCCATATACGTTCCACACTGCCTCACTAATGTATCGGAATTGTTATTTTGTCAGTTGCCTTAAAGGCAGTGAGGCTTTCTGTATATCTGAACATTTCTATTGGGAAGAAAGCCTTTTTTGGAAGCATATTTTTTCACATAATTTTAGGCACCCAGTCATCCGCCCCTCAGACAGAGGCATTCGGTGGATTTATCCAATATTATGTCCTGCCTTTGGGGTTTAACTTTTGTTATTTTGTTTTTTACTGTCTACAAGAATTATATGAATCGTATGCAGAATGAGTAACTTGAAAGAAGATTAGAAACAATGAGTTTAAAAAATTGAATTGGGGGAAAAACTTGTCTCAGCATCGGGGGACCCACCCCCGGGGGCACATTGTGTCTTACAATTTTTTTCTGACGATGTCAGTTTGTTTTACGTGAAATGTGACACTTCTAAAATAAATTTCATTTTTTTCGAGAAGAAAGCATTGAGCTGCAGTTTTTGACTCTGAAAAAAATACGAAATGTATTTATAACAAGTACAACGTCATGATTGAATACATCGGCCAGGATCCCCCCATATTTTCTTGTGAGTTCATGTGGTGTTGTGATTGCACATGTCTGGATGTCGCGTTGTACTGTAAAACGTGAAAAAGTTAGGGTTTTTGGCTGTTTGTGTTCTAAATAACCCGCACGATGTACGGATACTACCAGATCAAACGTAGGTGTGTAGCTTTAATGTCTGATCGAGACCTTTGAATGTTAACAGCTCCTAATGTTAAAAAAATGCCCATGGTTTCCCCATGTAATGAAATGACTGACATATTATGGGGGTGTACACCCTCCAGAATCTTTTTTCAAGATGACATTCGCTTTATTTATTTATTTATTTATTTATTTATTTATTTATTTATTTATTTATTTATTGGGGTTTTAACGACACTTTCGACAGCCAGGGTCACCTCGTGTCGGACAGTTTTCGGGTGGAGGAAGCCGGAGGATCAAGAGAGAATCACCGAGAAACGGCGAGCAACTGCTAGCCTCCTCAACAGCAGGGTTAGCATTTGTTGAAGACAAGTGCACCATCGACGAGCAGTACGCTTTACTACATAACGCCACCGTTCCCCCACGCGGGCAATGGGGACGAAGTGTCTTGTCCAAGGACACAACGCGGGTGCCACAGGTGGGGCCTTCGCTTTGATACACGCTCAAAATTACAGACAAAGGTTGAGGGACTAACTGCCTACCTTACATAAACCCAGATAGAGTAAAGACTCGCTTCGGTCATACAGAGGTTACAGTTGACACTAGAATTTGGGTGCTGTGATTGTATTATGTACTATTTTGAAGTCATAGCGCGCTGAGTAAGTGCACTTTTGTCCCTGTCATATTGCTCCATTAGTGTAACTCAATTCCTGAAGAAAAACAATGGCGCCCAACTCTGTACAATTCTAAACCAGGAAACTGAAATCATTAACCTCATTCCTAACCTCTATTGGGATACATGTACATGTATTGACGAAAATAGATTTTAAATTTCGACTGCATATACAAAATGAAGAGAGTTGATTACTACTTAATAACACCACAAGAAACATTTGCAAACTTTCATCACATGGACCATCGGGTGCATCCCGGTCTTCCATGTGATGAAAGTTTGCAATTGCTTCTTGTCCTCAGATTTTGTAAATAATTACAAGTAAAAAATATATCCCACGGCGATTTAGTAGTAACCCACCCTCCACATACAGTAGTCTCAATATATCCCACAGCGGTTTAGTAGTAACCCACCCTCCACATACTGTAGTCTCAATATATCCCACAGCGATTTAGTAGTAACCTACCCTCCACATACAGTTGTCTTAATAATTTTTTTCTGTTTGATTGGTTCAGTTCGTTATTTCACTATGCCGATCTTACTAATAGCGTATTATATTTTGCATTGCACAGCGCAAACGCTCTTGTGTATTTCAGATTACTTCATACTTCTGCAGTAAGGAGCGCATTAACTGTGATGAATTGACAATAATACAGTCGAAGTTGAACGTAAACGCCGAATCTCAAACCTCAGACCATGTCACCGTCAGTTCATCACAATAACATAAAAATTTCAATAAGACCCTTCCCATAGCCCAAAACCCACAACATGAAATGAATAATACAACTTTTAACGACAAGTTTGGGGAGCGCGGTGGCTCAGTAGGTAGAGGTGCAGGCTGCAAAGCGAGAGGTCCTCGGTTCGAATCCCATCTGCGGCAACCGCGTTGTGTCCTTGGGCAAGACACTTCATCTCCATTGCCCGCGTGGGGGCACGATGACGCCGTGTACTAAGGCGTACTGCACGTCGATGGTGCGCATGTCTCCAACCAATCTAACGCGAGTTACGATGTTGGGGAGCTGGCAGCTGCTCGTCGTTGCTCGGTGGTTCTCTCCGGGTACTCCGGCTTCCTCCACCCGTAAAACTGTCACGGTCATGATTAGCCATTGTGCATAAATATGTGACCTTAAAAATATCAATAAACAATAAACGACAAGTTTAGTAAATAAACCCATTGTGTACCCCACGACTTCACTGGACAAATAATCAATTAATGAGATAATGGTTGAGGTCACTCCATCTGAGTTCAAATCGTAAAGTGATTACTACTTTAAACAATACTTCAATCGGAACAATATGTGCTGCACACTAGTACGGAAATGGTTAACCGGATAACGGGGTTGAAGCCAGTTACCTACATAACCGATTAGAAAACCTGTCAACCGTTTATCTAAAATATCGTTAGTGATCATCATTCCATGGTCAATTTATTTATTTATTGGTGTTTAAGGTCACATATTAATGCACAATGGCTAATCATGACCGTGACAATTTTACGGACGGAGGAAGCCGGAGTACCCGGAGAGAACCACAGAGCAACGACGAGCAGCTGCCAGCATCCCATGGTCAAAAAGTAGTAAATCTGCCGTTTATCATTTGTGATAGATTACACCTCGACGTCACGTTGTATATATTGAGAAATACTTAACTGTGGCGTTTAGGATTTCGTTAATGATCGGTATTTTCCGTGAGTCCTGAGTAATCGTAGAAACTATTCCTTAGTATGTATACAAACGAACGTTGTCGAGTACTCGACAACGTTCGTTTTTATACACACTACATTGTACGTAATAGTTTCTGACAATACTGCTTTCCAATTCGGTTACGAAAATGAACCAATCGTTTCAGCCCTGAATGAACCAATCGTTTCAGCCCTACTGCACACGTGAAAACTCTAGAAAAATGAAGTCGTTTACAAATTACTCCATTGAATGAATAATTACAGAATGGGCAACCTTTGGGAGACGGTTCACATAAGCTGGAAGACGGCTCACATAAGCTTTCAACTTTCTTGCAAATCCCCAACTACAGCAATTTTGTTTGATACATTATGTGTTAATTGTATTCACTAAAAATTATGTACAAAACATTCAACGTTGTCACTCGTTCGCAAGTATACAGTTAACTTGTTTGTTTTTAAAATAAATACTGTTTAAATTAAATATTGTGCTTGTGACGTCAGGCGGTAACATATAGTAATGAAGCAGTAAACTTAGAAAAAAACTTAGTGATCTCTCATCTAATCAGAGGGTGAGATTTTAGTCTTATTGGAACATTGTACCTTTAGGCTACATGTATTATATTGTTAGAATGTACAGTAAAACCTGTCCTGAGAAACTACTGTATTGAGAGACCACATGTCTTGAGAGACAACTGTCACTTTGAACTGGTTATTTTACTCCTAAATGGACCTGTTATGCAAGACCATCTGTCATGAGAGACCACTTTTGTCTGGCAAAATGATGGTCTCTCAAGACAGGTTCTACTGTATCCCATTTTTTCACAATCTATTTTTTAATTTTATTTCAGGGAGGTGGATGTCGAAAACTAGCTTTTTTGTGGTCTTCAGCCATTTCCTGTCAACATGGGTAAGATGCGTTTGTTTACATTTCAATTACTTTTTTATGAGGAGGAGGAGGAGGAGGAGGAGGAGGAGGAGGAAAAAGGGGTGGCCTCAAATGAATTGCAAAAACTAAACAATTTTTTACTCCTAAGATTAATCTTGTGCCCTCCATGTACTAGATGAAATATTTAAAGAAGGAATCAAATGTGATATACTAATGTCGGCGTGCTTTGATTACTGGCAAAGGTTGTATATCCTGTCCCATAGCTTGCCTGGAATGTTATGCATTGTAATTGTGTTAAATACGATCACAGATCTGAAAATAAAGAACTCAGGCCTTAAAAAGTTAAAAATATGTTTGTCAGGCCCCGCCACATGGTCCTTTTGTCTGCCACATGCTCTGTTTTCATAACCAATGCAAACTTAAAAAAATAAAAATTAAGTGGTTTCTGTCTGATATTTTACCCAAGTTAATAAAATTGATAAATTTGTCCATTGAGTGCAAGAAGGCTTTGCAATGCGTTAGCATTGCAAAGCCTTCTTGCACTCAAGGGACAAAATACACCACCACCCATGCTATTCCTTAGATGATGAAGCCTAAAACATAAAACAAACCAAGAACATGAACTTTTGATGGCAAAGAATAATTACAACAATACAAAAATGAAAATAAAAAACCGCCCGCCCATACGTAGTTTTACAAAAAACGGCCTGAGAAACAGAAGATCTAATTTGTGGGGCCCTAATATTGTAACCCATTGGCAGATTATGCTGTAGCGTCTATCAGAAAGTCAGTTGTCGTTCTTAGACTAACTACTACCGGTTGGTATTTGCGGTATTATAAATATTACGACTCGAATTGTTAGCGCATAGTCAAATTTCGCTTAGGGGCAAACACCACGGAATACATTAGGACCCCCGACATCAACTCACCCCTGTCGGGAATGAATTGATGGAGTGGGATCCCGAGGAGTTCTACCCGTAGAAAAATGTGCTTGGCAATCAATATGACATCACAATCAACATCGGCTCGTACACTGCACATCACACAAATCAACGGCATGACCTTTGAAAAGTTTGTCGTTGTACGGTAATGCCGCCGTGGACTGGTCACTGTCAACGGAATGGGTAGTATTTCCACGGACGCAATAATATTAGATTCCCAAAACTAATTACTGAATAATCATCAAAAATTTAATTAACGAAGAACCGGGTACAACCCGGTGCTTCATTAATTAAAGTTTTGCTGGTGATGAGTTTTATTACCTGGTCACTTCCCACGCGTGGATTACGACCAATCCACGGCGTCTGCACTGTAATTATGACACACAATTACGCGGTAGACTTTTTCCATGAATTTTTTAATATTATCGCAGTTTTGACGTACGTTATTCAATTGAATCACAATGTCATACTGCCCAACCGGTTCTCGGATTCTATGAGAAATCAGAGGATTCTCTGTTGATGGTAAGTTTCTATGTTGAAATCGAGTCTTTTCACCCAGCAGATACTGTCGCAGAGGAGAGTTTCAGTCACCCGAGTAAGATGGAGGGGGTATTTATCAATCCCTTTGCATTTATCAAGTAGCAGGGTTGTCGATGGCGGCTCGGTTCATCTAAGGGAGACGTAACTTATTTTTTTATGCAGAAAAATAGGCTGTACAACCCTAGAGGGGTCTGGTAGAATTTCTATCTTATGGACAATCAGGTGGATTTTTAACCAATTTGTAGGCATAATTTTAGGAATCTGAGCTGATAGATTGGAAGCGAAATATATTGGGAATGAAAACAATTTAAGTTGGGCACTGTGAATCGTTTTAAAATATGCACAATTTAGACGTCTGTGGGTATGGTACACATTAAAAAGTGGTTCAGCAGATTCTCTGTGGCCTGTATGGAGGGTTCTCAGTGGTTCTGTGCAAAACATTTCGTTGTTTTGGGTATACAGTACGTGCGAGGCGTTTTACCTGAGAACGCCCGTAGCTGCGGCAGCGACCATAGAAATCGGAAAAAAAGTCTTTTTATATCCTATTTCTATGGCAGCGACAACGGGTGGAATGGATTACAATCCGCAGCGGACCGATGAAACTAATAATCTTTCACTGCAAACAAAAGGGTTGAGAATTAGCGCTTTTCGGTAAAATGGTCATATTTCAATGAATGGAAAATGCTTCCGTACGAGTCATCCACTGCTACGTCGGGTGATTGGGATTAAATTTAATTCAGGCCAAAATATGTCACTCAAAGAAAGAGCTGATTGTTTCAGCTGCAGCAGTGTTCATACATGTAACAACAAACATGTGTGCCCCCGTTTAGTTTATCTTTCGTGTGAGAAAACCATTCACTCGTTGCTTTATTTTGACTGCAACTGTTCGGCATTTTTTTTTTTAAAATCCAATACACCTTTGGTATTTTGGGAAGACGGGGGTGTATAGAGTGTGCCTCCTGTTTTCGAAGACACAGGACTAGCTCACGTTAGGCCAAGGCATCACTCTAACCACCCCCCCCCCCCCCCCGCATCCCATATCACATTTTCAATGGAGTTTTAGAGTTCAACTTCGAAAAAGAACTGATGACTGTGTTCCTGCAATTTCGTCGCCTCTGAACGAGCAATTCCCTGCCTTTTCGACCTGTGTTACGCGGGTTGTCATTTACCACTGAATAAAGCTTTGAGCCCGGTCAGTTACTCATCACCTACCAGTTATCACTTGAAGAATCAATGAATAAAGGCTTAAATTTAATAGCTTAGGTTTTGGACTCCCTCATTGTATGGATCGTAGTTTGTGGTATTTGTTCAAACGACAGAAAACACATCAGAATGAGTTTTAGGATATTTAATTGTCATAATATTGTTAAATACGAAAATTTATGCCTAACTGTACATGGAAGTCAAAACACAGCCCACAAAATCAACAATGACCGACCAAAAAAGGTTATGAACCACTAAATAAGTGAACACATGACTTGGAGCATTTGAAACAAGTTGTGAGTAGGATGAAATAGGGCTGATCAGCCGATTGATTAAATATATTTTGACTTTGAAACTATTAATTAAAATTTTAATTCGTCCACTTTAGAAAGGATAAATAAGTTTGTTTGTAATTTAGTGCATAAATGTGTGAGAATCTCTCAAAAACACGAGGCATGGAAAAAAAAAGTGTGAGGCCATTCAGTGCAAGACCATGAGGTAGTTGTGAAAATTCGAAATTTAAACTGAAATTTCATGTGGCAACATATATTTTTTTCCAGTTTAAATTTTTCAAGAGATGATGTACTTTGTGGATGTATAGGTATTTTTTCAAAACAATTTGGTGTGTTGTACAGAGAGTGAAAGGTTATCACTGTGGTCAATGGGATTTATTTTGACGTTCATAACCATAAGGAATTTGCTCATCGCGTCATTTTCAATTGCAAGACATTTCGTCCTTATTCAGTTCGACCCAAACAATATTCGTGCCAGCGTGAAGAACATTCATATCACTGACCCGTGCCGATGCGAAGGACTGCAATTGACATCTGGGAGATTTGAAGTTCATTTTACACGAAAGGAGATTATTACTAAACTACCGAGGAGGGGGTTTTCCACCCAACAATTATTTACAAGTTAAAGGGGTTAGCATAATACATGGATATTGGGTGAATTTGGAAACACGGACCCACCCAGTGTAAATTCCACCAAGGTAATAACTCGGGTTGGGGATAACTGCGCAAACAACGCCTATAAAATACCCAAGAGGCAGTAAGGGTTATGGGGTGGTATTGAAAGTCTCAATTTTGTACGGCAAGGGTCGAAAGGCTCTGGGTTGGAACACCCAAGCGCCACGGAGATGGGATGGAGTCTGCGAGTCACAAGAAGGTTTGGGAATTTCTCATTTTGTTTGTGGGAGTGGGGAGGGTAACAACCCACTTACGCGATTTCTACGCCACTAGTTGCGGGGTGTATTTCACACCGGACGTATTCTGCTTAAACTTGTAAATAATTGGCGGGTGGGAAACCTCCTCCTCGGTGGTTTAATAATAATCTTCTTTTCCCGAAGTATGAACTCCAAGTCTCCAACATGTCAATTCCAGTCACACGCAACGTACGTGTCAGTGATACGAATGTTCTTCACGCTGGCACGTCTATTGTCTGGGTCGAACTGAATAGGGACGAAATGTCTCGCAATTTAAAATGACGCAACCAGTAGCCTAGAAATCGCGTAAGTGGGTTGGTACCTCCCCTCCCAAACAAAATGGAAAATTCCCAAACCCTCTTGTGACTCGCAGCCTCCATCCCATCGCCATGACGCTTGGGTTCCCCAACACATCGCACTCGATTCTTGCCATACAAAATTGAGACTTTCAGTGCCGCCCTCCTCAACCCTTACTGCCTGTTGGATATTTTGTTAGTGCTGTTTGCGCATTGTCACCGAACACGAGTTGTTATTTGGGTGGAATTTACACTGGATGGGAGGGTGTTTCCAAATCTGCCCTATATCCATGTATTGGTTGTGGATTTGCACCAGACGTATGCAGAATTTCAAGAGAAGTATATGTTACCCCGCATATAAAATACTATGTGATTCGATTTATTAGAATGGGTCGATCTGCATTGGAGCGAAACTTCATGACAAAAATTGTCTGACTCATCCACGTGCTGTTGGAAATGTTTTTTTCTCGCGTTTCAACGAATAGCGAGAAAAAATTGTCTGGTCGTTGCATCTATAGGGTCAAACGTTACACCTGTACGGTGGTCATGGTAGCGGGACATAGGACTAATGAGATTACTCCATGCGTTTAAAGGTGGTCACCGATGCGTGTCAGCATTGCGTACCGGTCATTTCTAGGCTAACTCTCACTTTGGGAGCACCAGTTCAGTTTAGTGCAGGTCCGAGCACGTCTATCGCAATCATGCAGTGACATCGGACGCAGGTTTCCAGGGGGTTTTCCCGTTAAATGAAACATGGTTTTATTCCTGGTTTTTCCTGATCGGCATGTTTGCGTATCTGTTGAGACTTTATCTGATAACTATCATTTCTTTTGAAATTGAATATCTGATACTTTACGATTTATTCGACACCAACTCACAAATTACGTGTCAATGCAACCTGTTTATCTAACAGTTGTTAATAAATGCTCCTAAGCCGTCAGCCTAGAGCGTCTAAAATCATAGGGATTTTGTGTTTTATCCCTATTTGCATAGTTAGGACTTTGTGAAAAACTTTGCCCACGTGAAAAACACATAGACTTACTGGTGTGTTCTGCCAATCGTCATTGTTGGATAAATAGTTGAAACACGCTTGCATTGTTTTCTGTCAATTGAATACATTTTCCTTTATCCATTTATTGCAATAAGTGCACTTGCAAAATTTCATCGCATGGACCACCGGTGGTCAAAGTGATGAAAGTTTACAAGTGCTTCAAGTATTTTGTCCTCAGAAGTTGTAAATAATGACTAAGTGAAAAATCTATTCCACAGCGATTTAAAAAGAAGTAATCCACCCTCCACATACTGTAATTTCAATATTTCTTTCTGTTTGATCGGTTCAGTTCGTGATTTCACTACCGACCTCTCTAATAGTGTATTTTATCTTACAATCAACATGTATTTTGTCTGTATTAACTCCGCAATTGTCGTGTATCCGACCCCCATGATACAGGGGTTGGACACAAGCACTTCCTCTCGCGTGAGTTCCATTTTTTTTCTTTTTGTTCATCCGTACGAATAAAAAGATCGTTATATATTCGTCTACATTCTTGACTTATCCCCAGTATATTGTAAGATAAAATGATTATTACCATTATGTGGATGTAAGTAGTGAAGGCTGACACTATAGGGACAAACACTTAACACTGATTTCCCCATACTCCAATGCTGACACTATAGGGACAAAATTAACATAGGAATCTCCATAGGGGTTTTGTCCCTATAGTGTCATTTTTGTCCCTATAGTGTCAACATTGGAGGCAGGAAAAAAATTTTAAATTTTTTTTCCTGCCTCCAATGTTGACACTATAGGGACAAAAATGACACTATAGGGACAAAACCCCTATGGAGATTCCTATGTTAATTTTGTCCCTATAGTGTCAGCATTGGAGTATGGGGAAATCAGTATTAAGTGCTTGTCCCTATAGTGTCAGCACTGGGGTAGAGGCCTCCCAATGACTTTATACTGACAGGCTTAGGTGGGTTTGTCTTCCATACACTTTATATGCTGGCAAAATATATGTTTATTAATCAATCTCTCCATACTTTAAACCGTATAACACTTTACTACATGGAAGGATTGATTGATAAACATACAATCTCTTACACACAGTGGAAAAGAGAAGTATCTCTTAACTCTTTTTCACTTATGGGATGGAATGGTGAATAAAGTATCTCTTAATTTTGTACCTATAGTGACAGCGATGGGGTAGAGGCCTCCCAATAACTTTATACTGACAGGCTTAGGTGGGTTTGTCTTCCATACACATTATATACTGACAAAATGTTCTGCTTGTTTAAAACGTACTACCTAATATACATCGCTCGACTGGTGGAGTTTTTTTTCTATTTATTACTGGAAGATACGACATATAAAAATACTGTCAGATTTCGTCTGGGTGTTTTTTTACACGCGAATGTCTTATAAATCCGATGTGAATGTGTGTCTTGCAGTCAATTTAGTTAGCACATGTGTTTGAAAAAAACATATCTCTCGTTGCGGTTGAAACTATTCTACAAATAGCTCATGTAAGAGATACATTTTTTTCAAACACATGTGCTAACTAAATGCAACTGCGGAGAAACTCCTTCACGGACTGATTGTTTTTTATCGACTGGCAGTGATGTGTGTTTTCAATACTTTTTCAAAACTGCTTGAAGCTGATTTCAACATTTCACCGTTAGATATTACAGTGACATTAACCCCGAGAAACAATTTCATTTTTCACACCACAAAACAGTGAATGTTTTTACAGTGTAAACTGTTTTACCGGCAAAAAAAAGAATAGCTTTTCCTTTTAACCAAAAGGAAAAGCTATTCTCTTTTATGCTTGTATTAAATTCGTAACAGATGTTGATACGAATTCAGCAAAAGAAGGCGCAATTCTGAGATATCGTTCTGAAACAAATCTTAACCACATTGAAAATCATGCTTTACACTCCTCAGATGTTTTTGCTACACAATGTCAGTCTTTCCCTCCAAATTATTTTTTGTGTGGGAAATTGTGACATTCTGCTGGTGAAAACTAATACATTGAGTATTTCATCATCCATCATCTGACCAGCGTGGGGCAAGGCGCGTGAATTACTCATTGCATTATTTCCTGCCGCCTTTTGCTTTCCCCTTAAATGACTGAAAACACACCTTGGCGTGGGTCATAAACACAATTGTCTTATGGTTATGAAACTTGAAACATTTGTCGAAATAGAATTTCCAACACAAGACTCGTGTAAGGGGATTAAGCATTCCTGTGGTTAGAATTATCTGAGAAATAATTCATGATATCTTCATTATAAATTATAGAACCCCCACAGGACTCTGAATGCAGTTAGCTGATGGAATATCGCAGTGTGAAAAATAGACCAGCTTATAATTTCCTCAAGTTGTCTCTTCTGTGTGGAAGGATGTGAATTTTATATATTATACATGTGGACAAAATGTGGAGGGAAAATATCGCAGTGTGAAAAAAACGACATTATTATCGCTTCAGGCGGGGGAGTGGAGCGACAATAATGCAATTTAAATATACACACTGACTGGCGAAAATTTCAAACTATCAGCGGGATATTAATTGATGCGTGTGCTGGAAAAAAAAAACAGATGTAATTGATCTAAAGAGAAAAAATCGATTTTTTACAATCTGACTTGCTGCTGAATAAGATAGAGTTCTTCCCCTTCCACCGAAAAAATGTTTGATTCACTTGCCATTTTACAAGTAAAAACAGAATTTATTTACCACAGTAAAACAAATACTGCCTTACTTCCTGCCTCGCCACAGAGGCTTACTCCGAGAGTGTAAAAAGGGGGGTTTATGTTATTTACAGTAGTAGGGGGAAATATTTCGGCCACAACACTCAATGTGGCCTTCTGTGGTTTGGGTTATTGGTGAATGGTTGACTTGTGAAAATTGTAATCAGTGGTATTTTCCCTTGCCTTCCACCATCCATTCAATGGTTGGTGGAAGGCGGAGGAAAATAACTCTGAAAAGAAAAAAATATCTAAAACACCATTTTCACATTTTAGAATTTTTATTCCATGAAATTTTACATAAGTGTAGTGTCACTTTGAAAATGTTCACATCTTCTTGGTAAATTTTGCCATTTTAGGTTGAATGTCCTTTTTGGGTTTTCGTTTTCTCGACACTTTCATCGGGGGTGGTTCTGTCTCCGGGAATAAATTTTCTTCATCAACTTCCATCTTTGATTCAGTAGGTATGTCCACTTTGTACAATAAAGTATCATCATCATCGTTGAATTCCTGTAACACCGTCTGCTCAGCTTTTGGATGTAAGGCAAATCCCACAGTTGGTAAAACTGGTATATTATTTAGAGGATGCATGGAATTAAACCCGTACCCTCTAGTTGTTGAAGGAGGTGGACGCTCTATCTGTTGCGGAGTCATGTTATTTGCTGTTGATAAATACATTTTCCGCTTCTTACATTCATTCATGTAATGTCCTCGCTCATTGCAAAAAAAAAACACTCTCCTTTATTGGGGCAAGCCCAACTCCGATGATGTTTTTCTTGACAAATCGAACAACTATCTTTTGGTTGTGTCAACTTATATAACTCATTGACAAGTCTTTTCACTTCACCCCATCTGGATGGATTGTAGTATATGCTTTTAACATCATTTGTCTTGTCCATTCTTGGATCTCTATTCATTTTTTTTAAAAAAGTTCAGAGGAGACTAAAAGCGCGTCTTTCAGCCTGGTCAACTCAATCACAAGTGTGTTTCAACCCACCGCCCCCTCACTTTTTATACTTTTTTTTCAAAGACCAGATATTTGTGTTTTTCACTGAAACACAAATATCTGGTCGTTGAAAAAAAAGTATAAAAAGTGAGGGGAGGGAGTGGGGTGAAACACACTTGTGATTGAGTTGACCAGGCTGAAAGACGTGCTTTTCAAAGATGAAGAGGGGATTAGTAGACTACAGCGAATCAGAGGATAGTGACACAGAACCTGTAACGCCCGATGCCAAGAAGTCGAGATTGACTGAAGATGAATGGAATACAAATTCTGTACAGAATTTGTATTCCATTCATCCACAGTTATTACGTACATCCAGAAAATTTCACTCTGAATCACATGTATGCAGAGTGACTTTAAAGCAATTCGATGGCACTAATCCACTCGAGTTTCTAACTGAAATATTTGATTCGTTAGTGAGAGATGTGAAGCGAGAGTGTGGTATACAAGACAGAGATCCTGTGAGGATATCCATCCACCATCCAGGTCTTGAGGTGGGTATTTTTATTCCTTTTACAAAGGCTATGGGTGTCACTGGAAAAACAGTGTTAGATGAAATTGAAAAAGTTATTCAATCAAATGAGAATTTTACTATACACGATGGTCAATTATCTTTAGAAATAACACACACTTCACTACCACATGGGTCTGGGCGAAATGCACCCATTTCATTTGCATCTGTTGGCAAACTGGTTGGAAATAAGAAAAGTATTATCGAAATTAAAAACTCCTGTGATTCCATGTGTCTCGCACGTGCCATTGTAGTGGGAAAATGCCATGTTGATAAAGATAATTCAGAACTTTGGGAGAAAAAATGGGACAAAATAAAAAGATCCAACAGACCGACACAGGAGTGGGAAGCTAAAATATTGATGGATAAAGCAGACCTCGAATATAATAAAACTTGTGGGTATGAGGAATATCATAAAATTCAAGAGTTACTCTCACCAGACTATGTGATCAAAATCCACCCACAATTTGTCAAAGAAAAGTTTTTATACGAACCACCGCAAACTACAAAAGAGAGTAAAGTTATTCACATTTACCACCACGAGAAGCATTTTGACACCATCACTAAGATTACAGGGTTTTTAGGATGTGCTTACTATTGTGAATATTGCAATGTAGGCTATAATAACAGAGAACGTCATAGATGTTCGAAAGGCTGTGTATGTTATTCTCCACTACCATGTACACCTGAACATCCTGTTCACTGTTACACTTGTAATAGAGATTTTGTAAGTTCATCTTGTTATAAAAATCACACAACTCTATTACAGAACCAAGAAAAATCAATCTGTCGATTAGTGAAGAAATGTTTATCATGTAAAATGCACATATATCCAGGGAGCGGAACACACATCTGCAATGGCTTCAAGAAATGCAAATATTGCCATCAATTAGTCAAAAGCGAACATTATTGTTTCTTTCCAAAATACAAACCACCCAAGAAAGACAAAATGACGAAAGTACCCTTTGTGTTTTATGATTTTGAAACAACTCAAGACTCAGGTCTCCATACCCCAAATTACTGTGTTGCACACCGTGCATGTGGGGAATGTATTTGCAAGCCTATAGATCAAGAATGTATTTTCTGTGTCAAAGTTGGAAGAAGGGAATATATTTTTAAAGGAGAATCTACTTTGAGTGATTTTTGCAATTGGCTTTTCAGTAAGGAACATTTAGATACAACAGCTATTGCTCACAATTCAAGAGGGTTCGATGCACAATTTATCTTAAGACATCTCATTGAAACTGCTACATCAAAACCCGATGTCATCATGAATGGAAACAAAATTATTTCTCTGAAAGCTTGTGGTGTTAGACTCATCGATTCATTGAGTTTCCTTTCTATGAGATTGGCACAATTCCCTAAAACATTTGGTTTAAGTGAACTTGCAAAAGGTTATTTTCCTCATCTGGCAAACACAAAATCATATCAAAACTACATCGGACCTTATTTAGATGCAAAATTATACATGCCTGATTCTATGTCTCCCCCAGTCAGGGATGATTTTATTAAATGGTACAATCAAAAATTTACTAGTAATGCTACTTTCAATTTTGCCAAAGAAATGGACATGTACTGTAAATCTGATGTAGACATCCTCCGTAGAGGGTGTGGGGAGTTCAGAAAAAAATTTATTGAATGTGATGGGATAGATCCTTTCAGGGAAGCTGTGACTTTAGCTGATGCCTGTAATAAAGCTTGGCGGAAAAATTCAATGCCAGAAAACACAGTTGCCATCATTTCAGACATAGGATATCCCACTGCTGTTCGATATTCCATGAAAGCCATTAGATTCTTACAGCTACTAGCACAAGAAGAAGGCATACACATTCAACATGCACTAAATGGTGGGGAAACTAGAATTGGAAATTATCATGTAGATGGTTTTCACAAAGAGACAAACACAATCTATGAATTTTATGGATGTATGTGGCATGGATGTGAGACTTGCTATCCTGACAGATTCGAGAAAAATCCAATCAATTCACAATTCTATCAATCTCTGTACAACAAAACCCAAGATCGCATAAAACATTTCAAATCATTGGGGTATAATGTACACATAGTGTGGGAACACGAATTTGATCATCTATGCAAAACGGAGCCAGATGTTCGAGCTTCTATAGATACATTTTTTCCACACATGGATCCCATTCAGCCACGTGATGCATTGTTTGGTGGGAGAACAAATGCCATTAAATTACATTACAAAATTGATGAAAATACAGACACAGAAATTAAATACATAGACATTTGTTCACTCTACCCATATGTCAATAAACACAGAGAATATCCAGTCTCTCATCCAGTTATTCTTACAAAGGAAAACATAGACACTGACAAAATAAGGCAATACAGAGGGCTTATCAAATGTAAGATCCTACCCCCTCAAAATCTTTTTTTACCAGTTCTCCCCATTCATTGTAATAAGAAAATGACATTTACACTCTGCAAAACATGTGCAGAACATGAAACAGATCACTGCCAACACACACCAGACCAACGTGCAATAGTAGGTACATGGACATCTGTTGAACTTGCCAAATCACTGGATTTGGGGTATAGCCTAATTGAGACTTATCAGATTTGGCACTGGGATGAATGGTCTTCAGAGATTTACAAACATTATGTGAACAAATATTTAAAAATGAAACAAGAAGCTAGCGGGTTTCCAGATTGGGTGAAAACAGAAACAGACAAAAACACATTTAAAAAAGATTATGCACAAATTGAAAACATCTATTTGGAAAATGTTGAAAAAAATCCAGGAAAAAGATCGTTTGCCAAAACCATGTTAAATTGTCTCTGGGGAAAGAATGCACAAAACAATATCAAAAGTAAAACTAAATATATAAATGAACCGTCCGAATATTTTGATATAATACAGAGCAAAGACAAAATTGTGAACAATGTGGAATTTTTTGAGCATGATCAATTTGTTTTAGTAAACTATATTGACATTGCAGATGTTTACACACCACACAGTTCAGCAAATGTTGTTGTAGCATCGTTTGTAACCGCGTATGCGCGTTTAGAATTATATAAAGTTTTGGAACAATTAGGAACACGAGTTTTATACTTTGACACAGACAGTTGTATTTACATCCATAATCCCACACTTTGGAACCCAAAAATTGTAAATAGCAGGTTAGGTCAATGGACAGATGAACATCCAGAGGCAAAAATCACAGAGTTTGTTGGATTAGGGCCAAAGAATTATGGATACAAATACATTAAAGGTGGAGAAATACATACCACATGTAAAGTTAAGGGGATCACATTAGATTTCAAAACATCACAAAAAGTTAATTTTGAGAGAATGGTTGAGTGTGCACGAGACAGAGAGAATTACAAAATAAACATTGAGTACACGCATAAAATTAAACGTAATAAAAACAGACAAGTCACAAGTGAAGCACAAACCAAAACATTCAGATCTGTATACACAAAACGTTTTGTAGTAGATAAATATGATACCCTCCCCTATGGGTTTAAGGTATAAATATCCGTCACAAAAACTCATTTCAATTTTGAACAGAGAACAGACAAGATGTCTTTACCACTCGAGCCTGCTTTCCCTAATTATTTATCAGAGTTAAAAAGACTTGAAAGTTTTCATTGGACTTCCTACCCAGTCTTACAATCGAAAAAAGAAGAATTAGCCAAAGCTGGATTTTTCTGTGTTGGGGGTGGTAAAGTGAAGTGTTTTGTATGTGGACAAGGTTTACATAATTGGGAAGAAAAGGATATTCCTTTACAAGAACATGTCAAGTATTCTCCAAATTGTCCTTACATGAAACTTATTAGAGGCTGTCAGTTATATAAACCACCCACATGTATGCAAACACCTCCCGATAAAATATTAGCAGTCATGGATAATGGGTTCACTTTAAAACAAATATTTTCAACAATGAAAAAATATGATAAAACTCTAGAAGATTTTCCAGATTCAAATTCATTATTTGCACTCATGGTCATAGATGATCAAAGTACATCATCATTTAGTAAAATAATTGGCAATCATGCCACAGTACATTTCAGGAATAAGTTAAGTGATTTATTTACTGACGGTCCAGCAAATGATTTTCCTGACTCTTCTGATACACAAAGCACATGGTGTAATGTAATATCTGATGCACAAAGTACATCAGAACAGACAAAAGAATCATCAGTTTGATTTCAACCATGGAACCAGTAAGACACACCTTAGAAAACAAGATTACACGTAAGGCATTATTATATGCATTTCAAATGATCACTCCTGGTTATCTAACAATAACAAAAGATTTCATTCAAAATCAATTAGAAAAAGATGGAATGTATGGGGAATTTTGTAATGCATTACAAATCATGAATGCTTTTTACAAAGATAATGTACAAAATATTTGGACAAGAGTTATGTGGGATTTTATTATTTATGATGAAGAAATCATTAATTACTTGTATAGACAATGTATGCCACAAATAGATCAGAGTTCTTCAGAAAGTTTATTTGAGTTAAAATCACCCTTAAAACGAAAACCCACACAGAGATGTGAAGAACCTATGGAGGTAGAAAGTATATAAGTCAATGTTTTGATATTCCTTTTGGTGAAAAAAAAGAAGTCATGGCAATGAGTGAATGTTTATTGTTTCAACATCCCTGTAATATCTTTATATCGGGGCCTAGTGGTTCAGGAAAGACAGTATTTGTCAAAAAGCTTATTGATATGAAACGTGACTTATTTCAAATCCCACCACAAAAAATTGTTTGGTGTTATAAAGAATGGCAAAATACATACGCTTTACTTAAAGAAAGTGAAGATGTTAAATTCATAGAAGGCATTCCTGATGATGAATATGAAATTGTCAGTGATGTCACTATTCCACATCTTGTGGTTTTTGATGATATGTTAGGTGATAAAGATGAAGAAAAAATTAAATTATGGTTCACACGAAAAGGCCATCATCGAAATGCAAGTGTCATATACATCACACAAAATATGTTTCAACAATCTAAAGCTAGTCGTACCATAAGTTTAAATGCACATTATATGATTCTGTTTCAAAACACCAGAGACAAAGGGCAGATAAAAGTGTTAGCAAATCAAGTCCAATTACCCCATTTAAATGCATCCTATCAAGATGCAACGAGTACTGATCACGGTTATTTATTAATTGATTTTCATCCTAAAACCCCCGACTCTTTGAGATTAAGAACTGATATTTTTCATCCTTGGGTGACACAAAATGAACGGGGTCCCATCATTTACACAAAACTATAAAAAGCTGCATCCATAACTTTTTGTGTCACTTGGTAAAAACTTTTGTTGATGAGTACACATCACAATGGTATCTTTTATCCGATCATTAGAACAATTGAGTCAGCAGACAAATCCGTTTGCAAGAGAAAAATTACTTAAGAAAGGTTTCAAGAAAATTTTAAAATGGTTTACGTTAGCAAGTAAAATCATACTCAATAAAAAAATTAAATTGCCAAAACAAACTCTAGCATATATGGATAAACATAGACAGGATTTACAACAACTTGCAAATCCAAGAGTTGATCTTGCAACCAAGCGAAACATTATTTTAAAACCAGGTGGTGGTGGATTTTTTGGCGGTGTTATTATTCGTAATTTAATTCGATGGGATGGACATAAAACAAGTCGTAATTTTTATTCACCATTTACAAAAACAAAAAGTAAGAAACCAAAATTGTCTAAAAACAAAAAAATCAAAAGAAATGTTGATAAAAATTACGTGCGTGCAAATTTCTTAGTCACTCCTCAAAAACTGACAAAAACAAAGTCTGTTTTAGTGAGTAAACTTCAAAAACAGAAAAAAGTACCACCATTAAAGTTAACACGTGGAACATCTGGTGGCTTTAGAGTATCGCATGATCCTATGATGTCTAGACAGAGTGTGGGGAATGTAGCACTGAAAGAAAATATCCCAATGACAGCACGATTCACAGCATTGAATGCACAAAAACCTGTTAAGAGGATAAGATCTTATTTTAGTTGAATAAAATGACTTGCATTTGTCTGCCATATCATTTTATGAATGGTCTTTGTGACGGAAAGATGGTAAAACAATCTCGTAAAATTCCACTAGTTAAAAAATATGGTGGGGTGTTATTGGCACTAAGTCAAACACCACCAGCATTTCAAAAACAAATTATGAAAAATGCACCAAAAGAATTAATTAATTGTGTGGCAGAATGTTGTCATAATCTTTTAAAAGGGAACATACATCTTTCCCCTGTTCAGAAACGAAAATTACACCCGAAACGTGAACAACTAAGATCCCTTGCTAGTAAATCATTATCACTTAGAAAGAAAAAACAAATTTTAAATCAAAAAGGTGGGTTTTTACCATTACTTGGTTTACTTGCACCAGCTGTAGGGCTTGCAACAAATCTTGCAAATAAATTAGTGAATAAAATATGAAGAAAATGGCTATTGTACCTTATCAAATGATGGAAGAAATGCAGCATTATAGAAGTGAAAAATCTCAACGCCCAAGATTACCACCTGACCCTCAAATTACTAATACAGCGCTGCTGCAAAATGAATTATCATCTGTGTTAGAAAATTCAGAATTATCAGAAAGTGAGAGAAAACAAAAATACGGTGAAAATTTACAAAAATTTCAAATGTCATATAAGAAGGCATTACAACCAACACTGGTTATACCTGAGACAGACCGAAAGTCATTGTTTTTACGAGATCGTATTTTAGAAAGTGTTCCTGTCACAATGAGGCGTAAAGCAACTTCATTATTATCTGCTTTATCATCTCATCCACACATGAGTTGGGATAATCAGGGTGTTTTAAGTTATGATGGAGAGCCCATAAAAGGTTCAAATATCATTGATTTAGTCAATGATGTTCTCAGACATCGAAAAGGCTTTAAACCAAGAGGGTGGGAAATATTCAATCGTGGTTTAAAAGATATAAATATTCCTCAAGATTTTGTTGGAAATCGTGAACGTTGGATGTGGATGAATAGAGAACAGGATGGCATACCCAATGAATATCAAAGTTCCCCTCAAGATAGTTGGTTAGAAACTTCTCTTTCAACAACTCCAAAACGTAAACTACTTCGAGGAAAGAAAACACCTAGACGTAGATTGGCAAAAAGTAAAATTCCTGATAAATGGGAGGCCTATTGAATAATTTATTAATCGAAATATATTACAATACAAATCACCCTGCCAGCTATGGTGGTATACACAAATTATACAAAGCAGCCCATGGTAAAGATAAATCTGTTACACTTGATCAAGTTAAAAAATGGTTGAAAGGAGAGAGGACTTACACTTTACATAAACCCATTCGGAAAAAATTTGCAAGACGTAAGACTATAGTGGGTGGTATTGATCAACAATGGCAAATAGATTTAGCAGATTTACAAAGTTTACAATCTTACAATGACCGATTCCGATATTTAGTTTGTGTCATTGATGTTTTTTCGAAATATGCATGGGTTTTACCCATACACAATAAATCAGGACAAACACTAATAAAATCCTTCCAAAGAATTTTAAAAACTTCTGGACGTAAACCATTATCTTTACAATCAGATAAAGGTTCTGAGTTTAAAAATAAAGATGTGCAGAAATTTTTAAAGAAACAAAAAATTCATTTTTTCACAACAGAGAACCCCGAAACAAAAGCTAGTATTGTAGAACGTTTCCAGCGCACACTGAAAACACGATTGTGGAAATATTTTACTCACAAAAGTACGTTAAGATATATTGATGTGTTACAAAATTTAGTTGATGGATACAATCACAGTTTCCATCGTAGTATTCAGAGAACCCCTGCATCTGTATCAATAGAAAATGAAATACAAGTAACACAAAATTTATATGGTAAAAAATCTAAAGAGAAAAAAATAAAATTTAAAATTGGTGATATAGTACGCATTAACAAAACCAAACATACATTTGAAAAAGGGTATTTACCAAATTGGACAAAAGAATTATTTAAAATCACCCATGTAAAACATACAACACCACCCACTTATAAACTCGAAGATATGGGGGGTGAAAATATAAAGGGAACATTTTACCCACAAGAAATTCAAATTATAAAAGATGATAAAAAATATATCATTGATTCAGTTCTTGCCAAACGTTCAAGGCGTGTTGGTAAGAAACTCATCAAGGAACTTAAAGTACATTGGGAAGGTTATCCTACGAAATTTGATAGTTGGGTAGCAGAAACAGATATAGTATAAAAAGAATATGTCACTAAATGAAAATACATTGAGTAGCGAAAGTGCAAGTGTTGAAGTACAAAATCAACAAGCACAATTTAATTGTTGTGGAAGTCTTGTTGCAAAAAATCAAGTAACTTATTTCACACAAATAATTGTCATCTATGCAATTATAATTACAGCCATCATTCATCTTAGTTTACAATCCCCAAACAAAGAATTGTGGTTAGTGTTATTGAGTAGTTCTTTAGGATATATTCTTCCAAGTCCAGGTTTAAAATATTTGAAACCTCACGAGAAGAAAAATGAATTCATTTTACGTAACACTACTGAGTGATAGTTCTATGGATATGTTTCCAAATAACACACAATGTTGTTTTCAAACAAAATTATCTAAACCCATTCATATTAATAAAGAACATTGGGAAGTGGGTTTAGTTGAAGTAATTTTACCATCTGAGGCAAGAAATATAACAGATGATGAAACAAATTTTAAAATCATTGTAACAGATTCAAAAATATCAGCACGCATTAATAATATTAATAAATCGTTTTTCAAACATACAGTACGTAAGGGTGTTGCTGCTGTTGAATTAAGTATTTTATCAGGTGCATATGCAAATGGTGGTCATGTTGTAGAAGCAATAGAATCAGAAATTCAAGAAAAACTGGGTGATATTTTTAAAGAATTTGGTGTGTCATTTCATCTTGGTTATTCATCTCGACAATCACGTGTAAAAATTGTATCAAATAGTATTGGAACAGTCGGTATTCAATTATCACAAAGTTTATCAGAAAAATTGGGGTGTAAAGATGGTATGTTTCCAGTAATATTTCCTAACACAGCAAAAGATGCATTTAAATATAATGTGGATTTAAATGTGGATTTTAATCAGCTCTTTATTTATTCTGACATAGCAGATTATACATTTCTTGGTGATATAGAAGCACCCATTTTACGTGTGATACCCTTTGAAACACGTGACGAATCTTTGCACACTCATAAAGAATTTGATAATGTACATTATGTACCAGTATCAAAATCTTCTTTTGATTATATCACTATAAATATAAATGGGAATACTGGTAAAAACATTCAGTTTTCAAGTGGAAAGAGTGTTGTCAAGTTGCATTTTAGACAGAGACATCAACTCAATTTATAAAAAATGCCTCCAGTGTATCGAGGAGTAGCACGACAATATGGTTATGGATTAGGATCCATTTTTCGCTCAGCAATAAGATCAGCTGTACCATTAATAAAACCAATTGCAAAAAATGCATTTCGAACTTTAAAGAAAGAAGGATTAAAACACGGTTTAGAAATAGCAAATGAATTGATGAGAAATCGTAAACCAACCAAAGAAGTTATGCTCACTCATGCAAAAGATCTAATGACATCAGTGGGTAAAGCTGCTTTGGGAATAAAAAGACAGAAACGAGAACCAAGACATCACTCAGTCATTCGTTCTCAACGAGGGAAGACACATAAACGGCAATCTTATTCAAAACGAAATTCAAGACCACTTGATGTATTCGATTAAATCATGATGTTGCATGGATCTTGTGAGCATTTTTGTAGTGGATTTGATCCAGATAATGTATCACCAACAGCGAGTGGTATAGAAAATATTGGTGAGATTGAGCAATTTCCTATTGCATCTTTAAATAATTCTTCACCAATAGAATTTTTAATCCCCAGACAAACAACCAAGTGGCTAGATCTTGCAGCATCTACACTTGAGGTTCAGTTCAAAATTACAAAGCAAGATGGGGGTGATTTGGAAGATGACACGAATATTACCCCTATCAATAATTTCTTTCACAGCATGTTCAGTAAAGTTGATGTGACACTGAACGGTAATTTGATAACCACCAATACAGACATGTATCCTTATAGAGCATTTTTTGAAAATCTGTTGAGCTATTCAAAAGATGTGAAAAAAACACATCTAGCTGCTAGTGAGATGTGGTATATAGACACCCCTGGCCAACATACTGCATTTGCTAAAGATTCAGCAAACAAAGGTTTGGTTGAACGTCACAAATTAATTGCAAACAGTAAATCTGTACAACTAAGAGGAAAATTGCATTTAGATCTGTTTGTGCAAGAGAAATATTTACCAAATGGTGTGGAAATGAGAGTTAAAATTCATCGCTCCCCAACTAAATTTTGTCTGATTGGTGGTGTAGATGGAAAAATCGAAATTCAAAAAGCCATATTCAGAATACCAGCTTTGGATTTAATTCCTAAATTTGCGAATGATTTGAATGCACAAATAGATCGAACAAATTATAAAATGCCCATTAGACGTACTGAAGTTAAAACTTTTACCATTGGAAATGGTCTTCGATCAAAAATAGAAGACCATCTGTTTCATAAACAGATGCCAAAACGAATAATTCTTGGTTTAGTTTCAAATAAAGATTTAAATGGAGATATTGGTACATCTCCATTTAATTTTCAACATTTCAATTTGAACAAGTTGGAAATTACAGTGGATGGACATTCCATTAAATCACGTCCCTTTGAACCAAATTTCGAAGGTGGACTTTATCTAAATTCATATTTATCATTGTTTGAAGCAATGGGCTATTTTGGACAAAATCAAACATTTAATATATCAATGCAGGATTATGCAAAAGGATATACTCTCTGGGGAATTGATTTGACACCTGATCAATCAAGCAGTGGACCATTAGCTCACCCTATAAAGTCTGGCAACCTTCGAATAGATCTTCAGTTTGCTCAAGCTCTGACACAGGTAATCAACGTTGTTGTCTATGCAGAATTTGATAGTGAAATATAAATCAACAAGTTCAGAGAAGTAATATTTGACTATTAACAATGAGTAAATGTGAACATTGCAAGATGTACAAGGAGATGAGACAAAGAATACAAATAATGAGGTGAGTGAAGACAGAAAATGAAAAACTGTTCCTTAGATTATTTAAAGAAATTGTTGCGAGTGAAGTGACACCTTTGATAAAAGAAGTGAATAAACTGTGTTATGGATGTCAAGGAATACCTGGAGCAAAACATGACTTTTTTATAAGAAAGGATGTAAGAATATGGATTAAAATGTATTTGAAAGACTGTATGGAAAAAGTGTGCCCATCAAGTGTACTATATAAACTGTGCATACAAGCAAAGAAATTGAATATTGAAGGCTGTTTTACATATATGAATTTGAACTTTAAAATTAACACACAAGAAGACATTCAAATGTGGGCAGATTTAGTAGAGAAAGAGTGGGGATATTACACACCACTTGTTAAAGAAGAAGAAGAAGAAGTTGATTAAAAAAAAGTACAACAGCCCTTTTCAGGGCTAAGAAGAGATGGACACCACTCAGCTACAATATATTCTTGATAATTCTCAAAGGTTATCATCATTGAATGGAAAAGTGTGTTCAAGAGACTTATTACCAAAACAAAAGCATAAACACAGAAAAGCTTATATTGTGAACACAGATTCATCAAAAGAACCAGGAGAACACTGGGTGGTGATATATTTCAAAGACAATCATTCAGCCATCTACTTTGATTCTTATGGCTTACCACCATTACATAAAGACATATACAATTTCATAGTGAAAAACACAGATTCATGGACTATAAACACAATGAGAGTACAGAGTCTTCATACTGTGGTGTGTGGTATGTACTGTATATTTGTTTTAGATCATCTTGCTAAAGGATATGATTTAGAGACAGTTCTTACTATCAACCCAAGAAATTTTCAAGAGAATGACAGAGAAGTCCGTCGATGGTTTGAGCAAAACTATAGACATTATTTAAAATGACTGTAATCAGGTGTCAAAACAACCCACAGAGTTTTTTTTTTTTTTTTTTTTTTTTTGATAAAAAATTCTATTGTATATTTTTTGTCACTCACTGTTGTGTATCATATGTAATATGTGATAATGCTTTATTGCAAGAAAAACTGGCTGTCGATAATTTCACAAGAAAACAAACATAAAAAAACCTTCCAATAAAGTGGTATCACACAACAATTCTTGATGTAAATAGGGTTTCTATAGATAGTCATTCTCATATCTCGATATATATATGTTCCTCTCGCTCTATGTATTATATCTCAATGTAAAAAGACTTTTTTTATAGTCAATCTCAGATCTCGGTGTACATATGTTCCTCTCGCTTGATGTATTAAATAGTGGTAGCAAAAAAAAACTAACTCTTATTTTCTGTTTCAATGTAGTGGTGACCCATTACCCCACCCTCACCAGTAAAAAAGAGAAGAGATACTTCTCTTTTTTTCACCATTCCATCCCATAAGTGAAAAAGAGTTAAGAGATACTTCTCTTTTCCACTGTGGGTAAGAGATTGTATGTTTAGTAACCAATCCTTCCATACAGTAAAGTGTTGTATGGTTTAAAGTATGGAAAGATTGATTAATAAGCAAACTACACATATTTGGCAGTATAAAGTTATTGGGAGGCCTCTACCCCAGTGCTGTCACTATAGGTACAAGCACTTAACACTGATTTCCCCATACCACAATGCTGTCACTATAGGTACAAAATTAACATAGGATTCTCCATAGGGTTTTGTCCCTATAGTGACATATTTTGGCCTATAGTGACAGTCCTGGAGGCGAGAAAAAGAAAGTGCGCCAATTAAACTAAACACATTTTATCCCTTTGCTGTCTTAGCGGTTCTTTGAGTCTCCCGTTTGTTATGTTAACGGGGGTAACAATGCCATGAAATAGGTTTCTGTGTACATATATTCCGTATTTTAAAAAAGTTTAGTTTCCACTGTGGGTAAGATATTGTATGTTTAGTAACCAATCCTTCCATACAGTAAAGTGTTGTATGGTTTAAAGTATGGAAAGATTGATTAATAAGCAAAATACACATATTTGGCAGTATAAAGTTATTGGGAGGCCTCTACCCCATCGCTGTCACTATAGGTACAAAATTAAGAGATACTTTATTCACCATTCCATCCCATAAGTGAAAAAGAGTTAAGAGATACTTCTCTTTTCCACTGTGTGTAAGAGATTGTATGTTTATCAATCAATCCTTCCATGTAGTAAAGTGTTATACGGTTTAAAGTATGGAGAGATTGATTAATAAACATATATTTTGCCAGCATATAAAGTGTATGGAAGACAAACCCACCTAAGCCTGTCAGTATAAAGTCATTGGGAGGCCTCTACCCCAGTGCTGACACTATAGGGACAAGCACTTAATACTGATTTCCCCATACTCCAATGCTGACACTATAGGGACAAAATTAACATAGGAATCTCCATAGGGGTTTTGTCCCTATAGTGTCATTTTTGTCCCTATAGTGTCAACATTGGAGGCAGGAAAAAAAATTTAAAATTTTTTTCCTGCCTCCAATGTTGACACTATAGGGACAAAAATGACACTATAGGGACAAAACCCCTATGGAGATTCCTATGTTAATTTTGTCCCTATAGTGTCAGCATTGGAGTATGGGGAAATCAGTGTTAAGTGTTTGTCCCTATAGTGTCAGCCTTCACTACTGATGTACAAAATATGTATCCGAGTCTTTCTCCGGATTCTAAGGGTAGATCACGACTCGTCTTCGACTCGTCGTGATCTGCCCTTAGAACCCGGAGCTCGACTCTGATACATATTTTGTACAGCCACATAATGGCAATAATCTCTATATATTTTCATTGCACACGACAAATGCTCTTGTGTATTTCAGATTACTTCTTTATTCTTCAGTAAGGTGCGCATTAACTAACAAGTATTTTCTGCGCTAGTTGTGACAGGACTTCCGTTGTCAACTGTAGGTGGAGCCGAGGCGCATTGTTGTCTACTCAAATAGAATAAAAGTTACGGGGCCGATGGCATACAAGAGCGACAGCGATAAATTGAAGGACTGTCTATTCAGTGCCCCCAAGGGGTTGGGTGATCCCCAGGTCACCTGCGACACCGAAAACCTTGAACATTATGATGAATGCTCTTGCTTCTTGTTGTTATTTCATGGGAATCGTATGTGGTTCTTTGGTATTGCGCTGTTTCTGCAAATAATTGAAGGAGATACATTCCGCTTAGTAGCAATTTATGGTGCTGTATCGGGATGCACAGTGTTGTTCATTGGAGTAGTAATTGGTGATTGGATTGACAGATCAGAAAGGTTAAAAGGTACAAGGTACTTAGTTCCCACTCAAATGAAAAGTCCTTGATTTTTTTTTAATTCCTTGAAAAGGTCTTAAATTTGTTTCTATCCTTGGAATGTACTTAATTTTCCACCTCCTCCCTTGAAAAGTACTTAAACTCAGTTTACACATAACTCTGGAGATGAGAAGTTCCATGACAACCCTCCACACATGCATGCATTGTCACAAAAATGGCCAGGAACCACATATCTCTGTTTCTTGGGTGCTACAAGGGGTGCCATCTGCAATGCTTTAGCATTGCAGATACCACCTTGTTGCACTTGAGGTATATTATATATCTAGCTAGTTCGGTTTTCCAGCAATCAGTTTCTCGATGCAGAAATTCTGTTGTGTTGTTCATTGGTATTGTAAGTTCATAAGAAAATTACAATAGTCCTTGGAAATCATGGTCTGAGTCCTTGAAAAGTGATTAAATGGGGCTTGAATTTGCTTATCTGGTATCAGTGGGAACTCTGAAGGTACCGACAGGTTGATACCAGTGCGTGTGATGATGTCACCCAAAAGATACGTCATGATAAAGTCGATGTAATGTCAGTGATTCATGGTTTTCTTACTGCAGATTGTTTTAATTTCGTTGGTCTCACTGTTCGTGGTTTAACGCAAAAGTACCATTTCATTGAGAGTTAAATTTGTGGATGCAATTGGCCCATAAATTCATGAGTCACTACCAATCAATGTTTCAGACGGTGGCTCAGTGGTATAGGAATTCTGGATTTCTGTGCTATAGGACCCGAGTTCGATGCCCGTCAGGGACGACCCGCGTTGTTATAATTTTGTAACTCGAATCGTTTTTTTTTCTCGTTACTGTCATTTCATGATTAAATCACAAATAAATATCATTGTCTCCAATTAGTCTGGCCCATAACCACCCCAAGACGGCTCGGTATCAAAGCTCACAAATGTAAAATTTGCCCGAACCATCCCGCTCTCCCGTATGCCGTTCACCTGATTTAGCTTACTACCATTGGTAAACTGGGGCGTGGAAAAGAAAAATATGAATAAACTTCGATCTTAACAAAAGGCATTACAACTACGCCCCCCCCCCCCCCCCGAAAAAAATGGTGGCATAGACTGACCAACTCGATAGTGAAGGGGTGCACGACATTACACCGTATTGATTGGTCACTGCGCGTACTTAATATGTATATAAACACACATGGCATCCGCCCGAGTCGGGCTTCCCACCTTATGTCAGAACGCTAACACAGGTCAAGGTGTTAGAGTCCCATTACCCGAAAATGAAAGGGGGGGGGGGTGCCTGGGGCGCTCCTGTCTGGGACACGGCGGGAGCTCGGGGATGTCAGGTGACACACAAACACACATGTCCCTCATACACCGACCCAGATCCTCCCATCACGCACGCACGCACGCACGCACGCACGCACGCACGCACGCACGCACGCACGCACGCACGCACGCACGCACGCACGCACGCACGCACGCACGCACGCACGCTCCAATACGTCAATCAGGTATTTTGTTGACATTGTTGTCAGCTAAGAAAAAGAAACATCTAACTTGCGGTTCAGCCAAGTATACCCGGCGTTATCGGCATCCATGTTTGGTGCGAAAAAGCTCGATTCCTACATCCGACACAGCATACACCACACTAGGACACAAGCAAGCCGTGCTCTGACATTATTAGGAGTCTTCTTCCCACTGTTCTTAATTAACCAATTCCGACTTCCAAACATAATCCAGCACACAGCCGGTTAATTATCGTTTACTGATTCGTACATCGAACGAGGACATCTGAGGTCAGCTTCGAAAAGGTTTCAGAACTGAATTGAGGTTTTTAATGAACTTAGCAAGGTTTTTAATTATCTTGAGGTTTTCGTTCTTAACTAACACTTGGGGGGGGGGGGGGCAGTGGCTCAGTAGGTAGAGGTGCAGGCTGCAAGCCGAGAGGTCCTCGGTTCGAATCCCACCTGCGGCAACCGCGTTGTGTCCTTGGGCAAGACACTTCATCTCCATTGCATTGGGGCACGGTGGCGTTGTGTACTAAGGTGTACCGCACGTCGATGGTGCACTTGTCTTCAACCAATGCTAACCCTGCTTGTGTGGAGTTAGTATGTTGGGGAGCTGACAGTTGCCCGCCATTGCTCGGTGGTTCTCTCCGGGTACTCCGGCTTCCTCCACCCGTAAAACTGTCACGGTCATGATTAGCCATTGTGCATAAATATGTGACCTTAAACACCAATAAATAAATAAATAAATATAAATAACACTTGGAACTTATACATGTTGTGTTGGCGATACTGTCTGATGTATAAGCACCGTAGTTCGTTTAACTTTTCACAGACAATCACCTAGTGATATTCATCATCTGTATCACTATTACAAAGGTCACACTTTCTCAAAGATCTATCAATAGATCGCCAACTGCCTATTTGGATTGGCAATCTTGTGGCAACTGATTATCAAATGTTAGCACTTTGAACTGTTCTGGTTCCTACTGCAGTTGTTTACATCCTATTTTGGCACCACAAAGTAGATATTCTGTTTCTCAGGCCATTTTTTGTAAAATTGCATGTGGGCAGACGTTTTGTTTTTTTAATATTATTTTTGTAATTATTTCTTTGCCATCCAAAGTTCATATTCTTGGTTTGTTTTCTGATTTTGGCCTCATATTCTACAGAATAGCATGGGTTGTGGTGTATTTGATCCCTTGGGTGCAAGAAGGCTATGCAATGCTAAAGCATTGCAAAGCATAGTTGCCATCAAGCGTCAAATTTATTAATTTTAATAACTTGGGTAAAATATCAGACATAAACCATTTAATATTTATTTTTTCAAATTTGCATTGGTTTTAAAAAGAGAGGATGTTGCAGCCAAAGGGACAATGCAGGAGGGCATGAGAAACAGATTTTTAAATTTTTTTAGACTTTACTCGCCTACTGTTACGTTTTGAAAACCGAGTACTGTCATATACAGGAGCGTCAAATCTAAACCTGCATACGCCTCATCACAGATACTGTAGGTACCCCAGCCTTTGTACACAGAAATAAATGCTGGAAACATTCTTGAACAACAGTTGTGTTTCGACGGTCCATGATGGTCTTCGTCTGTTACTAATTCTTTAGATGAGGTTCCTACCACAACTACGTCACCATGAGAACCATCAGGACAGTCGGGGTGGGGGGGGGGGGGGGATAAGGTTCTTTCTCTGGTGATGGAGGTACGTCTTGGATTGTTAATTCTGAAAATAAATATAAGAGTGTCTGTGATCCTGTTTTATCCTTTTGAGGCTTGGACAATTTCAAACACCTCACCTAGCATCCTGCGAATAGGCCATTTTAACTCTTAAGGGTCTGAACGGGTGTTCTGAATTCCCACCAGCCCACAGCCTCTATACATCCACTGGCTTAGCGGCGATTTCTACTCAAGTCTTGGTTGCCTTATAGAACTTTTGCAAGGATCATTGATAGTCTATGGATATCTGTTTTAAGAAGCTTTCCTAAAACACACACCTTTTTGTATGGTTCGTCTTGCTTTTCATTCGGGTAATATTTTGGCTATTTTCCTTATTACGTACTTGTGTGGAATTTGGAGAGCTCTCTTGGGTCATTGGCATGTTATAGTCCAAAAGATTCAAGGCACAATCACATTTACATCGAATCAAGATACATTAATGGCCGTATTCATCGTAGTTTTCACTTCACGTCTGTCAGCGGGGGCGAGAAATGCAGAATGTCTCTCGGTTTCTTTTCAGTCTCTCTATCCCTGCGTTTTTTGGAGTCTTCATTCTTTCGTGCCTCTCTGGACAGTAACCGCCTTCTTATCTTTTGCGTGTGAAGCTTCTGGAAATTTTTTTCCCACAAAATCTGCAATAGCGGCTAGGCATGTCTTTACTTTTTGAAGGTCAGAGCACGAATGAGAGAGAGATGGGTGGTGTGCACATGACTTTTATACTTTTTAAAGTAATTCGGTCGGTGTATGCGCAATGCTCGATCATCCGCTACATATGATGACCCTAATGGGCTTCCATAACTACCAGACAGCTTTCAGACAAACCAAAGAGTGTTTTTTTCAACTCAAACACTGGACCAAACGAAGACTGAAAATGTGAATGCAGATCAAAAGGAGAACGGAGCTCACAAGATATGTTAATTTTGTCCCTATAGTGCCAGCTTTGGGGTATGAGGAATTCAGTGTTAGACCCTTGTCCCTATAGTGACATCAAAAGGAGAACGGAGCTCACAAGATATGTTAATTTTGTCCCTATAGTGCCAGCTTTGGGGTATGGGGAATTCAGTGTTAGACCCTTGTCCCTATAGTGCCACCCTCCACTGCTGATGTTTCAGAACCACAGAAAAACAAGACAGCCCCAATCAGCAGATGGTTATCCACCATTTTGGGAAGAAAGTGTCGAAAATCAACGAACTACACGCCATTCAAGGTGTCTCTGGCGATGAAGATTTTCTGGACGAATGAATTTGTACAACTTAAACTGTTATGTGCTAGTATGCATAATGTAACTGAAAGTAGTGAAATAAATGGAATTGAATGTCATGTATTCTTATGTTATTTATTTACTAGACCCCAACATCCCCCACTGGTCCCCAAACATTGGTTACCCAAGTCTTGGTCCTCACTAGTACCCAAAGCCTAGTCCCAAATTGTCCCAAAATATGGTGTCTGCTGGTCTCCAAATACCCGCTTGTGCGTACGTGCTGCATGGTATGTGCTCAAATTGTGCACTTCCACACAGGCACATATTGGCACATTTTGCATGTGCCCATGTGCAACATTTAATATTTGCACACTGAGTACAAACATTGATGAATTTAATAGCAGTGGTGTGAGTGTAAACAGTAACATCGTTGATACCAGAAGCTTTAGTACTGAGTTAAGACGGTAGTCAGACGGCAATATTACTGAAACTAGTCCCTAAACATTGGTCCCCAAACACTGGTCTCCAAAATATTGGTCCTCACTAGTTCCCAAAGCCTAGTCCCCACCGATAGCAAAAGATTGGTTCCAAAGTCTTGGTCCTCACTAGTCCCCAAAGCCTGGTCCCCAATAGTTCCCACTAATCCCCAAAATATGGCCTCGGCTGGTCCCCCAAATACCCGCATGTGCTGCATGTGTTGTACGCACATTGTGCACTTGCACACAGGCACATATAGGTAGATTTTGCATGTGCTCATGTGCTATTCGCACACTCTGTACAAGCCAAACGTAGAAAAAAATCACAATCGTTGGAACGAATAAGATGATGGTCGGGTGCTAAGGTTAATAGATCGATTTGATGGGTTGTTTAATACTGCAGTGGTGATCTCATTGGTCATTTTATCCAAAATGGGGCTTCGATAAGTCAGTTTAGGCAGTTTTGGGTTGTTCGTGGTGATTTGGGGGGAGGGGTTGTAGGGTCTATTTGGGTAATTATACGGAGTAAACGAGGCTTTTATGAGAAATCGGACCCTGCAAACTACTCTTATGCAAAGGAACAAAACCTCCGAACATACCCGTCTCCTACTGTAGGCCTCTGGGTCACTTAGCTACCACGTGCCACCTTAGAAACAAAGATGGCGGCCTCCTTTATACAAAATGGACGAGGTCACAACATAGCCGCACCCTTGGGTTACCATGGCAACACGTGATACCCGTAACCCAATGCGGTATGCCGTCACATGAAAACCACCAAATGAGAACCATGTGATGGGGTCGAGTAGACCATGTCCTACTACTCACATACAGTGAGCTAGAATCCCCGATTTATCCCCTGGGTACCTCTACTGTTTAGGCCTGAGACCCTGATTCAGATTGAGGTGCACAGAGGGTAAATTTAGTATTGCTACCCTGCTGTGCCAAATTCACCCTCTGAGGATCTCATTCTACAGATGGCAATCTGCTTATTTTCAGGCTTACCTTTGGGGTGCTGGATTAAATTATCACTGAACCTCCCTTCAAAATGGATTTGCCCGATACTGTATGTGATAATTTTAGAGCCTGCCAAATCACGATTTTTCACTCAAATCAAATCTTGAATCGAATCTGGCAAACTGTTCGAAACTGAATTGAATCTTGAATCAAATCAATAGTTAAAGATGTTTATATCTGGTTTACTGGGAAAATAGGATCCGGTAACCAGTGCCTGGGGTTGAAGTCCTCTAAAAAGGACAACATGGATACAAATGATTGGCTCAACTTGACTTACATCCATGTCGCGGTCACGCTTAGCCATTGTGCAGAAATATGTCACCTTAAACACCAATAAATAAATAATAAATATATCGAATCGAGAACTTTTGCCGATCATCCGACAATACCACTCGTGAACTCAGTGTTGAAATTATTAATTTAATGATTTCTTGTCTTACTTTTACAGTTGCCCAGATTTCATTGGCCGTACAGAATCTATCGGTTATAATATGCTCGGTTGGCCTATTCCTGTATTTTCACTTTTCGGAGGAGATTGCTGAGGAATTAAATGGGCATCTTCCAGTCGTTTTACGGGTTGCCTTCATAACGATTGTGATAATCTCAGACTTAGGCAGTTTTGGGCGTACAATAGCAGTTGAACGAGACTGGATTGTTGAAATATGTGGTGAGAACAAGGATCATCTCGCAAGTGAGTACAGTTTTGTGGAAATTACATTGCCTAATTTTTGTCAAAAGCGAGCTGGGTTAACAAGTAGGGCTTCTAACTTTATTATCCCTGTGCACTCTGATGTCAAATGTGAAGTGCCAAAGTTTTCAGCAGTAATTATGTCCGACAATGTAGTTTGATATTTAACCAAATATACCTTGCTTGTCAGCGCTCACTGAGCAAGATACATATAGAATAAACGTTTAGTGTTCTCAAATAACCCTTTACCTGACCTGAAAAGCAGACGACACTTGCAAAAATAATTCTTGAATAACTATTTTTTTTCATTTTTTGTCTCAAAAACATAGGTTATGACCCCTCGTTGGAACGAGCTCGACGAGCTCGTTCCAACGAGGGGTCATAACCTATGTTTTTGAGACAAAAAATGAAAAAAATAATGAAAATTAATTGGTGATTTTTGAGAATAGCGCTAGCCGGTTTTGGCCGTTACGTTAGGTAAAGGGATAAAACAATTTATTCTACGAGTAAGATTAAGAATGAAACCGACGATCCTCTGACGAGTCAGTTTCATTCTTAATTCTACGAGTAGAATATTTTTTTTACTTGCAAACACTATACGTTTATTTTGTTTATCCGATAAATCTTTTACATGACAGTCGCGGCGAAATCGTGCTGATACTCGCTGCTACACAACACAACGAGAAATGAGGAGCACTCAAGTCCAATACGATGACAATCAAAATGGCCCAAAAAGGCGTAGTGATACATTTCTGCCTAAAAATAATTCCCCTACAAACTTGAGCTAAACCTGCAAAAATACTTCATTAAATGAACAATGCGTAGTGTTTTCTTCTGGCATTATGTAATACTTTCAAAAAGGTTTAAAGAAAACAAAAACTGAAGTGTTAATTATGCTACACGCATGCGGCAGAGGTCAGAGGTCAACAAGTCAGTCTCTACTACACAAATAAATTCCTTCAATGTTAAACTTACGGAGAAAATTTATCACTCTACTAGGCGAATAAAGCAAACATTTATCGAAGGTTTTATTGTTCGAATAAATGGTCATTTATGGGATAAAATTGGTTAAATTCATAGTTAAAGAAGAGAAAAATGGAGTGATTGGAGAAAATTCTGTCGCACTACCAGATTGCTAGGGGTTAACTGATTGATATTTCGGAAGTTAAAATTGTCATTGTCAACTGTGTTTTTGTTGAAGGCAGAAGCTGTTATGGCATCCTGGATAGGGTCTAATCCCGGGAACGGGAATTCCCGGGTTCCCGGTTCCGAAAGCCGGCTCTATACCCGGGAAATCTCAAGCACGGAACCGGGAAGGAAGCGCGGCACTCTTTGTGTATTGAACTGAAGATTTCTGAAGTGAAACTTTGTAGGATTTCGTCAGCCCTTCGACACATGAAATTTTTATAATCCTGATTCCTGACGAACCACTTTTCGCTATAGCTCTCAACCAATTCTGGATGACACCCCCTCCCTTTGAACAACAAAATATTATTCATCCGCTTCAGAGTTCAACCTCTTCATTTTCAGAATTACTAGTATCGCTGTTCACTACCTCCTCCAATATCAACACCCTCTTCACTGCCGTCACCAGTCTCCTCTGCTTAAAGCAGAGGAGACTGGTGACGACAGTGAAGAGGGTGTTGATGTTGGAGAATGTAGAGGTGATAATGCGAGCTATTCTAAAAATAAAGACGAGATTAAAGCTGGATTGAGTTTTCATATTTATCTTTAAAAAAGAACTTTTTCCGTTTGGAGATGGGAGATTGCCAATGAAATATGCTCATTATCATTAAAATAAATGCGTCATGTTACCCTTATCCTGAACAGTGATGAAAATCACCTGTTTGGTAATTGCACGAAATATTTAAGCTGCACTGCAGGCCTGGGTGCATTCTGAGATCAAGTAGGCTTCAGCTGGACGGTTTTAATTTATCAGATTTGGTTCAGTTTCAGAAAAAAACCTCGGTTTTGGTTCAGTTTTATCTATGTGTTAAGGATATTTATCCCATAAATGAACGTTTATTCGAACAATAAAAGTCTTGGATAAATTTGTGCTTTATTCACCTAGTAGCAGCCGCTAGTAGGATGATAAATTTTCTCCGCAGGTTCAATACTGAAAGAATTTATTCCGAAATTAGAGACGGACTTGTTGACCTCTACGGTATTCGTGTTGTCATGACCTATTTTGCGTTTGTATGAGACAAAATGAACCGACGTTTATCAAACGTTGACCGTCGCTGAAATGTTTAGTTTTAGAACATATGACACATTTCAACTCTGTCTGGCCGTCGCTGAAATGTTTAGTTTTAGAACATATGACACATTTCAACTCTGTCTAACAATAAAACGAACAACAATTAACAAAGAAAACACAAAGTACATCAATCTAAACCATCAATCTAAACCAAGCGTTGAAAAGCATACAAGTTCAATTCTCTAAGGTGAGGGCATGATGGGTGATGTTTCATTTTTCAAATTAGGAAAGTGTAAATAAACACATGCCGGCGTCGTCTCCTTTATTTATAAAACCCAAGTTGAGTCGACGACGAAAAAAAAAACAATATACAACGAAATTAAGAAAGGTAAACATTGTTCATTTGATAAAGTATTTTTGCAACTTTAGTACTTTAGTCCAAGTTTATAGGGGAATTATTTTTAGACTGAAATGTATCACTGTGCCTTGTTTATTTTTGGCAGTTTTGCTTGTCGATCGAATTGGACCAATGTGCTCTACACTTCTCGCAGTGTTTTGCAGCGAGTAACAGCCCGATTTTGCCGCGACTGCCCTGTAAATGCATTTATGGGATAAACAAAATAAACGTATACTGTTTTCAAGTAAAAAGTTTATTCTACTCGTAGGATTAAGAATGAAACCGATGAGCCTCTGGCGAGTCGGTTTCATTCTTAATCCTACGAGTGGAATATTTTTTTTTACTTGAAAACACTATACGTTTATTCTATATACAGACTAAAAACTAAAGTGTTAAAACTGACACTTTCAAGGTGTTAAACCCATTCTAACTCTTAGGGTTGGATTTTAACACTCAAAGTACAATGCTTTAAGCACTTATACATTACAATCGTCAGACATCTGAAACTTGAATGGATGGCACTTCCCATGTGTCTAGCATTGGTGGTTCTTCCAGAATCGTCCATAATTTGATTTGCGCTTGGTGGGTACATAATTAAAAGGACACAACGCAGATGACGCGGATCAGGCTCGAGAGTTCGAGCCTGATCCGCGTCATCTGCGTTGTTTCCTTTTAAGTGTCGCGACATTACACTTGTCAAGTGGTATTATTGTAACACCTGTCAAGTTCTGGGTTATCTACACTTGAACAAAGTGCTAGTTCAGCACTTAGTAAGTGTTAAATACAGCACTTCAAGTGTAGTTTTTAACACTTTGATTTTTAGCGTGTATGGTAAACAACCTTTGAGACTCTGTAACTTGGACAAAAACCTGTTCCGTGTTTTTACAAAACAGGTGGACGAATCAATAAGGAAGAAGATATGACAAAGAGAACCTGGCGCATTTGCCCCTTTACCGGGTATGGGCCTCTAGTCCAGTTCCAGTTTGATCATTTTATGTACAAACACAGTAAAACTGTTCAATCGGTTTTTCTGGGTCTTGTTTAACTTTCTGGTTTGGGAAAAACCCCAAACCGGACCGAAAAAACGGACAATCCGTCAGCTCTAAAGTAGGCATAGGTATTGAAGTTTAAATTGATCAGTGGTAACCTACTGTTGAATTGAGTTCACTGCAGAAACATCGATGTGTCACTTTTACTAGCAGTCGATGTAAACCTGTGCTTCATCTTATGCCTACATATGCTTGCATTCACGAAGTATCAGCTGAGGATGTTTAATTATTTCTATGCCACACCCTAGACCTACCTGGGCGTGAAGCCCGGGCACGTGTGTGCTCTGTGATAGAAATAATTGCTGAATTTTTTGGAGTGCGAGAAAAAGAGTAGCTTAATTAGTCGAAATAAAATGCATTACACATGTAGGAGAACAATACCACTCCTCAGAAATGAAGCACTGAAATTATGTTTAGGAAATAGAAAACTGCAATGGAAATACACAGAACGACACGCGCGTGTGAATAGGTTAATAGATATGGCATGCGTGCCAGTGCGGAAGGATAAAATTTGATGCCTGCTGCCGCTCGTTTTATCTTTCCGCGCTGGCATGAGTGCCATACCGATTATCGCATTCACATGCACGTGTCGTTCTGTGTTTATTACACAACTTCACGTCTATGAAACCAATTATTAGAAAGACACTCAGCAATTCATTTCACAACTATCAACAAAAAGACCACATTTTATCGCCAAACAAATTTGCATACTCGTACTCTTCTTCTTCTTCTGGATATTCATTATCCCTTCATATTTCGTCACTTTTTCTTCTTTATTATTTTCTTACACGTTAAACGTGTCATATCCTTCAATTTTATACATTTAATGAAGTTATTTCGCAATCGGTTCAGTTTCGGGTGATCAATAGTCTGTTCAACGATTTCCGTTCGGTACATGTGTGTGGAACGGATTTTCTTTTTCCGCATGGATTATTGTTGCTGTAGATGGGGATTTTATAGAACATGCATGTAATAAATAGACAATAAACATATAGTGTGTTTTTATATCTGTGTTATACAACGAGTTGAAATATGGTTTATTTTTTCGAGGCTTCGCCGAGAAAAAATAAACCATATTTCAACGAGTTGTATAACACAGATATAAAAACACACTATATGTTTATTGTTTTTATCTGATAACAAACAGACACCCGTCTCGTGCGTCTACCCGACTTATATATGCTTCCCACGGGCCTCCAAAGAAAACCAGTCTACGAGACAAAAGAAATAGGACAAGACGCATAGAGTTGTGTCCCTTACATTACAAAATCGATGACGGCGATTGTAAAGTGCGATTGCACTTCTTGCATCATGCAACTGCGCTGGAACAAAATAAATTTCAACTATTTTATTAACAGTAACAAAACGGTGTTTCAGTAGAGTTATTCTTTTTTTGACATAGTTCCAGTTTTCTTCCGTGTTTTATGCTGTAGTCCCAATATAACAAATAATTTTGCGTTTGTTTACAATTTTTACGAAGTGTTTTTTTTTTCAGGTAGAGCAGACGAACTTTTAATTAGCGCAGTTCCGCGAGTACTTTTGATCGAGGCCGTGACTATAAATAGTTCGCAGTCGCCGCATACTAATTACTATTAACATTCAAGTAATTTCTACAATGTTTTGAAGCAAAATTTTAGGTTGCCTTTATTGAAGCAAAATAAATAAGAAATGACACCATCAGAGGATTTTGACAAAGTGCAATAAGCGTACAATTAAAACCTGCCCTGTGATATAACGATGTGTCATGAATGAATGAATGAAAATGGAATTGAAAGAGGTCAGAGGTCGTTCGCATAAATTATAATTATATACAACACCCGTTGTATATACTTCAAGTATATACAACGGTTGTTATACTCTATGGTTATCAGATAAATGATTATTCACAGTACAAACCTCGGAGATATATATATTTAGCCTTATTGGCTGTCTTCCTGCCAGTCAGCCTACCCCACTTGAAACATAAAGGATGTCGTATGAAACTTGCATTGGACCAATGTTTTTTTCTTGTGGGGGCAGCAAACATAGTTGCTCCACTTCCAATTACTTGCAGCATCAGTTGGAAATACAGTTCCATTGAATTTGTTACACTGAAGTGATTGAACAGAAGCCTCATTTTTTAATTGATTTCCACCATTTCTCTTTTACAAAACCAGAAATAAAACTGAAATCAGAGCAACGCAAAGCATGGCATATGCCCAAACGGTGTCATAAAATGGTCGGTAAATCTTTCAGGGGCATAACCAAATCAAAAGAAAGCTTCCCCTTGACACCAATAATGCGTCATAACGAATTGGCCACTGGCGGTCATCCTGGATCAGTTAACTGGTCGTAAATCGAAAGGAAGCTTCCTCTAGACACCAACAGTGCCTAATTAAAAAACAGAAATGATTTGAGCCAGCCTTCATTAGTTATTGGACGGAAATCAAATTCAATATGGCTGCCATGACGGCCATATTGAATTGGTTAGCTGGACCAAAATCGAAAGGATGCATTGTCTAGTCATCCACAAGTTAACTCTAAAATTATGATTTGATCAAATAAGCGGTTCTTTTGTTATTGGAACAAAACCAAAAGTTAATGCCAGACGCCAGACGGACGGACGGACGGAGGGACGGAGGGACGGAGTTGTGGGCCTAAAAAAATGCGAAAAAATTGCTCATTTTAATTTCTTCGGACAACGGTTGAAACCTCGTTTTTCTGGAAACATTTCGGGGGGGGGGGGGGGGGGGTATAGACATCCCCAATGTAATACTTAATAGAAATTAATGCTAACCCCAACCCTAAACTGACTCTTACCTTTAATATAAAACCCGAAAATTTGCAGTTTGCCTCATAAGTCTCATATCTTAGTAATTAAGCTTGTAATGTATCAAATAAGCTCATAATATTTCTGTACGCTCACAATGCTTATCCAGACAAAAATAAACCTTGTAACTCCAATATTATAGCATGGACAGATGAACATGGTGAAACCATAATGCTCCGGAGATTCTCTCAGGGGCATAAAGAAGGAGTTTTTTTACAAAACCTAAATAAAGTTAAAATTTCAAAACTACACAGCTCTTGTAGTCGTATTTAAACTAAAGATAGGTGAATTGTTTGGTTGTTTAAAATTATATGCAAATATTTAACAATATATCATTAGATGGGTCTCACTATATTTGCCTGGTATCGAGCATGGTGGCTCACAGTCAGAGCATTTGATTTTAAACCGAAAGGTCAACGGTTTGATCCCCACCAGGGGTAACTGTGTTGTGTCCTTGGACAAGGCACTTAATCCTGATTGCCCACGTGGGGGATGGTCGAGCTGCGTACTGATGTGTACTGCACGTCGATGGGGAACTTGCCTTCAACCGCTGCTAATTCTGCTTATGCAGAGTTAATAAGCTGGAGTGTCTGAAAGTCACTAGCTGCTGTACGATGGATCTCTCTGGGTACTCTAGCTTCCTCCACCCTTAAAACATGCTGTGACCCTGGCCTTTAAAACTGTCGTTAAAATCTAATAAAACAAAATATATTTGCCTGAATTTCATTTTATGCCATAAAATTGAATTTCTTATCTGAGATAAAAGCTAATTAACCCTTTCAACCCGGTGTGCATAACTTTTGTGGTAAGAAAAAAATGGTAGTGGATGAGCAGACAGTATAAAGGGCAAAAAATCTGAAGCGAGGCTAAATAATAATTTAATCCAACTGCTCGACAGAGATGTTGGATTAAATTATTACTGACCCTCTCCACCCCCACAAACCAGGATGGTTTTGCACATTTCGCCTTTGGCAGTATTGACTGAAATGACACCTCCCAGATCGCCAGTGTCAAAAGGGTTAAAATTGTTCTTTTTGGTTATATTTTAAAGTCTCACTTTTGTTTTCAGAAATGACATCCCGTATGCGAGTCATAGACCAGTCAACTAAAATATTAGCACCTGTTTTGACTGGCCAGATATTGACATTTGCTTCTACGGAGATCGGTGGATTGTTTATTGCTGGCTGGAATGCAGTATCAGTGTTTGTAGAGTATTTTTGTCTCTGGAAGGTTTATCAGCTTGTACCCTCTTTGAAAAATAAAAGAACTAAGAACAAAACTCAAGGTATTCTCAAATGATGGAGTGCTAACTTCATTTACAAACATTAAGTATGCATTCTGCACGGACATGATAATCTCCCCACCCCCCCCCCCCCCCGAAAAAAAAAAAAAATCAGGGAACTTGACACTAGTATAGATAATTGATCACTGTAGTAAGTAAATAAGTGATTAATAATCACTTTAGTAAGTAAATAAGTGATAAAAAGATCACTTTAGCATGTAAATAATTGATCAAATGATCATTTTAGTATGCAAATAAGTGATCAAAGTGATCACTTTAGCATGTAAATAAGTTTTTAAATGATCACTTTAGTTCGTAAATAAGAGATCATTGATCACTTTAGTAAGTACATATGTGATCAATGATCACTTTAGCATGTATATAAGTGATCAAATGATCACTTCAGGGACCTACCAGAACTGTTTAAAATACACACCAGCCTTGGAGCCTATTATGAAAATTTACACGTCAAAATTTGGTACACCACAGCAAACATTAATCTTCACATTGGTTTCTGATCATGTCTTGGCTGCCTATTTAGGCAGCCAAGACTTGATCAGAAACCAATGTGAAGATTAACTTAACCAGGACTTGAAGTACTAAGACACTCCTAAATAACAGTAAATGATAACCATATACTATAAGAGCAACCCTATCCATAGAAAGGAACGTTGAACATGGAAATGCAGTTTTAGAAGTTCAGAGCCAATTAAAAAGCCTACATTTGAGATTTAAGAGCCAGATTATGGTGTTTGGGAGTCAAATGTGCACTGGCGCTTGTCCAGGTCGGTCCCTGTCACTTTAGCATGTAAGTAAGTAGTATAGTAGTATTGATTTAGCCTCAATGTAGCCTCAATGTAGCCTCGATGTAGCCTCAATGTAGCCTCGATGTAGCCTCAATGTAGCCTCAAATACTCATATGTGCTTATGTGAAAATTCACAATGTGCTTTAAAACCGATGTGCCCATATATAAAACCGATGTGCACATGTTTAAAACTGATGTGCACCTATTTAAATGATTTTGGAAGATTGAATAAAACCTTCATTCTCGCTTGCCTTTTATTGTTACACTCCAGATCACAAATCTATTGTCCATGTATAAAATACTGCATGCCATGATCTGATTGGACAAGTGTTTTGTCCAATCAGCGAATGCCTGTATGGCATTATCTTACAACATGTTTATCTATTGGTCATGTAGAAAGTACCGACGTGTGGTATGATCTGATTGGACAACTGTTTGACCAATCAGACACTGCCATGTTCTCATTGGATACCTGTTTTGGCCAAGGAGACACTGCCATGTTCTCATTGGATACCTGTTTTGTTTTGATCATGGTGTTTCCATGATGTAATTGATGCGTAAACAAATACGTGACACGTTCATCAGTTTGTAACATCAGATCATCGAATATAATGAGAGAATTGGATTTAAACTCTTGGGGCAGATGGGTCACATGTGCAGTGTGATAAAAGTTCTCTTTTAAAGAATTTGGTTGGCCCTGAAAAGGTCTGTTCTGTCGTCCATTCTAAAACATCTAAGGCAATACCTGTATTTGTAGGTATCATTGAATCCTGGGTGTATTGTCTGATGTGTTCTTTTAGCTGTCCTCTGGTGGAGATTCCTATTGCAATGATTAGAGAAGGTTTTCTCACAAACTTGACAACTAAATCTAACTACTGATTTCATCTTTTTCTCAAAGAGTTCAAACTATTCTCAATCAAATTATTTTGAAACATTGATAAAAACTTCCAAACTCGATTACCTTTTATTGTCAACTCCCAGTTCACTTATCTATTGGCCATGTAAAGAATATTGCATGGCATGATCTGATTGGACAGTTGTTTTGGCCAATCAGAGAACGCCTGCATGACATTATCTATTCTATGACATAATCAAACAGAGTGCATGGTCTTTATCATCATAAGCCTCTTACAAACAAAGGAAACCAATATCGCAATCCATCAACAAACAACACTTTTATCTAGTTACCCTTATTATAAGCCTCTTATATAACTAAACACGGTCAGTGTTCTCCATCATAATACCCTTATCTCTCTAAATAAAGGGAACTTTTATTATAAAGCCTTTGCTTTGCAATTAATTCCCTTATCTATTTGCATAACTATACAAACCTACACACTAAAAACTAAAGTATTAAAACTGACACTTGCAAGGTGTTAAACCCATTCTAACTCTTAGGGTTTGATTTTAACACTCAAAGTGCAATGCTTTAAGCACTTAGACATTACAATCGTCAGACATCTGAAACTTGAATGGATGGCTCTTCCCATGTGTCTAGCATTGGTGGTTCTTCCAGAATCGTCCATAATTTGATTTGCGCTTGGTGGATACATAAGTAAAAGGACACAACGCAGATGACGCGTATCAGGCTCGAGAGTTCGAGCCTGATCCGCGTCATCTGCATTGTTTCCTTTTAAGTGTCGCGACATTACACTTGTCAAGTGGTATTATTGTAACACCTGTCAAGTTCTGGGATATCTACACTTGAACAAAGTGCTAGTTCAGCACTTAGTAAGTGTTAAATACAGCACGTCAAGTGTAGTTTTTAACACGTTAGTTTTTAGCGTGTACACAACTATACATAATCTTCTTACAAACCTAAACAAAGACTCTCTCACTGTCTTAATCACCTTTGACATGTCTAAACAAAGGGAACAGAACAGATAACCTTCAAATTAAGCCGTTTGTTTGTTTGTTTGTTTGTACATAAGCCTCTTACAAACCTTAACAAAGACCAGGTGTTCTCTATCTTAATCCCTTTATGACATGTCTTTAAACAAAGACAAGGTAGCTTTCAAATTATTTTTTTGGTTTCTATGTACTTACATGTACATGTCATTGACACCATTAACCTTAGATGAACCAACATAGCTTGAAATATAGGTGGGGTAGGGGAGGGGGAACTCTTTGTTAGTACTCATAAGGATGCCTGCCTCCGTGTGGGACCTCCAGCTTTAGGCTAGCCTTTGGAAAAGCTTCGGTGGGGAGGCACAGCCCATACAAGGGCTTTGGTGGGGAGGGACAGCCCAGACGAGGGGTTGGGGTGGGGGCGCCCACATACAGGGAAAGCCAAAACAATGTTGGGAAAGCCTAATATACGTTGGGCTGTAAACAGCCTGGGCTTTTTGGAGAGGCTTTGAGGCTTGGCCCTACATGGACTTTGGGAAGGGATAGCTAAAAAATAGGGTACATACAGGGTGGGAAGGGGATGGGTGGCTGAAAATAGCCTAAGCCTAGTGTGGAGAGGGGAGGGGAGAGGGAAGGAGGCGCTTAACGGATTTGAACGTCGAAGTCAATAACCTCGGTCATGGTCGGATCACGAGATCCACCAAAAAAGGGTCAAATTATCCCTGTATACTACCCTGGAGGATGAGTTTCAGGAAAATTCAGAAAAAAATCACACCAGAACAGTTCTCAAGGAAAATAAGCAAATTTTCAGCACTTGGGCCACCAAGGGCACCAGGTTGCACCAAGTGATTCATGAGCTGAAAATTACTGGTACTTTTTATAAAATGTTAACTCTTCAGGGCCTGGACAGTTGTCCCGAATTCCCAGCAGCCCACAGCCTCTATTCATTCAGTGGCTTAGCAGTGATTTCCAATCAAGTCTTATCAAGAAGACACTGCCTATGTAATCTGTCTATTGTCAACAGGACCTCCGCATGGTGGCACGTTAATGGCACATGTTCTAAGGTCTTAACAGTCGGAAATAGACCTTTAATGGTTCAGTAATCGTGTTTGGTTGTTAGATTGAACAGCACTCACCCCTAAATTACTGTCGCTTTGTGGTAGCATACCATCAAAATATCAAGGCATTAGTTTGAAAACCAACATTCTATTTCATCACAGACTGTAGTGTGTTTTCATTTGAAACAGAATTCCATCTATTTCATGTGCGTACCATTTTCAGCCGTTCTTCAACACGATGTTTGTCTGGCTGTTGGAGCCACCATTAATAGGTTGTGTGCCAAGAGCAACAAGCATGTCTTCACTGAAGAGTGCTGAAAACCACTTCACTAGCCTTACACTGCATGCATTAGCACATTGTTGGCTGAGGAGTATAAAAAAATGTTATGTAAATTAATTTTGTTACAATTTATTGCATGTTGACACTCTCCAATAAATGGCAATAAAACAATTATTTTTGAAAAAAAATAATCAAGTTACAAATCACATATGAAAGATAATTCAGTATATATAAGGAATGGTCGTTTGTTTTTGTCTATTTCTTGTGTTGTGAACCCCAAAAAACAAAGGCCAAACTGTGTAAATGGGCGTAGCTTCTATACGGTGGCTGCTTCAGGCAATGGTCAATATTTTTTTTTTCAAGACCCCAAGTTAATATCTGAAGATCTCGAGATGTTATATCAAGATCTCGAGATAATATCTCAAGATCCCGAGATGTTTTTCTCAAGATCTAGAGTAATATCTTAAGATAATATCTCAAGATCTCGAGATAATATTGTATGATCTTGATATAATATCTCAACATCTCGAGATGTTTTTTTTAAGATTTCGTGATATATTTCAAGATCCTGAGATGTTTATCTCAAGATCTCAAGATAATATCTGAAGATCTCGAGACGTTATTTCAAGATTTTCGAGATAATATCTCAAGATCCTGAAATGTTTATCTTAAGATCTCGAGATAATATCTCATGATCTCGAGATAATATCTGAAGATCTCGAGATGTTATTTCAAGATTTCGAGATAATATCTCAAGATCCTGAGATGTTTATCTTAAGATCTCGAGATAATATCTCATGATCTCGAGATAATGTCTCATGATCTCGAGATGATACCTCGAGATCTAGAGATAAGCGTATATAATCTACATTGGCTGATTTAGGCCATGGTCAAAGTTTTTTTTTATCTCAAGATCTCGAGATAATATCTCAAGAGATGTACACAGAATGGCACGGTTTTGTGAATGGGTTAATCGATATGGCACAAGTGTCAGCGTAGAAGGATTGAACGACTGACCACAGGCCTCGAGTTTTGTCCTTCCACAATGGCACAAGTGCCATATCGATTAACCCATTGACACACGCATGTCATTCTGTGTTTATTACACGCCTTCACGTCTACAAAAACAATTATTAGAAGGACAGTCAGCAATTCATTTGACAACTATGAACAAAAAGAACATATTTTATCTCGAACCAAATTTGTGAGGGTACCCGTGTTACTATTTCGTCCCCTGAGTTCCAGTGTGTTCTATGTGCCTACTGGCACATAGAACACATCAGTCACAGGGGCGATTTGTAGCTATTGCTGGCGATTCAGATTGCAATTGCAGAGCATGATTTGTTGAAAGTTCCAGTAAAATTTTGCTTCTTTAACTGGTAGAGTGATAAATTATTTTTTGGGGCCAACAAAATTTGTTCAAGTATCTTTGCCTTGTTACAATTTATGGGAGAGTGCCTACAGGCACTCTCCCATAAATTATAACAAGACAAGTCCTTACAGACTGAATAATATCACTTCAAAGATAATACAAAGCACATCCACTGAGTGTGAAGCCTTCAAGTTGCAGTACCTTCAACTCAGAGTAAAGCCCAAATAAGGGCTTCCAGCACTTTACCAGTTAAGAAAATAGTCCGTCAACGATTTTCATTTTCCACAGGGTTTAGTATTGCTGAAGGTTGGGATTTCATAGAACAGGCGTGTAATAAAAAAAATATATTGACCATGGACTAGATCCACCATCGTCCTTCTGGCACTCAACTAGTTAGTAATGCTGTCAACAGATTCATACAAAACTACATAAAACCTTTAATCCTTTACAAACGATATCAAAATTTATTATTTTAATGAATGTTTTTTTTAAATATTTTCAAAGAATTTCAGCAAAACCATATCAGGTGACCCCTCATAATAACGAGCTTGATCAGTTCGTTCAAATGAGGGGTCACATAATATGATTTTATTGAAGCTTTTCAATTTGTTTTTAAATTATGCAAGCAGAATGCAAACAATTCATTAGATAAAGTGACAATGGCTCAATTCTGAGTTTTTGAGAAATCTTCTATCTTTAAAACAGGTGCCCTAAGTCGAAAAAAAATAAATGGTTCGGTTTAGATTACATGCAATAGAGAAATAGGGTCATTCAGGCGAGATTTAAAAAAAAATATTTCAATATTTTATTTTCTCATACAGTTGCTTATCCTTGTACTCAATACATCGGACATAACCGTCCAGGGCTATTTATTAAAACTGCCATACAAATATTAATTTTTCAATTTTCTGCTTCAAAAACAAAGCTTATGACCTCTCATTGGAACAAGCACATTCCAGTGAGGGGTCATAGGCCATGTTGCTATGTTTTAGAGGCAAAAAATGGAAAAATTATAAATAAAAAAAAAAATGTTATAAAGTGTCGTGTGCTCTTCAGATGAAGTGAAGGGCTAAAATGTATTACCTATATTTTCAGTGTAGGTTTTAAATAGATATAACTTTTGGCCAAGAGCTCATAAAAAGAATAGGATCGGGCATGAAAAGTAGGATCGGGCAGGCAACCTGGATCATTTTATTTTTTGCTGAGTTTAATACACATAGTTTGGAAAATATGAAGGTAATATTGCAGAGATTTCTTGTCAAGTCTTGGGTATCTACCTGCCAACACTTGACTAGAAACCACTGCTTAGATGCAGGCCTGATCTTTTCGTGGTGTAGTGTACTTGTGGGAACTCTGGGAAGTGGAACAGTGCTTGTTTACTGTGGTAAAAAGCTCGTGCTTTACTGGCAAAATAGGTTTGGGAAGCAACGCATGGAGTGAAAGTCCTCTAGAGTGGGCAGTATAGGTGTCATCGATTGGTTCAACTTGACTTCATGACTAGGTTTCAGTCATGATGTAGCTAAAGATGTTGAAAATTACTTTGACTGGTTGAGGGCTACATTATTTTTGATGGTCTGAATTTGTTATTCAAAATTTGTTTTATTACAAATTATTGGAGAGTTCCCACTCTCCAGTAAGTTGTAATAAACAAATTTACATGAAGAAAATATTAGTTTCATTTGACTGAAAATGAAACATGAGCAAGGAAAATATTGACTTTGCTCTGGTACCCTCATTTTTGGAAAGCCCCAATAGTGGCTTCTAGCACTCAACCAGTTAAACACCAATTAATAATTAAATAAACAAGAGCTCACGTATCACGGAAGCAATACAATGTCCCCCACCGGACTAATGAGCATTAATAATTATACAAATGGTATAACCTAGATGTGATCAGCATCAATACTGTTGAAGCGTTTCCATAAAAGTCCAGAAAACTGATATTTTGGCACTTTTCCATATTTCCACGGGCCATAACTCACACAAGAATAATGCAATCAGCATGAAACTCAAACTTGATCTGTTAGTCATCATTCTAGGTTACCAAGAATGAAATCATTCGGTTGAAGGTGAAAATGAAACTTGATCTGTAAGTAATTGTTCTATAGTAGGTTACCAAAAATGAAATCATTCCGTTGAAGCGTTTCCAAAAAAAGTTCGAAAAACTGATATTTTGGCGCTTTTCCATATTTCCAAGGGCCATAACTCACACAGAAATAATGCAATCAGCATGAAACTCAAACTTGATCTGTAAGTCATCGTTCTATAGTAGGTTACCAAGAATGAAATCATTCGGTTGAAGCATTTCCAAAAAAAGTCCGGAAAACTAAGTGTGACCGACAGACTGACTGACAGACTGACGGATGGTCAGAGTGCAAATGAAACCTGATCTGTAAGTCATCGTTCTATAGTAGGTTACCAAAAATGAAAACATTCTGTTGAAGCGTTTCCAAAAAAAGTCTGGAAAACTGATATTTTGGCGCTTTTCCATATTTCTAAGGGTCATAACTCACAAAAGAATAATGCAATCAGCATGAATGAAACTCAAACTTGTTCTGTAAGTCACCGTTCTGTAGTAGTTTATCAAAAATGAAATCATTCCGTTGAAGCGTTTCCAAAAAAAAGAACGGGAAACTGATATTTTCGCGCTTTCCATATTTCCAAGGGCCATAACTCACACAGAAATAATGCAATCAGCATGAAACTCAAACATGATCTGTAAGTCATCGTTCTATAGTAGTTTACCAAAAATGAAATCAATCCGTTGAAGCGTTTTCAAAAAAAAAATCCGGAAAACTGATATTTTGGCGCTTTTCCATATTTCAAAGGGCCATAACTCACGCAAGACAGAAGCGTGAAACTCAAACTTTATCTGTAAGGCATCGTTCTCTTGTAGGTTACCAAAAATAAAATCATTGGGTTGAAGCATTTCCAAAAAAAGTCCGGAAAACTAAAGTGTTACTGACAGACTGACGGACGGACTGACGGGTGGACAGAGTGCAAACCTATAGTCCCCTCCGGCGATGCCGGTAGGGGACTAATAAATACACAGAATGACACACGCTTGTGGATGGGTTAATTGATATGGCACGACTGCCAGCGCGAAATGATAAGACGAGAGACCACAGACAAAGCATTATAATAAGAACCAAAGCAAAGTGGAAAGTAGAAGGGAAACACCGAGAAAATACTTTTGTAATTTGGAGAATATACAGAAAAACTAATAGCAAAATTAATAAAAGATGACAACACAGAATGTACAGATATTAAAGATATTATTTCAGAATAAAAAGATTTCATAAAAATGTATGTAGTTCCAAGATGAGTACTCCATCAATATGTACAGATGACACATTTTTCGATAATAATAACCCGTTTGTAAGAAACCTTATCGACGAAGACAATATTTTACTAGATAGTCCATTGACCGACTCTGGATGGTTAGTTGCTTTAAAAAGATGAAAAGCAATAAATTGCCCAGCTCGGATGGATTTATTCCCAAATTTTACAAATTTTTCTGGAACGATCTCGGTTCTTTTTGGTTAATCTGTAAATGCTGGTTACGAAAACGGCACATTCTCAATTACACAAAGACAAGGTATAATATCATATATTCCAAAGGAAAGAAAATCTAAATTGGACATTAAAAATTGGCTACCTATTTCTCTTCTAAACACTGATTTTAAATTTGGCTCTTCTGCAATAGCAACTCGAAACTTATCTCTGAAAGTCAGTTGGGTTTTGTAAAGGGGAGGTTTATTGGGGAATCTACACGTCTAATTACAATCGACAAGTGCAAAACAAGTAATCAAGTAATATTCTGGGAATGTTAGTATTACTGGATTTCGAAAAAGCCTTCGACTCTCTTGAATGGAACAATATTGAGAAAACCCTAAAATTTTACAATTTCAGGCATTCGTTGGCCTAAGCCTTTCTATAGTGACGTTTCCAGCTGTGTCTTAACCAATGTCATCTTTCAGAGTTTTTCAATGTCGAAAGATGTGTAAGACAAGAGGAACCACTCTCCCCCTACCGGTTTATCATGAGTGTAGAAATATTGAGTGGTAGGTTAAAATTTATTTCGGAAATAAATGGTATAAGAATAAACAATTCTGTATATATAATTAACCAGTATACAGACGACAACACCTTATTTCTTGTCGATGATCAAAAATCACTTAACACGGCATTAAATATTATTGACGAGTTTTCTCACTTATCAGGTCTAAAAATAAATTTTGACAAAACTTATATAGTATGGATCGGTTCTCATAAGGGTTGCGGTGTGGAACTAAAAGCGGGCAAACCGATAAAATGGAATCACGGTGAAGATTTTACCATTTTAGGAATAAAGTACAACTTAAGTGATACAAACATTTTTATAGAAAAAATGCAGAATCTAATTAAATGATTGGTCATTAAGAAATCTTACCCTTGTTGGAAAAGCTATGGTCTTAAAAACTCTTGCTCTTCTTGTTATCATACACTCTCTCACAGTCCTACCCAACCCACCCGATTGGATCATCGATAAACTCCAGCGAATAGTCTTTACATTCCTTTGGTCACATAAGAGAGACAAAGTCAAACGCTCTACCTTGATAAGCCCAGTGGAGAAAGGTGGTCTCAAAATTCCGCATATTAAAACCCTGTGTGGTTCATGAAAAATCGTTTGGGTTAATAAGCTCTTAGACCTGGAAAACTCATCATAGAGGAAAACACTGGCATTTGCTAACTTTGAAAAATTTGGAATCAACAATTTTTGGCATTTTATAAAAGACGGTTTACAAAAATTATCGGAATCAATGCCCCCATTCTGGCGAAATGTTGTAATTTTGTGGTTACTCCTTGTATACTATTCTATATAAACATATAAAGATATTTTATCACAACTAATATTTTATAATAAAAATATCAAATTAAACAATGTATGTTACCATTTAGAAAATGATTTTCAGCTGGTGTGTTTTTTATAAACGATATTGTAGATTCTAACAGAAATTTCTTAACGCATTGTGCTTTTAAATTCAAATACAACTTGGATATCCCGTTCACTACATATTTGGAAGTGATAAATGCAGTACTCCAAAATTGGGAAAAAATAATCCAAAAATGTACACAAAAAATAATGTTGTGGAGAATTCATTAGTATCCCGCTTAACGTCAACTACCAAAGATTTTTACGGTCTTTTTTTGAGCAAGACAGCTGTACCTGCAAGAATATCCGAAGCAAAATGGAGCGATGAGCTTAGATATGATATGAGCACAGTCGAATGGCAATATGTATAAAAAACAACATTCACTTCTACCAGTGACACATATTTATAGACACTATAGTTCAAAATAATTACATTGTTCATGTAGTTATAACTTATATGTTTTGGGTCCAAATATTCAATTTCGATTGGTCAGCTGGATGTAAACGTCATGACCAAATGTAATTCATTTTCCAATGAATACATTTGGTCGAACTTTGACCCGCATTTACGGCAGAGCGCAGTTGACCGAATGTAATTCGGGCGGTGGTTGGGCGGGTTTTTAACTTTTAGCGCCTCTCACAGTGATCAACTCTGTTGCTGTTTCTTTGGTGACATTTCCCAATTGTGGCATAAAGCATATTACTATAATACTCGTTTCCATTTCTAAAGTTGTGAAAATTAAAAATCAGAGTTGTGCGCTTTGTCTTTTGTGTGAGGGTGGTTTTTCGCCTCGTTCGTTCGTACATGTTTTATTTCGTCTTTCTGCTTTGTTGTTTGGTAAAAAGTAGTTTAAACAGTTACGGAAAGTAATTATAAGAACTGAATGCAATTTTTATAATCTTGATTGGAGTATGAACGTTGGGAATGGGTACAAATTGTATAAACCCATTTCCATACGTTCATACTCCAATAAAGATTATAAAAATTGCATTCAATTCTTAAATAAATCATCGTATCCTATACATCAATTCAAGGAGGTCATTCCCAAACATTATGCAGAAATATGGGTATTATCAACATACAGAAATATATAGAGAGTTAGCGTGGGAAGTATTTGTGGGAAACAAACATACCGGGTATTTTCGGAGCCTATAACCTTTTTTAACTCAAGTTCTAGGATAAAGGAAACATCATTTTTGTATATATTATGTTAATTTATACTAGTGATTACTAATACCAGCGCGTTTTCATCAAGATATTCTCGATGTTCGCTTGGGAGAAAGGGATTCTACTGTTGATACCGAGCAGCACATTGAAGCTTGTATTGTCTAATCATTAGGTTTTTTTTTTTTTTTGGGGGGGGGGGAGTGAATTTGTTTTATGAATTTTTTTATGAAACAACGGCCGTATATACCTTTATTTTGTGACAAAATCAAATATTTCTGTATCGGCCATACTTAAATCTAGTTGCTAAAACGCATTACATTGCATTAAGAGCCAACTGTATGAATTGGTTCATAGAAATAACACGATCGACACAGTGAGTCTTTGTGTATAGCCCCCTACTTACCCAACCTTTTCTTCACCCTTAGTCACAGAGTTATATGTAAAATGACGCTTGCCCCGAGTTCGGCTCGACTCCGCGAGAGTGACAAACACTCACGGGGGTTCGAGCTGGAGTCGGAGTAAGGTGTTCACTCCCAAACATTATGCAGAAATATGGGTATTACCAACATCGAAATATATAAAGAGTTAGCGTGGGAAACGTCTCAAACATCGATCTACACCACACCCAGTGGTTTACGTCATAACGTTATTTTGTAAATATTTGTATAACGTATTTTATAAAAGTAAAAATGCCCGAAGATCCGCAGAGAGAAGATCCGCAGAGAGAGTGGTGAACGCGCTAGCAGGAATATATTCAGTAATGTCGTTGTATTTGTTTTGAACTTTAATAACATATACTCATTCTATTTATACTCGTTCAGCAAGGCAAACAAAATCAAACTGAGGTGGAAACAATATCTAAAATAGTTAGTTTAGTCCAAATGTCTTTTATAACCACGCAGACCTATAGTAAATTTAGATCGGAAGATTGTACTTATTCTTTACACATTGTATTTTTGTCCATTTGTATGTGTTAATGTAATATACTGTGAAAACTGTAAATAAAAAAAAAAATTATAATTTGGATTTAATTTCCCTTAGCACTCCACCATGGCCGGACGTGTTAAAGGAGGAAAGCGTTGGGGGGCTCAATGTCGCTGGTGCCGTTTCCGCTTCTTCTTCTGGGGAGGAGATGGCTGGTAAGGAGAAGTCGTGGTCGTTGTTGCTTGGGTTGCGGGCCTTGGGTGCATCAAGATATTCTGGTTTGTTTACGAGCCAGTCGTACTTTCCATCAATCCATTCCTTTTGTGACTTGAGATAGGCCAAGAAGTCTTCCGAGCTCCAGTCGAAGTCCAACTTGAGTTCGTCAAAGCCCTCGATTGCAAGTTCATCCAGGCCTTTTATGTATGTTCCCAGGGGCATGTTTTCTTCTTCGATATCCTCGGAGTCTAGTTCTAGATTTTTGGTCCGACTGATGGGGTTGATAGGGGATCCAGGTACAGGTTGGGCGATGTCCACCTCCTCCGCCTCCTCTTGCTGTATCTCCTTTCCCTCCAACCTCTTTGGTGTAGAGGTACGGCTTGGGCTCGGCGATATAGGTACTGGGGACGAGTTGACAGTTTTCACCCTCTCCTTATGTTTCCCGGTCCCAGTCTATTTCCTCTCGAGCCACGCCTCCATTCGCCTGGCGTCCCGTCGTCGTTTGGTCGACAGTGACTTTTAGTTTTTTTATGGTTTCGGTGGAGGTCGGTGGGGTCTTATCCTTCCCCCCCCCCCACACACACACACCCACTGTGAACCAGTGCGGGCGGGCCCGCGAAAGGTGCTACCACTCTCAGCGGTGAGCTTCGTCTGGTATTTGATGGTGAGCTCAACGCGCTCACTCTCAACATGGACATCACACTTCAGAAGTGAGTTGGCATTCAACACCATCAAAATGTCCTTAATCTACTTCGGCAGGAACTCCATGGCTCATTAGGTGCTAATTATCTGATTGTGCAATCTGTATTAATAACCATGGAATTCATTTGATCTTGCCGTTTTGAAATTACGACCAAGAGAAGAATTTTCGATTGCAATGTCAATAAAATGACGATCCAAATAAGCAATCAACAACTCACATTTGGCTATGGAGGCTTGTAACAAATTAGTAGAGGTTGATATTACTTGATATAACCTGATAAACTGGAAGGAAATTAATGCACGTAAGTTATATTTCTTATTATTGCACGCCTATTTTATATAATCCCTGTCGACAGCAACACTAAACCACGCGGAATATGAAAATCTGTTACGCACATATGTGCGGAACGGAAATCGTTGACGGGCTATTTTTAAATAGAATCGAAAGCGAAATTTCGTTTTAATTTTCTACAAAGCGTGCAACTCAATTTAATTTGAATTACTAGCGATAGCTGAAAATCGTCCCATGAGTTCCAATGTGTTCTATGTGCTAGTAGGGGGATAAAACACATTGGAACTCAGGAGATGAAACAGTAACACGGGTTCCTCTCGAAAATTTGGTTGGCGATAAAATTGCGGAATATTTTTGTTGATAGTAATTGCTGCGTGCCCATCTAATAATTGTTTTTATAGACGTGAAGGCGTGTAATAAACACAGAACGACACACGCGTATGAATGGGTTAATAGATATGGCACGAGTGCCAGCGCGGAAGGATAAAACGAGAGGCAGCAGGCATGAGTTTTATCCTTCCACGACGGCACAAATGTTTCACGCCCATAAAAACAATTCTTCGATGGACACTCAAAGATTATCGAAGAAATTGCGGAAAGATAGAAATCGTATCCCCCACTGTGAAGATATAGAAATTTTCACTTTCACGGTATCAATCAAAATGGCGGCTTTCAAAGCATCACTTCAAGGTGAATACGTGTCAAATTATCACTGGAAATGATCAAGTTCTTCCAGAAGTATATAACGAAAAGTAAAAATCTAGTGTTTTTGATTGGACACCGATTATTTCCAGCAAACATCAAACACGTATTCACCTTGAACTGATGCATGAAACCCGTTAGTCCAAACATGGCCTGAAAGTCCGTAATATAAGTTTTTCGTTTGGTACGTCCTTCCAAAGGCCGTACCAAACGAAAAACTTATATTACGGATTTTCAGGCCATGATTGGACTAGAAACCCGCCAGCTGAATCAGATCGCAAGACGCTATCTGTTCCGAGTATCGATCAAATCCCTTCCGCATATCAATGATTCAATGCGCTGTTTACTTTCATGCATCAATTCAATTTGAAACGAGTGGAATTATCAGATTCTTATAAAAAAACGTATAATAAACAAACAATCTAGTGTTTCTGAATGGATAACGAAAATTATTTCACTTGTGACCGAGGCAAATGGTTATTTTCCCTCGCGCATGCGCTCGCGAAAAATAAACATTTATCTCGGTCACTCATGAGATAATTTTCGGTATCCACTCAAAAACATTAGATGTCCTCTATTTATCATGTTTCGTTCTGTGTATTTTGTTGTATCTAAAGGATAAAGCAGAATCACAGTCTCTCCTATATTTATTTTCAGAATTAACAATCCAAGACGTACCTCCATCACCAGAGAATGGCACTTCTCCCGCAGACTGCCCTGATGGTTCGCGCGATGATGTAGTTGTGGTGGGAACCTCATCTAAAAAATTAGTAACGGACGAAAACCATCATGGACCATCGAAACACAACCGTTGTTCAAGAAATTTAATGTTTTCAGCATTTATTTCTGTGTACAAAGGCTGGAGTACCTACATTCACTATGATGAGGCGTATGCAGGTTTTAGTTTGGCCTCTCTTTTCATGACAGTACTCTGTTTTGACGGCGTAACAATAGGTGAGTGAAGAGGATTTTTGACATTATAAATTATTGTGTTAAACTGACGGTAACATGATCTGAGGTTTGCGGCTCGGAGCATATGTTCAACCGAGACACGAATCGTCGAGGTTGAAGATACGCTCCGTGCCGCAAACGTCTGACAATGTTACCGTCAACTCATAACAATACAGTATGTGTTCCAATAAAACCTACATTGTGAAACACGGGAGTCTTATTTACTAAACTTGTGATCGTTAAAAGTTGCCTTGTTCAAGCCACCTTTTAACGATCACAGGTTTAGTAAATGAACCTTTCGTGTACCCACGACGGCACTGGATAAATAATCAACAAGCTAGATAAGCTCATTCCATCTCAGTTCAAAGAGTAAATCGGATTGTAATGTAAACAATACTTCATCCAGAACACCGTCTGCTACACGTGTGAAAATTCCAGAAAAATGAAGCGGCTTGCTAGTCACTCCGTTGATGAAGCAATTACGAAACGAGCGACGTCATTTCAAATATTTCGTGTGGTGACGTCAGGCAATAACATTATAAACTATTCTGTTTGTTGACAGAGGACATGGTCTCACGTTCCCTGCATGAAATTTATATTCAACCGAGGAGTCAACCGAGGTTGAATAGATGTTTCATGCAAGGAACGTGACACCATGTTCCCTGCCAACAAACAGAATAACGTATATGTCCCGTTCTTACAAAAGTAAAATTGAATTGGAAAAAAAAATCTTATATTTTATTGTAATCTTAAATAACAAAAAAACACCGCCGTGAGCCTCTTCGTTTGTGAACGTTTGACGTCACGGAGTCAGCATGGTACAAAGGTCACTTGTACTTCACAAATAAAGTTTTGTATCCACGTCGTTCAAGGCAGTCATTTAGTGTGTATCGTAATATTCAAATTGTGAATTGTGCAACCATGAAACATTGGAATGCTGGAAACATTAGTAAATGTATATGTGGATGTACTGGCACGGTTTTGTATTTGATTGTCACTTGAGTCAAAATCAGAGAATAACGCGGACAAATCTACGCCCTGCAATTCTGGGAGAGTGTTATTGTTTATATTGTCGGCATTCTCATTGTTTGTTGGCAATGTTGTATGTGAAGTTTTCGTATTTTGATACCTTACTATCTCACTGGATGATATACTTCCCGATATGGCATCGCCCATCGCTTCTTTTTCGCGATCTGAAACACGTTGGTATGCAGCAAGAGAGAACTGGGAACGATAGCCTGTGACCGACATTTTTTGTGCGCTGATGAAATTCACTCGACTTAGAATTGTGGTGCCTTTCACACGAATGCTGTGATTTGAGTAATTCTTTGATAAAGGTATCTGGTGACTCAGTTGGGACATAAATTTGGACAAGCTGTCCCTACCAATAGGGCGATTTTGATAACAAATTTCAGCATCTGTAAAACTGTCTTTCGGATACTGCCAAAACTTGTCGCACTTAGGATTCAATTTCTTCAGGTAAGTTTCAAATGTTTTCACTGGGCATGTTTGTGGGCAATTTAAATCTGAGGGCAAGTGTCCAGTTACATTTTCTTTTTCAGATGCTCGGTGATTTTTTTGTAATTTCATCAACTGTTTTAACAACATACATTCTCCCATCACTGTACTCCCTTATAACAAAGGTATCACGGGTCATTTTTTTCAAAATTTTCGTTAGCTCGCCTGCAAAAGTACTGTCTAATGTTCATTTGAACACGAAGGCCACATGGGTTTTTTGGAGAACAGTAGACACTGTTAAACATTTTCTTCAGATCCTCATCATCAATAGCTGGATAATGATCAATAAAACCTTTACCGCTAGCTTTCAGTTCAGTCATTGCCGTTTTACAACATTGATCCGCATCCGCGAACTCGATACTGCTAATGATATCAAACTTTTTCAAATCGGGTGGGCTGTTTAACCCTCTACCCAACGTAACGGCCAAAAGCGGTCAGCGCTATTCTCAAAAATCGCCAATTAATTTTCATTATTTTTTTCATTTTTTGTCTCAAAAACATAGGTTATGACACCTCATTGGAACGAGCTCGTCGAAAAACATAGGTTATGGCACCTCATTGGAACGAGCTCGACGAGCTCGTTCCAATGAGGTGTCATAACCTATGTTTTTGAGACAAAAAATGAAAACAATTAGTTATTCAAGAATTTTTTTTACAGGTGTCGTCTGCTTTTCATGTTAGGTAAAGGGTTAAATGTCTTGCATCCATATAAAAATGAGAAAGAGTTTCATTAAGTCTGTGCTCGTCGAAATCTTCAAAATTAAAATCTTGTTTCTTTTCGGCTAAGTATTCACGGAATGAGTTAGCAGCAACTCTATTCGCTCTGTTCGTGTTTGTTGGTATCACATTGACCCTTTTAGCGAGTATTTCTCCAGGTGTGTGGGTCGCAAATCGCTTCATTCGAATCATTTTAAAATGTGTTGTTGTACAGCGAATATTAGAAAGTAGACGTTGTTTCGATACGGTGTTAACTTTTATCATAACAGACTGGAGTGATTTCCCTTTATTCAATGTTTACGTACGCAATCAACGGGGCGAGATGCTCTCGATTCGTTTCAGTTTATGTTACAGTAAATTAATGAAAAGAGACCTAATAATCTAATCGGTTTCATAAATAATTACCCATGTTTACATAACTAATCTTTTTGTACGTAATAACGGTACTTTTGTGTGTATTTTACTTCGGTTAAATGTATTTGTCTCAGTTGCTTTCAAGTGCAAACGAGACGCTTTCCTTGACAGCGGACATAAGAATCGCTGACAGGAGACATTTGCGCGTACCCGGCGACATAAAATAAAATCAACGAGGCATTGACCAATACTGCAAGGTATTTCGGTTGGTATCGGGACATTTGCTACTGGTGCCGTAAACATAAAGGAAATTACACAAGAGGGCGAGAATTTTACTCTTATTGGAACATAATATAATAATACTTTGGCCAACCGCTGATTTGTCACGGTTCGCAGGTGAGAAGGCCTTGGGTACCCCAGTGCTCCCAACTGCCCCCCCCCCATCCCCACACCTCTTCTCTCCTTCCAATACTCGGAAGCGAACTACTTGTTAACATCCTGTGCCTCATTCTTCGCAATTCCTCCGATAAGCATACTAGCCCTCTCCTTTGTGTCACAAACAAACACCATGGCCTTCATTCTTCTATCCCGCGTCTCCATTATTCTCCCATTGAATCTCATTCTATGAGACTGGTATTTGGGGTATTCTAGTAGAAAGGATCCCAGTGTCACTGCCACGCCTAAGTTACAAATCTGGCACTAATTTTCACTGTTTTTTTGTTGAAATTTTCCCTAAGCTCCAGGGACCGCGACCTCAGCTTGAACAACAGTGCCCCCCCCCCCCAAGGTGCCATCAAGGTACTCTTCAAGACCTAACTTCTCTTTATCACACATCCACCCAAAGGCCTCATTGATTTGACCCTCTCTCACCAATGCAGGTTACCATTCTCCCTGTCTCTTCCTCTGATGGTTTCTTTTACCCTGGGTTGTCCCAACTTCCAACTGCGAGATCTCCAGTGAGTAGTCCTCTATTAATTCACTCACTAGGACCATCCACTGAGTTTCGTTCCTTCGTCACATACCGAATGTACTGCTTTCTCCAGTGCAATCATTCTAAAAATGTTTAAAAACAGTGTCTCCCTTCACTTTTGGCCATCTATATACGCTTTTTAGTTTGACAGATCGTCCCCTGAGTTCCAAAGTGTTCTATGTGCCAGTAGGCACATAGAACACATTGGAACTCTGGGGACGAAATGTCTGGGAAGCGCCCCAATTCGACAAAAACGCGACCTTGTGTTTACTGTCTGGTGGAAATATCTATCAGACCCAAGCCTTGACAGTAGGTAATAAAGGCGGATTCAGTATCACTTTGACCATGTACGATACACGTACACATACACTGTGCGTTTACCATCGTAGGATTCAATGTTAAATCGTCGATACGTTCGCAAAAATGTCATTTTTTCATAGTGATACTGAATCCGCATTTATTTTGAGACTCCTAGATCGCACTTTTAACGTTCAAATACCCGTTGGCGAACGTGTCGAATGTACAAGTTTTCAAAAAAGTGAAAAATTGTATGAAATTGTACATTTTTCACTTTTTTTTTTTTTTTGTACTTAAAATTTTTGTCGACGTTCCAATCGCGGATTAGACCATCGATCCATCGTTGTTGAACGCGAGCAAAAAACGTGTTGCGGTTTCTGTATCATCTTCAAAAAGTGGTTTGCGGATTCTGTATCATCCGTATCTCATCCGTGTCTGTACACAATTTTAACACTGAATCCCTATGGAGGCGTACACGGAAACCCATTTGTGGATCTACATCAGAAATCGACTTATGTACGACATGTGGAAAGAGGTGATACCGAACCGGCAAACCCACTGTCACGTTTCCCGAGGAAATAAAAAAAGTGATTGATATATATAGGAGAGAGAAAAAAAATATAAATAAATAGTTATTTAAAAATAAATATATCAAATCGAATAGATAATAAAAAAAATACGTAAATCATGAGCGCTTCCCAGACTATTAGAGCGAGGTTTCTTTTAAAAATGCTGATGAGAGCCTACGCATTCTGCGTGAACGAACAACTAGGTCGCCTCTTGTTAGAACGATGCGTCGGATGTCGGGATCACCTAGATTTCGAACAGGATAGGATATCAGACGGAGAATACTTCACGATTTTGGGTGAGAAAACGAAATACGAAGCCATGAAAGAAGCCGTGAGAATCAAGACTCCTCAGATCATCAAATTATATATATATAATAAGAACAGAATTTTAAAAAAAAAAATATTAAATTTATATATAAAATAAAAACGAAATTAATTTAAATAACTCTTAAAAATGTATTGCGTAAAGTGTAAGAGAGTTACCGAGACGAGTAATTCTCGAGAAGTACGAACTAAAAATGACAGACAGATGCTTCGCGGAATTTGCGACGTGTGTGCTTCTATCAAGACTCGATTTGTCAAAAAAAAGAATGCGAGCAAAGGTAAAGGCATCGTGAATAAAATGATCAATAATCTACCTTTCGAAATGCATCTGCCTGGTCACAGTTTCACGGGGACTCAGAACGAAATTCAACAAGAGACTCAACGCCGATCTGACTCCTAAATCTTGGAGCAAACCTGTGAATAGGGTGGGCGCGGCCGCGTATGATCACGATCTGTGCTATGCTGGACATCCCGACACCAAGACTCGCAACGACGTCTACGATAAAAACATGTTGGGCAAATTGAGAGGCATATCGAATCCGACCAAGAGAGAGAAGATAGGACGTTCGCTGGTCGGCAATCTGATCGGTGCGAAACGTCGATTCGGATGGGGTGTTCAAAAAAAAAAACGTAACTGAAAAGAAGAAGAAACGATTATTGACGAGCGAATTGGCCGAGGAGTTACACAAACCCATCGTGCGTAAATTTCGAAAAAGAAGGGTGTTCGTGAAGGGTTTGGATGATATTTGGTCTGCCGACTTGGTCGACATGAGATCGTTTTCGAGGTGGAACGAGGGTGTCAAATATCTATTGACAGTCATCGACGTGTTTTCCAAATACGGTTGGATCAGAGCTTTGAAGAATAAATCGGGACCTTGCGTCGCCGAGGCTCTGAAGAGCGTGTTCGACTCGTCTTCTCGAAAACCAAGTAAATTGTGGGTGGATAAGGGAAAGGAATTCTACAACAAGCACATTCATCGATTGGTCGACCTCTACTCAATCGAAAACAAAGACAAAGCCAGCGTGGTGGAACATTGGAATCGAACGATGAAGGAAAAGATGCACAGATACTTCACGGCGAATTCGACCAAGAAATACATATACGCTCTGAACGGTCTGGTCAAAGATTACAATAACACAACAACATTACAACACGCAACACAGATCGATCAAGTTGACTCCCGTGGAAGCTAGCGATCCTCGAAATGAAAAAAGGGTCTACACGAATCTATATCCTGAAAGATCTAAGAAGAAGTCTAGAACGCCGAAATTTGCGGTCTGTGATCGAGTGAGAATCTACGCTTATAAGAAGCACTTCGAAAAGGGTTATACTCCTCGATGGACCTCGGAAATCTTTGTGATAATCAAAATATTTCACACCGATCCGGTGACTTACGAAATCGAAGCTTTGGATGGAGAAGAGATCATCGGAAAGTTTTACGAACAACAATATACAGAAGACAAAGTTTTGATAAAGAAAACAAATTTCTTTTATTTATCCTCTTTAACATTTTCTTGTTTATACACACATATATATATAGGAGAGAAAAATAATAATAAAAAAAAATAATTAAAACTATTTTTAGATAAAAAATCAAGCTAATTAATAAACAAAAAAAACAAAAATCTTTTAAAAATGACAAATTTACTAGATATAGCACAAAGCATAGTGAAAGATGAAAGTATTCAAGAATATGAGGTTCACGAATACGAACCGGTGACCGGAACGAGTTTGAACAATGCGGGAGAGATAAGAATCAACATTGAAACTCAAGATCTATTCGTCCATCCTAGCGAGAGTTACATAGTGGTGTAGGGACGTCTCACCAAGGAAGATGGGAGCGACTACGCCGACTACGACACGGTTACTCTAGCCAATAATGGCATCATGCATCTATTCAGTAATATAAAATACATGCTATCCGGACAAGAGATAGAATCTGTGTTTCATCCCGGTCAGGCCACCACGATGTTCGGACTCTTGACGTATCCTGATGATTTTTCGAAATCCAGAGGACTTAATCAGTTGTGGGTGAAAGACACCATCGACCATTCTAACGCGGGGCAGCCGCAATATTCGACTACGTCGTCAAGACGTCCAGATCTAAAGGAACGTTTTCATTCAGGATACCTTTGAAACACATCTTCGGATTTGTGGACGATTACAACAAGATCATGTACGGATTCAAACACAATCTGACGTTGATACAAAAAGGAAATGACGACGCAATAGTGAGACTCACTGCGACCGATGCGGGTAAGATAACTCTACACAAGATATCGTGGTTCGTTCCGCACGTGGAGCCTTAGATCGTGGAAAAAGCACATCTCTACAAGATCATAGAATCCAAGAGTAAATTACCCGTGGGATTTAGAATGAGACAGTGCGACACGGCTAGCATTCCTCTCTCCACGAATCACTTCAATTGGAGACTGACGGTGAAATCCGCTTCCGAGAGACTGCGCTTCATCGTGGTTGCGTTTCAGACTGATAGGGACAGGTCTCAGGAAAAGAATGCGTCGCTGTTCGATCACTGCCATTTGAGAAACATGCAAGTGTTTCTGAATGCCACGAGATATCCAGCAATCGATTACAACTTGTCGTTCGACAAGAACGATTTCTGCAGACTGTACGGCGATGCCGCTGATTTTAGAAAGAAGTATCATGATCTAGACGAATTGATGAGGAACCCTAACATATCTCCCGCCGAATACAAATCGATGTATCCCATGTTCGTATTCGACATCAGTAAACAGAGTGAACAACTCAAGAGTAGCGTCTTAGATATTCAGATCAAGATGCAATTCGATAGGAACGTGCCAAGAAAAACCGAAGCCTTCGCCCTAGTCCTGTCGGACAGAGAATTACAATTCGAATCGGATGGAAATAAGATGGCGATCTTTCGATGAGAGATAAAAAAATTAAAAAAAGTAATGAGTAATTATTAAAAAAAACAAAAAAAAGATAAATAAAGTAATGTGATCTAGAGAGATTGAACATCTTTCTAAATCTCATTACTTTTTTCTTGTTTTTAATAATCACACATTATTTTTTCTAATTAATTATTTTCCATGCGTTCACTGTTTGTTCAAAGGAACTAGTTCGATCAGTAGACTCACCACAGAAGTGGCGGCTTCGGGATTATTGGTTTTCGTAACGAAATTAATCCTGTCTCCAGCGTTCACTTTGAGAGGCATGCCGAACGTGCTAACATTCGCATGTTGATTCTCAGTTTTTTTGATGCTGTATCTCTTATCGCTCTCTACTCCATTCACCATGAGATTGACGACTGCCCTGTTATTCAAATCTGAGGAAGCCAGACTCATTCAAAGGATTTCACCTCCGAGCGGCATGGGATATCCCACCTGACCATGTTTCGATCCGCTACCTCCATTTCCGAAAGACCACTCAGCTTTTCCCTCATCTAAGGTGCCGGCCTCCTCGGCCCACACGGTGATCAATTGTCTAGCATATTTGACTTTCTCCACCACCGAAATCAGGGTGCAGGCATCCGTCATGTTCACGGGATCTGGTAGATTCGTGAGCGCGTGTCCACCCATGTCTAGTTTACCTTCCATGATGTCACCCTTTCTCCAGACCGAGTTGTCATCCATGTACTTCCCGCTGACTGCACTGGAATTGAATTCGGGATTGTTACTGAGTCTGAATAAATTCTTACCGTTCATGTCGATACCACCCTCCATGGTTCCGCCAGATTGTTTGTTCAGGTAGAGATCATCCACTTGCGATTCTAGGTATTCTTGTGATCGTATCATGGCAGAATCTACGTAGCCCTTGTTGACCACTGTTGAGTCCGCATCTGTGTCGTCGACCTTCAACAGATTCAATATCTTGTTGAATCCCACATTCAGATCCAATTTCATTTCTCATCTGTCAGACTTTCTCTGTTCCAGATCTACGTAGTGTTTGGTCGCCACGTCCTTGGGATTCGTGGGAGTGGCCACGTTCATTATCTTGTTAGATTTGGCATTCAATTCCGAGTGCATCGTTTTCTGATTGTATCTATTCCTCAGGTGTTCTCTGAATCTCGCGTGAGAGTCGTCCGCGTATTTCTTGGTCGCAGCATCCATGGGATCTATGGGATTTGTGACGTTCACCAAACGTTTGGATTTCAGATCGAGATCATCAGTCTTGGTTTTATCCATGTAATTATCTAGCATGATTCGTTCAAAATCGGCGTTCCCCCTGTCGACGTATTTTTTAGTCGCAGCATCTGCAAGATCTATCAGCTCGGGAAGATTGTAGAGCTTCCTATCATTCATGTTCAAAGGTTCCTCTTGAGGTTCGTATCTCCAAACGTAACATTCGTCCAAGTTGGCAATGTCGTAACCATCGTCGACTTCGAGCGTCTTCCTCTTCTTTCTTAGGTTAACTTTTTCGTCGTCACTTCTACCAAATTTATCGACTGGCATGTTGTTGTGAGATTTTTTGTTTTTTTAAAAAAATATATTTCAAAACGCAGTTTATTAAAAAATGAATTATTTTATTTTTATTTTTCGTTTTTATTCGATTAAAATTTTTTAAAATAATTTTTTTATCTTTATATACTATAAAAAAAAAATCTCTCTCTAATGTAAATCATTGAGAATGTCTTGAAACCGATCTCCTTCAGACCAACTCTTGAGAACATAGAGACAGAGGTGACCGCAAAACACTTGATCTGGTGATTGCACTCGTTCCGTGTTGTAATGAACCATCGATTTGTTGAAATAGTTCTTTATTTCTTTCGGCGGCGAGATTCCGTAGCTGTCGAAATAATAATTCTTCTTCCCATTCTTAAACCACGCCACCCAGTGAGTGCCTTCACCCGATAAATCATCTAGATTTAAAATTCTACATTTCGATTGTCGAGGTCTTCTCTTCGGCAAGGCATCTCTGGAAAACACGCCTAGAAAATCTTTGATTTTCAAATCCTTTGCCGCATTCGACAGAACGATGTTGGATAGGGGTTTGTTAGGTAAGATGACACCTTCTACGGATATCTCTATTTTCTTATTCATAAATGCGTATATATATATTTTTTTATTTATTTATTTTATTATAATTCACTAAAATGACGTTATTTTTTTTTTTTTTTATTTTTCTTTTTAAACTAACTCTCTCGATGTCTCTATCGATTTCCATAATCTCGAATCTGTCTAATTCCTCTTGATTTTCTGGAATCCTATCATCCTTGCTCATATCTGGAATCCTATCATCCTTAATCATATCTGAAATCTTATCATCCACATTCATATCGTCTCTAATTAGATCTGCAATCCAATGTCCGATTGCCAAAGTGCTTATTTTATCATCTAACACGAATCTCTTATCGTCATCTGCCGTCAACAAAATCTTGTTGACTATTTCAGTATACAAGTCATGATTTTCACTTCCATTCGATTTCATAGTCTTATACACCGGACCACTTCCTAACAGGCAATCTTTATACTCTTGGAAAGAGATGTTTTTCTTCACCATGCACGCTTTAACCCCTTTGCACTTCTTGATCTCTTCATCTTCTAGACGATAAGCATACAGTTTGGGTCTCAAGCCCACGAATTCGATGATTTGTTTACCGCCGCTCTCGTCCTTAAATTTACCCAACACCATCTTGTTGTCAGTCGATTGAATGTTGGACGGGTGATTGATGGGATAATTGCTCGTGTCAAACCACGCGGCCACGTCCAGAGATATATCTCTGTAGACGTCTTTCGTCTCTATCTCGTAAACTAAACTGTCTGTGTCGGTGAGCAGTAGTTTGGCTTTATCACCAAATTTTCGTTTGATGTAATCGTAGTGAAACTTGTACATCAATCGCTTGCTGATATCTAAGATGATCGGTGCGAGATAATACGGTTTGTCGAACTTCAGGTGCGTCTTTTGCATGGGAACGGCCACTAGATTTTCGTCGAATATGGTTTGGTGTTTGTAATTGGGTTTCACCACTAATTTTTTAGCTCGTTTCTCAGACGTGACGAGTCGAACGTCGGTTCTCTTCCTGATGTTTTCCATACATGCAGTTGTTCAAGAGTTTGAAGAAATCTTTTTCGAAAACGTTGTCGGCTCGAATTCTGAGATTCGTGTTGAGATCCATGTATTTTTTCATCCAAGGCTCTTCGATGAATCAAATGATGCGATGTATGTCGACTAATTTCATCCCGTAATTGATGTATTGTTTCAAATTCTCGCTGTAGACGACGTAGTTATGTTTGTTAAATAAATTGGGAATGAGTTTTTCCTCATCTCCTTCGTTCGGTTCCATTCGTTCAGGAGCCAGTGGATAATCATTGTGTAGATCGTGTAATTCTTCCCAATAGTTCAAATCGACTTCTCAAATGCAAGGATAGTCTCTCCATTTTTGCATCTCTTCCTGTTCCATCACCCATTCGAAATTTCCAATCGGTAAAGGATGACTCATAGCCCAACTGTACAGATTATTAGCATCTCAATACTGTATGTATTTATTCAACTGTTTCGAATCGAAACCTTCTTTCATGTAAGGATTGTTAGCTTCAGAATATCTGTGGGAGATCATCGAGACGACACCTCTCGCAGCCCTTTCGAACATGAGCAACATGTTCACGTCGGATAATAATTCCAATTGGACTTCAGTGGTCTTCAACAGAGCGTCCCAAGCCAGACCGGGTGCGGTGAAATACCAAGCGGGATCCAGATCGTAATTTCGACGACAGACGTCTCGAAAATTTTCGAACACGTCTGCCAAGAGCAGAACGTCAGTCTTCAGATAGAGATCATGATAATCTCTCATGGTTTTCATATTGAATGATTTTCACACGTTTTTGGCGTGTTCATAATTCTTGTCGGAAATGTCGGATTCATATAATTTCAAATAAAAATCTTCTTTCGAAGGTAGTGCGGTGTTGTCGAATCTCTTTAGATCATTCATGTAATCGTAAGGATAGACTCCTTTCCTCAACATGATGTCTACTCGTTCTCCAAAATGTTCGCTCGTGATTTTAAATTTATCCTTGCTCATGTTATCGACTAATTTTTCCAGAGCGGTCGACATGAATTTAAAACTGTCGATGAAACATATGCTTCTACGAATGGATTTCGTTTTTTCTTTCAACGTCTCTCCGTCGATTACTCTTTTCTTCTCCATGAGCTTCCATTTCGTGAAGGAAACAAATCATTCTTCGCGATGCAATTTAATTCTTCGTGGGAAGTGCTGAGATTTTTCACGAACAGATGACTGTTGTAACCCGAGAGATTGTGAAATATCACCGGATAGAAAACGGCATCTCGATATTTTAAATTACACTTGCTGTGAGCCGGACTGTGATACAGACCCGTGTAATGATCATGGTCTCTGACCTTCTTATTTTCCTTCGAATTCTCGTCGAACGATTGTCTGCATTTGGTGGCTCTGTTATTTTCGTCCTGCTGGTCTCGCGTGATGATCATTTTTGCCGGAGTTTTGAATTTGTCATATAACATTTGAATTTTCGATTCTAACTCTTCCACGAACCTTTGGGCCACGTCGTCGTCTTCGCACTGTTTCGTGTAGGTGAAGGGACCCATGTTGTGTTGCGAGTCGAAAGCGCATTTCACGTAAATGCAATAGCCCGAAGGTATGTGTTTTTGATATCTTTTGACGTAACTTTGAAGAGCGTTGGGTTGACAGGAACTCATTTTCATGGTGAAACATTCGAAATTGGTGTACACGATGAATGGTACTTTTAACCTTCTATTGTGATTTTCAAACTTCACGATGGTGTTGGGTTTGGGCATTTCGTCGGCGACACCTTGATTTTCGTTGCAATATTTCTGATGTTTCACTAACGATTTTTCTCTCTGAAACATGTTCATGCAGTTGCAGCATAAACATATCTTTCCTTTATGTTTATTATTTTGTCTCAACAGTAATCGGCTCGGATGTTTAACCCAACAATAATGACGATTGTCACCATTCGAAATCAATAATAAAATAATCGTCTTTTCTCTTTCGAGATACGAAGTCTGTCTGAGAGGATAGATCGTTCCTTTTTCATCGTATCCCAAGACGTTCACCGCTACGGTGGGATTTTGAGCCTCGAAACGTTTGATGTGTTTTAACTCTGTTGGAAAAGTCACTCCAGTCCAATCGAGATTTTTAGAAGTCTTCTCGTAACAAGAAACTCTATCAGAATTCATTTTGACAGGGTATAAAGCGGAGGTGCCTGCCCATTTAAAACACTGATCATCTTTATTTCTCACATTGACCACGGAGTGTTTTTTAGCTAAGAAATATGGTAATTTCATGCAGGAAGACCCTTTCAATGAATCGTTTTCAGTTATATGAATTTCGAGTTTCAACACCTCATCGAACGTCCAATTACTACCTTCATGTTGATAATTCGCGAGAGACGTCAACATCTTGTCTTTCATCTTTTTGAAAACGTCCGATAAATCTGAACCTCGAAATACAGGTTCGACGTTAGATCTGAAATATGCATTTTTCACGATGCCCTCGCCAGACTTCACGTCGATTTTATTCATCACACAATGGAGTATCATCTTAATTTGTAGTCCCACGTTCATGTGTTTGCGAAACAAATCCAATACTTTTTTCTTCACCCGTTCCATGAACAATTTCAGATCGATTTTCTTGAACAAAGGAACCACGTCGAAAGTTTTAAAAATGCCTTTCATCGCTCTCTCCCGTTTACGGGTTTCGATTGGAATAGTTCCGCGATGAGTCGTGCTACATATTCTTCTCCTTTCCCTTCGTCGATAGCTTGTTGAATTTCGCTCGATATATCTCGTTTGTCTAGAATCTGAAGTGCATCACTCGTTTTCGTTTTCGTTTTTCTTTTCTTTTCTTTTGAAACTTGAAGTTCTTCAACGGCTTTTCGTTTAGTCGTCTTCTTATTTTCCACAATCAAAACGTTTTTGTTTTTTCTTCGATGTCGGCATTTCGATTCCTTTTACTATCTTTTTCTTCTTCTCATTTTTCACAGCCTATGAATTTTTTGATGTCGTTGCTATCGACATTTTGTTTGCCTTTTCAGCGTTTCGCAAATATTCCTGTATGACTTCAATTTTTTTTTATTCAGTTCTATGATTTCTGAAATGTGGAATTTTTAATAGTTTACAAATCTCGTTTAACTGAGGTATGGTTTTCTCATTTAAAATTTCCATTTTTTTATCTGTTTGCTCCATTTGTAAGAATATTTTTTTTTTTGAATTTTGTATTGAAATAACTTTTTAAAAAGTTTTGTTTTTTACTCTTTATATATATAAAAAGATTTTTTTTTAATTCAATTTTTTATTTAATGTGAAAAAAAATTTTTTTTTGATGAAATTAATCAATTTTTTATGTTCCTTAACGTGAAAAAAATTGAATTAATACGAGAAAAAAAGGATGTTAAAATTCAACTCTTTATTTATATATAAAGAGAAAAAAAACTTTTACAAAAAATTTTCACATTAAAGAAAATTAAAAATTAAAAACTTTTTTTTATATATATATAAAGAGTAAAAAAAAAAAACAAAACTTTTAAACAAATTATTAAAATACAAAATTTAAAATATACATTATTTGCAAGAATTCATAAAACAAAAAACTAAATAATCGATCATGACAACAACACCTAAAAGATGCGAATTGAAACTGAAACGAGTCGAAACGTGTAAGAAATTCGGTTTTAAAATCTATAGATTACAACAACACGATCCCATCGAACTGAACGAGGTCGAGATGAGGGGCTTAGAGCATAAATACGACAAATATAAGATGTCTTTGAAATTGGATGAAGCCATGCTTGATTTGTTTCACGAATACCAAAGCGATCTGCAGAAAAGCATCATCGCTAAAGATAGAGAATTCGACAAGAACGATTTGTCGTTGTTCTATGGAAGTTACATATATCCAAAAATCTCACTCGAGCTCGTGGACAAATCGGGTGGTGAGAGCGCGTTCACTGATGTAAAAAAACTCAAAAAGTAAAGATAAACATTCAACACATTTTCGAAAAAGGAGAATACACGAGTGTCAACATGCTAATAACGGACTTGGAAATATAAACAATAGAAAGATTGATTTTTTAGCGAAGAAGAAGGAAAAAAAAAAAGTAATGAGATCATCTTTAGATCTCATTACTTTTTTTGTTTGTTTTCCTTCTTCACTATTACCCATATATTATAATAACGTTTCCTTTTTTCTTAAATTTCAGCGTCGATTCTTCTTTTCTTTTTTTCTTTTTTTTATAATATGCTACGTTTTTATAATAACACATTTGTTTATCTGAATCATAATTATGAACGAATGTTGTGCATCTCTTGGTAACACTCGCATCATTACCATTCTCTTCAGAAGGCAGTGGTAATGGTGGAAAACGTCTCATTCTTTTAAATTTCAACTGCATATCCCAATCTTTATTTAACTCTTTTATCAGTTCTTTCCTAAGATATCCATCATTAGCGTCTAATTGTTTTTCCACATCTTTTTCCCACACTATCTTGCAATATTCATCCTTAGCATCTAATCGTTTTTCCACATCTTTTTCGCACTGTATCTCCCGATATTCATCATTATCGTCTAATTGTTTCTCCACCTTTTTATCCATTTTATATATTATTTTATACTTTCTATGATTTATATTTTATATAATTATATAATTTTTTTACATTATAATAACATATTCAAAATCGGTATATTCTTAAATGGCGAATTCTCACCAAACAACAAACCCTTGCCGAGTCGCTCAATGTTCCGTCCACTCTTCAGATAGAGACCGTTTCCACTAAAAGAGTTGTCACCTCTAACAGATTCTAGATACAATCCTTTACCGCTGTCATCTACGTGGACACAACGCACGGCTCCTCCCTTCTTCAAAAACAGTCCGCTGCCACCCATTAATTTCTCTACTGACGAACTCGCGAGTCCCGTGAGAGCTCCCACGCTGAGAGTCTTTATGAGAAAGGTTAGTGCCTTTGCGGCGAAGGGTAATGCTTTTGTGGCGATTCCTGCCAATAGCGGTAGGAAACCACCTTTCATTCTCAAATTGTATCTCAATTGAGTGGGACTCAATCTCACCGTCAACCATCTTCCATCACGAATCACATTCTCCATCCTTTTGCTTTGACTTCTGGTCCAGGCGATCGAATCCTGACCACCTCTCGTCAGATCTTCGTGAGTGAATTTGAATCTCACCACCTCGCCTCGAGTTGTTAACGCTCTCTTAAGTTTCTTCCTCTGTCCTGCGGATATGTTCACGTTTTTAATCACGTATTCTGTCATAATTCTTTTTTTAAAATATATTTTCTTCAATTGTTTTCTTGTTTTAATGATAATTATATATTAAATAATTTTTGTAAAATTAATATTGCGTTTATTTTATTTTTGTTATTTATATATATACACAATATTTTTTTTTGCTTTTATATTTCTCTTATGTGAAATCGTATCATCACCCTCTCTCCGTGAAGATCTAACAGTTCACCATTTTGATCTGTTAACGTGGTTTTGAGACTATACAACATGTCTAAAATCACTGGTAGATAAACTAAATTTCGAGGTCGCTCCACGATCTTATAACCCAGCGACACGTTTGGAAAGAAGGAATAGATCATCGGTTGAGCACTACCATTCACGTAGCTTCCAGCAATCACATCCACGTTCACCAGAATGCTGTTGACTGCGAGAATGTCGACCGTATTTTCAGATGCCGCGTGGTCTCGATACATCTTTCGATCGAATCCCAACATCTTGCCTATAGAATCGTCCATGTTGAAATCCACTCGGAAATTATCTTCCAAATCCAACATCGTCTGTAAGGTATTAGGATTGGGAGCGAGTCTGATCTTGTTGCTTCCCTTTCCATCCGTCTTCATTCGCGTCTGAATGTAATTGTTCAAATCGTCTATGTCGTAACTTCCTTTGGGAATTCGAATCTCCAACCAGTCCACTCTGTCAGAATACTTGAATGAGTTATTCTTTTTGGTGACGTTGGGAAAGGAATAATAAGTCTCCAGATTCACCAACGCCATCTCGTATCTTTTCTCTCTATTCAATTCGATGGAAGGTTCGAATTTCATCGCGAATCGAGTCGAATCGCCACTCACCACGATTTGAATAGATTGTTTTGCAGCCGTATTCTTGGCTATCCATTCTAACAATTCTCCTTGTTCGAACATTATATTTTAATTTTATTTTTATTTTTTCAAAACTAATTATTTGAAGATTTATTATTTTCTATTTTTTTTTTATTTTCACGCTCTATCTTATTATCATCAGAAACATAAAACTTGTTGAATCCACACCGATATTTTCCACGATTAAATTCGCTAGTCAAATTGATCACGACGAAATTGTAAAGTCCTCCATCCCAAACCCTCTTGCAGAATCTCCTGAATTCCGCCACGCTCATGTCGTTTGCGACGTGATCGCCGTAGATGTGATTGAGATTCTTGAGATCTTGGCGAAAGAGACATAGAAAATTAGCATTCTCCCTTATCGTCTGTCTTGGCAATCGAAAATAATTCTGCGACAGGTAGAAACAGTCCACGTTGCTGTGTCGACCCCTAACGTAATACGATTCACATCGGTTCTGTCTCTCCAAAAGCAGATCGTCGAAAATCATGAGATTCTTATCTTCCGATTTCAATTCTCTAGGATCCGGAACGTCGCTAGCGTTCTCATAAAATCGACACTCGACGTTCGAAGATGAATTTCTCTTCATCAATTCCATCGCTGTACCGTCCAAAATGGTCGAAAGAGGAGCTTCACTTTTGTCGAATTCCTCCCTACTGTCAAAGATTCTAGCTATGACGTCCTTGGGCAATCTACGATCCATGCACTCTCGAAGCAATCTGTATTCAGGTTGAAACAAGCTCTTGCCAAACACAAACAATCTGTCATAATCCAACCAGTCGGGTCGGGACAACAGATTTATCAACAGATTGGTCTTTCCACAATTCGATTTTCCCACTATCAAGCCTCTTATGCTTTAGGGAAAGGTCGCGGCATCGTTCCAAGACATATCTTTAATGTTCATCTTTGTTTATTTTTTTGTTTGTTATTTTAGATTCTTTAAAACACAATTTTTATGTTTTTTTTTCAAACTCAGTTTTTAATATTATTATTTATTTATATTACACCGTCGCGAGTTCTCTTCAATCCAGATCCACTCGTCATTTTGGCTAAATCTTGTATGGGTACCACTGCATCCTTAAAATCTTTCCAACTTTTCGGCGTTTGCTCTAACTCAGCTCGCTTCGCCGACGGACTGATCAACTTGTCGATCAAAGCATCGGCTGCCCTCTTGCCAGCCACAGAAGCTATCCTACCACTGGCTTCGGAAGTGGCTTTCTTACCAGCATCCAAAGCCGTCTTCTTACCGACCTGAAATGGGGTCGATGCGAGTTTTCTACCCGCATCGCTCGTGAACACTCGCATTATAGAATCAACGATGCCAGAACCGCCTTGAACGTAAGTTCTGACGTATCCCCTGTTCTTTATCACCAACATATTTTTATTTTATAATATATTTTGTTTTTTCACTGGTAAATCGTTTGTTGTTTAAATACTTTTATTATTCTAGTGTAAAAATTTACTGTTTTTATTTTATATATTTTTGTTTGTTTGTTTGTTTCTCTCTACTTATTATATACATCAATCCTTCAATTCGTTCATCAGCCTTTTATAATGGTTTTTATTCAAAACCTTCTGTCTTAACAATTCGTCAGATATAGTAACTATTTCATTATCTAACCCTGTGTTACCAGCACATCTACTCGTCATCAACTATCTCAATCTCTGAGACAGAGCGTCAGAATCGCTCGGAAGAAAAGTGGTTTTCACCCCTTTGCCAGTCACGACGAACTTCTTATTCATATCCCATATGGGTTTCACTATTTTCGTCCACTTGTAACCTCTGTTGGCTTTGAGTCTTGTCTCTCTGGCATCGTTATTTCTCAGCATGGCGTGGGTCTGAACCAGAATGTCGCCGTAATTGTCGAAATCCTGTTCCGTGTAATCTACAGGCTTGTCGAAAAGGAGCAATTTGCGCATTGCATCAGTTATTTTATACTTATTCGAACCGACAATTAAATCTTCATCATCCGTTTCCACTTCTGTGTCGCCTACAAAAGTTCTACCCTCAGAATCCTTATAAATTCCATACAACAGATCTCTCTTACCGCCATCCTCGGACGACGCGACGCTATCAGTGGTGATAGTCGAAGCTGTATCGTCGCTCACGTCAGTTTGAATCCCTGTAGGAATGTAATCCGGTGTAGATTCAAAGGAATACCGATTTCCAAAACTACCGGGCAACTAACCCATTCTCAAAGAACTCTCTTTTATGGGTCTCAATTCTTCAACTATCTCCTTCTTGCTTCGCTCTTGAACATCCGTCATGGGTTTAAATATTTTTGTGGTCTCGCGTCTGAGTTCCATCTCTCCGAGATGTCTGCTTCTGTCAGCCGATTGAATGCTCTTCTTGGCACGTTCATATTCACCTAAAATTTGATCTCGACGTTTAGAATCCATCTGTAAAAACATTTTTCGTTTTTAATTGTTAATGTTCCTTTGAGTATGCTAATGTGAGTTATTTATTATTTTCAAAATTAAATGTATAATTATTTTTTTATGTTTTTTAAGTAAATAAAAATCTTCTGTCTTTAATATAATAACTAAAAAAATTCATATCTCAACTCAGTGTTGAACTGGGAAAACTTGAAAAGTTTGAAAGTTTAAGCACATGACAAACCGGTTTCTGATTTAACGCATTTGAGAATAATTACGTTTGTTAAAAGGATTTTCATTCATATCTCAAAATCATTTCACTCAATGTCGAATTGAGAGAGAACTTTGAAAAAAGTTTAAAAATTTTAGCACATAAAGAAACCGGTTTCTAATTTAACGTTAAAAGGATTTCTTTCACATCTTCGAACATTATCATGAATATATTAAAAATTTACCACTCAAACCTAATTGAGTGGAAAAAATGCGTTTTATTATCTATTAAAACGATCCATTAAAAATGAAAACCTTCATTCACACCACAACAAAAACATGAGTGTCAATTTGATGAAACATTCCATAAAGTATTTTATTAAAATTTACTTCACAAAATTAACAGTGACAAAACGTGAACAAACGATTTTTTACCTCTGATTTTTTCTAATTTTTCTAAACTCAATTTTTTTTCATTACATTGAAATAAAACATGAATGTCTATTTTTACAGATCATATTTTATAGTCGACTCTTTTGAACGAAAACCTTTCATTCACGCCAGAAACAAAAAACTGACACTCATGTTTATAGTCGACTCTTTTGAAGGAAAACCTTCATTCACGCTAGAAACAAAAAACTGACACTCATATTTATAGTCGACTCTTTTGAACGAAAACCTTCATTCACACCACAACAAAAACATGAGTGTCAATTTGATGAAACATTGCATAAAGTGTTTTATTAAAATTTACTTCACAAAATTAACAGTGACAAAACGTGAATAAACGATTTTTTTACCTCTGATTTTTTCTAATTTTTCTAAACTAAATTTTTTTTCGTTACATTGAAACAAAACATGAATGTCTATTTTTTACAGATCATATTTTATAGTCGACTCTTTTGAACGAAAACCTTTCATTCACGCCAGAAACAAAAAACTGACACTCATGTTTATAGTCGACTCTTTTGAATGAAAACCTTCATTTATGTCAGAAACAAAAAACTGACACTCATATTTATAGTTGACTCTTTTGAACGAAAACCTTCATTCACACCACAACAAAAACATGAGTGTCAATTTGATGAAACATTCCATAAAGTGTTTTATTAAAATTTACTTCACAAAATTAACAGTGACAAAACGTGAACAAACGATTTTTTTACCTCTGATGTTTTCTAATTTTTCTAAACTCAATTTTTTTTTCGTTACATTGAAACAAAACATGAACGTCTATTTTTTACAGATCATATTTTATAGTCGACTCTTTTGAACGAAAACCTTTCATTCACGCCAGAAACAAAAACTGACACTCATGTTTATAGTCGACTCTATTGAACGAAAACCTTCATTCACGCCAGAAACAAAAAACTGACACTCATATTTATAGTCGACTCTTTTGAACGAAAACCTTCATTCACGCCAGAACAAAAACATGAGTGTCAGTTTTTACTCTCATCGTGGCAGTGGGTTTGCCGGTTCGGTATCACCTCTTTCAGCGTGTCGTACATAAGTCGATTTCTGAGTAGATCCACAAGTGGGTTTCCGTGTACGCCTCCATAGGGATTCAGTGTTAAAATCGTGTACAGACACGGATGAGATACGGATGATACAGAATCCGCAAACCACTTTTTGATGATGATACAGAAACCGCAACATGTTTTTTGCTCGCGTTCACCAACGATGGATCGATGGTCTAATCCGCGATGGAAACGTCGACAAAAATTTTAAGTAAAAAAAAAAAAACATAAAAGTGAAAAATGTACAATTTCATACATTTTTCACTTTTTTGAAAACTTGTACATTCGACACGTTCGCCAACGGGTATTTGAACGTTAAAAGTGCGATCTAGGAGTCTCAAAATAAATGCGGATTCAGTATCACTATGAAAAAATGACATTTTTGCGAACGTATCGACGATTTAACACTGAATCCTACGATGGTAAACGCACCGTGTACGTGTACGGTACATGGTCAAAGTGATACTGAATCCGCCTTTATTACCTACTCGTGACTTTTGTTCCTTTGACGTCCAAAATTCTGTATAATCTGATTACTTTTCTCACATCGTGGCTGATTATCTGTGAAGCAATTAGCTGATGGGTTCTGATGGTCGATAAGGGGAGATAGCCGTCCATTTGAACGAGGCACTTGAAGTGGAAAGCTCGGTATGCTTCGATATCCACCCTGTCTTTGTATTTGAATTCCAAATATTCTGGAACATTGATTTACACCATCGGCTGTCGGGGAGGTTTACCAAGTAGTTAAGATAACAGAATTTCATTAAGTCAATCCTGCCCTTTATCCTCATCCACTCAAGCTCAACCCTGATTGGTTCTGGTGCTAATGACTCGACCCCGTTATTCATCAGCCTGTATCGTTGGTGTATTCCCAACAGGACGAATGACGAAAATGGTCATCCCAACAAGACGAATCCCATCAAGACGAATTTAATTAAAATGGCTATATAACCTATTTATTTTGAGATTTTCCATCATAAACTGCTAGCACGGCTTACTGTTGGACAAAGAGATTTTAATTAACTGGTTGAGTGCTGGAAGCTCATTTTGGGGCTTTATCCCGAAATATTGGTACCAAAACTAAAATGTTTCATATTCTGTGGATGTACTGCAGTTAATTATTGTAATATTATTAAGTCTGGGTGGATTTGCCCTGTTAAAATTAATGCGAGAGTGACTATAGGAACTCACCCATTAATTGTAACAAGGCAATAATATGTGAACAAATTTTTGACAACAAAAATAAAAAAAGACGTAGCATGCCAGCAGTTAACAGAGGCGCCACGCTTTGTAACAAAACGCTATTTGCTGCAGTTTTTTTTGTATTTATTTTATTAACAAAACTCACAAACACATGCATAAAACAAAACCCTAAAATACTTCAGATAACATACATTGTAATGAACGCGTTCTTTTAAAAGTAAATGTCTCCCATTGTTGATGAGAAAAACATTTTTATTCTTATTGGGATCGTCTTGTTGGGATCGTCTTGTTGGGATATTTTATCAGTTCTTCTTGTTGGGATTCCTCTTGTTGGGGTGACACCGTATCGTTTAGCGAGTGCCACAGTGGAAACTGCCGACGGAAAAAAATTTAAAATATCAACCACCATAGCTGTGAAGTGAATATTCAGGTTTGGTTTTGGTACCAAAGTATTACTCCAGTCTAAGGCTCGGTATCGGTATGATGTTATGATGTCAGACATACAACAAGTGCCCTTTAGTGAATTAATGAACTTCTCGTGTGTCCTGCCATAATTTTATGGATTACTGAACAGTAACAGACCATGGTGCCTCCCCCGTTACAGGCACTGCGAAGAATTAGTGGTGGTCAAAACTGCATTTTTCTACCAAATTAATAGTCAGAAATGAAAAAGTGTCAGTTTCTCCAAACCAGCACTGATTGACTACTGTGGGCTTACCCCTAGTTCATCCCCATTTGGTGATCTCCAGGTATTCATTTTGTGATTGTATTGCAAATGCTTCGTTAGAAGTTTCTGCAACTCAATTACAAATTGAAACCTGGATCACAAAATAAATACCTGAATCTTCACTTTATTTGTAAATTAAACCACAATCCTTTTTTTGATTCTATGGTACCAGGCCTGAAAATAAGCAGTCTGACATTTGCAGAATGAGGTCCCCAGAGGGTGAATTTGATGATGATATCCCATACAGTGGGCCAATGTATACTCTGCGTACCTCTTTCTGTTTAGTTTTGAGACCCTGTTTCAGATTGAGGTTCACAGAGGGTGAATTTAGTGATGCTACCCTGCTGTGCAGGGAAGCATCACTAAATTCAGCCTCTGGGGACCTCATTTTTCAGATGACAGTCTGCTTATTTTCTGGCTTGTATGGTACCCGGGAAATTTGAAACAGAGACGTTCTCGCTGATTTCCATGAACTGCAGTATGTAGAATTAAGTGATGGAAGAATGGTTTCGCGCGCCGAGGTTTCGCAATGACGGTTTGGGGCAAGCCCCTTTCGTCCCTTCTTCGACGTCTTAGACTGGTGTTTACCGCAGATCACAACCATGGCAGGAGGCAGCAGAGGGAGGATGAATGTCTGACGAAGAAAGGTTTGACATTCTTCTTGATGTTCTAGTTGAGGTTACCTTCCATCGTCTGAGGACCAGCGTGATAGGGCGTCCTCTCGGCAAAGGTGCTACCTCTCTCCGAGGGTGCTGGGGTAGGGTCTTCAGGCAAGTATAGTCTGCCGCTAGGATTTTGTCCGGGACCATCATTGGCAAATATAGACTGCCTCGGGCAATTCTTGGAAGGGAAGAACACATCTTTGCTGCAGCAATCAAGCGACCAAACAGTTTTCACAACCCGCGGCCCCTTTCGGGGTGCCACCCAAAGAATGACCCGAACTTCCTGGCTTCGGGCGCATGTTTGCATGTTAACCAATTTGGTCTGGGTCTTAATGCGCACTAGTGGCATTTACACAAAAGGACTGGAGGTGGGACGCAGAACCAACGCTCGCCTCCCCGGAAGTAGATAACCACTTCTAGGGAAGGAGTGAAGTATGTTCAAAGTTTGTAGCGGTTACTAATATCCATAACGGTTAGAGTTATTCCATAGCGTTTTGGGGGAGTGGAGAATCACAAACATCTATGGGTACATGCTTAACCCTTTACCCAACGCAGACGATTTCAAAATTTATTATTTTAAATAGCATTTTTTAAATATTTAAAAAAAATGTCAACAAAACCATATCATGTGACCCCTCTTTGGAACGAGCTCGACGAGCTCGTTCCAAAGAGGGGTCACATGATATGGTTGTTTTGTTGAAATTTTTCGAAAAATATTTTTTCAGCTGCTGAATTTGCGTATTGTGCGGGCGGATGCGGGCGATTCGTTAGGTAAAGGGTTAAAAAAGAGAAAAGAGAATTAATGTATTGTATACAATAAAGTAAATATGTTATAGGTACCAGCCAAAACTCCGCTGGTTATGATCTGACGAATGTTGAAAGCAGCGTGTAACCCAATGCAGATAGTTTTGAAGAGTTGTTGGGTTGAAGGTTAGCTGAGATTTAATTGTAGAGGAGGTTTCTCAGAGAAGGGAGCAGTGTATGACGCTAATATGCCACACCCGAGGGTGATTAATGCATGTTACCACCGTGGTTTCATTCCTACTTATGCTTATAGAGGTCGACAAGTGGAGAACCAAAAACATCTGTCGGTGCCTGCTTGAAAGATCGAAAACAGAATTAGTGTGTTGTATACAATAAAATGAATATGTTATAGGTGCTTGCCAGAACCCTGTTGGTTATGACCTGACGAATGTTGAAAGCAGCGTGTAACCCAATGTAGATAGTTTTGAAGAGTTGTTGGCTTGAAGTTTAGCTCAGATATGGTTGTAGAGGAGGTTTCTTGGAGAGGGGAGCAGTCTATGACGCCAATATGTCACACTCGAGGGTGATTAATGCATGTTACCTCCGCGGTTTGATTCCTGCTTGCGCTTATAGGGGTCGACAAGCTCGTTCCAACGAGGGGTCATAACGTATGTTTTTTAGACAAAAAATGAAAAAAATAATGAAAATTAATTGGCGATTTTTGAGAATAGAACTGGCCGGTTTTGGCCGCTACGTTGGGTAAAGGGTTAAAATACTGTGTACAGTGATGAAAATAATTTGCATGCCGCAGCTGTAGTGAGGGGGCTCATACGCTGTAGGTTTTAGGTTAAAGGTTAAATCTATTTGTTTTGGGTTTTTTGTCAAAATCACTGCAAGGCAGCCAAAGAGACACTTCAGATTCATTTGTGAGGCTGCTTTTTCCCTCCATCGACTACTTTTTTTAGACCTCAATATCAAGATTTCTTGAGAATCGGAGAATGCGATTCTCGTTATGATTCTTCCAAATTCATTTCTGAAATATGGAAGAGAATGGGCATCATGTCTTTTGATTCTCGCAAAAATTTTCGAAATTCTGTCCCTGGTCTGATATTTTCCAGAATTAAGCAATTTTAAGATTTGATTGACAGAAAATGATTAGCAGTTTCAGGGTTCCTGCAAGAAAAGAATGATAACATTCAAGGCCGTTTCGCGACCTTTTTCAATAAGCAAATTCACAGATTTTCAAGTCTCCACCTACACTAATTCCAACTAGGACCCTCTGAGCATTACCCACACCTCCCGCTCAATTTACTGAAATTTCCATGGCATGACAAGAATAGCTGATCTGCCTGAGGCCACACAGATTATTTGGATTATTTGAGGGGCTTTCTAATACCCCTGCCCCCCCCCCCCCCCCTGTCCTCATATGTTTCCAGCGTATACTTGATTGTAAAAGTTCAGTTGCTATTCCCTTCCATCTCCATAAAATCAATTAAATTATATGAATTACGGATTGAATATCTGCATGGGGCCCTCAAATTATGTCGTCTGTAAATAACTGGTTGCTTTCATTCCAGTTCAATGTGCAAATGACCCTGACAGTGAGTGCTTCTTTTGGGTGTCTACATGGATCAAATATGGGACGTTACCTGAAGGCCATTAGCCTTGATTTTTCCTAATTCTCCTAATTCCCAACTCCAAATTTCAGTCTCCACTGAAACAAAACTTGAATGCATAATTGGTACCCTGAACTGAGTAGCCTTAAGGCCTCAGAAAACCGTCGGTTTTCTGAGACCTTATGAGCACTCAGTTCAGAATACCAGTTATGCATTAAATTTAAATCTGCGAACAAACCTTAAAAAATAGTTCATTATAAATACAGTTTAATAGAGACTACATAGACTGGGTGAACATGATTTCATGTGACTGTTTGTTATAAAACTTACTTGTAGTATACATACAGTTGCTAAGGTATTGGCCTTAATGTTCTCTGTTCAGTTTGAATGTAACATGTCTAAGTCTTTGTATGTTTCTTTACCTCCAAGACAAATTTCCATTTGGAGCCCCCTTGATTCAAATTTTCACATTTTCATGGGACACGGACACTGTTCCAAAGAGGGCAGAAGAATCCCTTCCTGGGGCTTCTAAAACTTGCTGCCCCACCCTCTCGTAGACCCAGGCTTTAGCCTCTTTATTATAATATTGATCACCACAAGTACATTTATTTTTTTCCAGCTTATGGTTATACTCAAGGTCTGTCAGTCGCAGCTGTGAGTGGCATGATGGCTGGAGCAGGAGTTTTGGGCATTCTTGGATCAGTTGCATATCCATTCATCAGAAAGGTTGTTGGCTTGGAAAGAACAGGACTCTTTGCTCTGGCAGAGCAGATAACCTTTTTATCCTTTTGTGTTGTGTCTATATGGATGCCTGGTAGTTCTTTTGATCCATATTATTTCTCCAATAAAAATAATCCAGTGACAACTTCTACCCCACAAGTCCCGAGTTCTAATTTGACTTCTGTTGAAAACTCAACATTGATGCACAATTTCACAGAAGTGAATACAACAGAAGTTAATAATAGCTGTGATACAGATGAATGCGGTACTGAACAACCAAATGTTTCTGTTCTTTTTCTGTTTGCCGGAATAATTCTTTCAAGGTTTGGTAAGTTGATTTCTTGGAAAGTTTAATGAAATTTATGGGGCTATTAGAAGAAAAAAAAATGTTACCTGGACAATTTTCCTGAATTTTTTTATGAGAAAGAAATTCCATCTAATTTCAAGGTAGACTGAATTTTCACAAGTGACTTTTCTTTTAAGATAGAGCGACTTTTGCTGATCTGAGGCTACTTCTTAGAGGCAAGTCACCTGGTTGACTGGTCTTTCTAAGAATTGGTACAGCATGCATTCAAACAACAGATCTTAGCTAATGAACAAGCCTTCAGATTTTCCCTAATTAAAGAGAGCCTGTTTTGATTCCCGCGAACACGTGCTGTGAGGATCAGTTTTCAGTTGAATAATTTAGAATTTAGATTACAATTATACCCTTGTGAGTGAAACCAGTACAAATTTCATAGAAAAAAATCACAGCTCCTGTTTATTTTGTTATCACCACCCCCCCCCCCCCCCCACACACACACACACACCCCACCACCGACACACACACAATGCAAGGGGGGACATAGCGAACACCTGTCCGTACGTCCGTACGTCCGACCATCCGTCCGGACTAACAGATGGGTACTTATGTGACAATAAATTAAGAGGCTGTCAATAGTTATGTGACTTATATTTTAAAGTGGCCTCTCGAATTATCTGGCTGATTTTTCTAACCAATAGTTATGTGGCTTATATTTTTAAGTAGCTTCTCAAATTATGTGGGTGTTTTTTCTTATAAATGGCTATTTATATGTCGAATATCCATGTATATTTTGTCTGGCTATATTTTTAAGTGGCTTCTCAAATTTTATGTGACTATCAATTATGTAGCTGTCAATGGATGAATGTCTAAATATTTTCCCCAACTTTAAAATGTGACTGTGACGGCATGTGCCTTCTTTAGTCATATAGATAATTATCAGCTGTCCAAAAGATTTATGTTATGTGGCTAGCCACATAACAGAAATTAGCCACATAAATAGCCATTTTAGGCCAATGCTAAAGACTCGCGACACAAGTATACAAATGTAACCGGTCGGTCCGCCCGTCTTGCCGTGCGTCCGTCTGTGCGTGGGTCCGTCCGTCCAAACTTTGTTTATGGCATAACTTGAACAATAGTTAATGGATTTCAATTCCTATTGGTATATGTCTCTATAGCAACAATGTCTACGTCAAATTCTATGTCCACCAATATTGCTTGAAAATTGTGAGAGTTATGGCCCTCTGTTATAAAAATATCCTGTAAAACTTATTTATGGCATAACTTGAACAAAATTTAACGAATTTCAGTTCTTTTCAGTATATTTTTCTATAGCAACAACGTCTACGTTAAGTTCAACGACCACCAATATCCGATGTAAATTGTGGGAGTCATTGTCCTTTGTTTAAAAAATACCATGTAATGCTTGTTTATAGCATAATTGTAACAATAGTCACCGGATTCCAATTCTTTTCGGCATATGTCTCTAAAGCAACAATGTCTACGCCAAGTTCGATGACCAGTGATAACCGATGAAAATTATGTGAGTAATTGTCCGTTGTTAAAAAATATCTTGTAATTCTTGATTATGGATTAACTGACGCATGACTAACCGAATTTCAATTTGTTTTTGGTATATATGTCTTTAGTTACAATGTCTACCTCAAGTTCGATGACAACCATCATCCGATGAAAATTGCCCATTGTTAAAACAATATCATGTAATGCTTGTTTATGGCATAACTTTAACAATAGTAACAGGATTGGAATTTTGTGATAGAAAATCACCCATGTAAATTCTTATAGGGCCTGATTATGATTGGTTTCGAATATATTTGTTTGCGGAGGGAATTGGAAACCTTTTTCGATGCTTTTTTGTTTAACTTGAGTCAACCTTGAAGGGCCTAGTTCTAATTTTGGCGAGTTTCCTTCATTTACATATAGAACATATGTTCCAACATACGTAACAGGCTGTTGATGGCCATGCTGATGGAAGTTACAGAACCTAGACGGAGGTTTTTAATGAAGGCTTGGCTGTCTGTACAGGCAGCCAAAACTACACAAGACACCCAGCCTGCCAAATCAAAATTATTATTTATTTATTGGGGTTTAAATACACTGTTGAAAGTATCGTTAAACTCAATAAATAAATAAAAAATATTTGATTGATAGTTTTTGTGAACACCTATGGGAGAGTTTCAGGCCTGTACAAACCCGAAAATGTGTTACCTTACTTCTTTTCAATCAGGCTGTTTTCCGATTTTTGAGCAAGAGAAAGTTAACATAATGCTGATATACATAACAAGGTTAGCATGAATATGGAGATGAGAATACTGCAGCTTCTTTCATGAAAATCTCCCATCCTTCCATAAGCTGCTGTAATGCAAGATACTGTCAGAAAGGGCTCTGATAGCCATGAAAATCTCCCACACTTCGATAAACAGCTGGAATTCAAGACATTGTCAGAACGGGCTCTGATAGCCTGTGATGCTTTCCTGGGTAATGGAGGGGATTGCTATTCCCCTTCATGTTTTCTATCAGCTTTGTGTACCAAATGCTCACCACGGGTGGCGAAGTGGTGTATCTTTTATTTATACCATGATCGTTAGATTAATAAGACAAAGAGTTTAAAGTTAAATAAATCAATATTCACACGGAGGAATCTGTTTTTGTTTACATGAGCACGGGTGGGTGGTACTTCCGCTGGCAATTTTATCGCCCAAAGGAAACAGAAAATGAAACACGCATTACGGGGCCTTTTTAATTTATAACATAATAACATACTATTTTGATTTATGGGTGCTTTATTAAGATGCGACAACGTATGTTTGTTAATTTTTGGTACAGTAGAATCCTCTTAATTGAATATCCATTTTGCCAGTGAAAATTATTCAATTAACAAGAGTATACAATTAACAGGGATTTGGTCAGTTGCCTGTGTTCTGGAGGTAAACTGAGCGCATTTATTCTACTATATCTTGTTTGACAGAGCTCATAGAGCTCTGTCAAACAAGATATAATAGAATAAATGCCTGTATTGGATGTAGTGAGGCCAAAAAGATTGATAAATAAGGGGAATTTGGTGCGTGTCACAGTAATTTTTTCGACATATTATGAAAATTTATATACAATTAACAGGAGTTTACTCTACAACCCATATGCAATTAACAGATCAAATTTGTACAGAAGGTATGGTAAATGGTTTTGTGTTTGAAAATTATATTCAATTAACAGGGATATACAATTAAGAGATATCCAATTGAGTGGGCGCCACTGTATCTTATGAGGTAAACTTATTTAAAAGCGTAATATATAATTGCCGGTTTCTTTTCTCTCTTCACGAGGCGAGGAGTGAGAAATTTAGACAAGTTTGCATTCAAGGCGATGTAACCAAAGATCAACGTGGATGTAGTTCCACTGTAGGTGTAAATTTTAGCAACTGAAATCCCATTGCTGGCGTGTTTACCATGGTTGGTGTGTGAAGCTAACATTTATCATGTTTATGTCATAGGCTTTTCATATACAACTCAAAGTTTGATAAGCACCAAATAATTGACACATCGTCGCCTGAGTGCTAGAATGTTCTACGTCCCATAGGGGTCATAGAACATTCTAGGACTCAGGCGACGACATCATGGTGAAATTTGTTTGTGACATATTTGAGATATTTTTTGTGGATATGACTGAGGGATGTATTGAGATGGTCCCCAGTGTTTTCATTAACTCTCTTGACAGGCAGACCTTTCGTGACAGTCATGGAAAGCATGTACCCCTTGATTTTCACGATCTTCTCGTGTACTGTTTACATGTACATGACATGAGTAGGGTATTCAATCTTCATTTCAACACAAACCCTTGTGATTTAGTGATTGAATATGGCAAATGGAAATGTAAGAAGACATTTGTCTGCAGCAGAAATGTGGCTGGCTGTAGGGATGGTGGAGCAACGGGCTACCCATCGCCAGGTTGGTGAAGACCTTGATGTGCACCATGCGGTGATCACTAGAGCCTGGGCAAGATTTCAGCAGTATGGCTCACCAGTAAGACAGCATGGTGGTGGCAGAGACAGGGCAACATCTGCAGCTGAAGACCGGTTTTTGATCATTCAGGCCCACAGGAACCGCTTTGCCACAGCAACCCAGCTCCGTAGTGACCTTCAGAATGCATCCGTGTTAAATGTTTCGACGAAGACTATCCGGGCAAGGTTGCACGGATGTGGTCTCCGATCGGAAGATCATGCGAATAGGATACGGCTGGCTTCGGGTAGGTAAAAACCCGTATCACGTGCTCAGACACGGGGTAACTAATAATACTTGGTGCTTAGCAAACTTTGAGTAGTATATATAGTAGAATAGGTAATTTTGATATAAAACGCGATTCACCCTCAATTATAAGACGAAGGAATTGCTTGATCTTGGTGAATATTGAACATACTGTGCAGCTTGCAAAACGAAGGAGCTCTTGCTGCACCCTAAAACCTAAAGTGTTAAAACTGACACTTTAAGCACTTAGACATTACAATCGTCAGACATCTTAAACTTGAATGGATGGCACTTCCCATGTGTCTAGCATTGGTGGTTCTTCCAGAATCGTCCATAATTTCATTTGCGCTTGGTGGGTACATAATTAGAAAGACTCAACGCAGATGACGCGGATCAGGCTCGAGAGTTTGAGCCTGATCCGCGTCATCTGTGTTGTTTCCTTCAAGTGTCGCGACATTACACTTGTCAAGTGGTATTATTGTAACACATGTCAAGTTCTGGGATATCCACACTTGAACAAAGTGCTAGTTCAGCACTTAGTAAGTGTTAAATACAGCACTTCAAGTGTAGTTTTTAACACTTTAGTTTTTAGCGTGTGTGTTCGTCTTGCTAGCTGCATTAAACCCATTTTTATTATCAGTAAGTTATTCGCTTTCCAAACTGTAATAATATATATATGTCAGACATAAATACACAAAATAATGTCACGAAAGTGGCATCCTTGATAAGTTGCACGTGCATTTGGTTTGGTTCGTAACTCGGTCATCTCTCACCGGAACGACATTTCCACGTTCTTCTCATAAAACAGAGGGAGGGTGAATCGACCTGATTTGCTGACTATCAGAGTACTGAAATGCACATTAGGGTTCCTGTGGAGCCTTGGATTCAAGGAACAGGCCTCCTTTTGACTAAAGGTCATTCAAGGCCGTGGAATCCTGGAAAATGTGTCAGGAGATCTTGGAAAGCCTCGAATATTCACAAAAGTGACAAAACACAAATTATGACGAAGCAGATAATCACTACAAGTTGAGGAGCTGACAGCTGCTCGTGGATGCTCTGTGGTTCTCTCCGGGTACACCCGATACACCGGCTTCCCCCACCCGTAAAATTGTCACGGTCACGATTGGCCATTGTGCAGAAGTATGTGGCCTTAAACACCAATAAATAAATAAATAACAACTATATTGTTTCAAGGTTCATGAAGGCCTACCAACTAGGATCTCCGGTCATTACTCCGTACTCCCACTTCCCTTGTGGTAGGAGGAGGGTAATGGCGGAAGGTCCCAGTTAGAACTGTTACAGGCACGGCCTTGCAAATCTTTGAATTTGATTATTAGAGGGTTATGCACATATATCGAGAAAGGCCTCGGTAGCCTTGAATTTCATTAGTCCGTGACTACGGGTGTCCTGCCCCGACTCCCTCACGTCCAGCTTTATCAATAGAAAGTTGATCATGGTTCTGGAAAATCCAACAAATCAATATCAAAAGCATTTTGAGTATATATTTGTCTAAGTTCCAGTAAAGTAGGCGATTGGAAAATTGGTCGCAGTTTTGCTGTTGTGGCAAACAAGAAGCGAACGAAAATGAAATCTTTTGAGTTTGATGAGCTGTCGCTAATGAGTTACTCATCGATGCTCGGCGGTTCTCCCCGGATACTCCGGCTTCCTCCACCCGGAAAACTGTCACTGCCACGATTAGGCATTGTGCATAAGTATGTGACATTAAACACCTATAAATAAATAATATGTTAGCGGGAAGTTGGTGAAATAAAACAATGCGTGCATGAAAATGTGAACAATACATCATGAATTATGAGCTGTAGCATTCAAAGACTTCAAACTAATCAGACTTAATTTTCTGATAATTGGTACATAAATAACATAATAAGAAAAACTTCAAACGCCAGTAATGCTAATCCCTTTCTTTTCACTCATGTATTCCATAGAGAATCAGCTGATTGACTGTACCACTGAAGTTGCATTTGATGTACAATGAAACCCTGTTGATTGAATAGCCACTTTGCCAATGAAAATTATTCAATTAACAGGGATTGGGCCATTTTCCTGTATTCTAGAGATAAACTTAGCATTTATTCTATTATATCTTGTTTGACAGAGCTCCATGAGCTCTGTCAAACAAGATATAATAGATTAAATGCCTATATTGGATGTACTGAGGCCAAATAATTCTACGGAAGTCCAAGTATCATGGGATGAATGGACATATTTTTTGGAATGAACTAAATGGCCTGTGCGGCGTTCATACAGGAACGGGGACGGCCCACCACCCTCGCCGGCCCCTCCGCACCGGGTACCTCAGCAGCGAATGCACAGAACCTCGAGGGACGGCCCACCACCCTCCCCGGCCGAGAGGCCATCATACCACTTGAGGCACCAGCGTAGATTCACTTTCTACCCCAACACCAAACAGACCCCAGCGTGGGCCACCCCAGAGAACCATAAGGGAAGGCCCACACCCCCGCCGCCCACGCCTCTGGAATCGTTAACCTATAATGTTTAGAGACATTCGTGACATAGAGTATACTTGAAGTAAAAATGTCGGCAAATAATCCCGTGCAAGTGGCTAAAGTATGGCGTCCATACTACCTGCAATAAACCTTGTGTTTTGACCATTGTAGACTACACTGTGCCCGGATCAAAAGGGGTGCCTCGGAACCTAATCCCTGTCGTAAGTGTGGAGTTGGGGTAAGGTCAGACACGGGTCTTTGTTAAGCTTGTGGTGGTCATCGAGTAGCCCAGAAGCTCATTCACACCGAAAAGAGACCGAGAAGAGACTCTGCAAAGGTTCTTGTCCAGCTTAGGGAAGTCCAAGTTCCCATTTAAAGACAAGGGTGATATCGGTTATGCACTGTCCCAACCCTTCTAGGCGGCTCCCACACGATAGGCGTCCTGGACCACTAGGCGAGCCCACCTATCGGGTAGCAAGGAGATAACAGTACTCAACAATATCCGGTGTTCCTGCATGAACGGCGCAGAGACGATTTTGTCCAGCTTACACTGAGTTGACCGTTACAGGATATAACAATACTCGACAATATCCGGCGTTCCTGTATGAACGCCGCACAGGCCATTTAGTTCAACTTACACTGAGATGACGATGACATATTATTCATATCCAACATTACATGTAGTCTCATCCGGTGATCACTGTATAATATACGGATTCAATGCACTAATTCAGTACAAACAAATTCGAACAGTTGAACGCGACAAATTGTGTGTATAATGTTAACAATGGCAGAAGACCCAAAAGCCTTCCGTTACGGCGCCGGTGCCAGCTATAAGGCTGGCGGATTCTATAAACACAAAAAACTAAGTGATATCAACGAAATTCATGCGGCTTTAACCCCATCACAAAGCTTAGAGACCAAGAGTTTTGAAACCAATCACTTGGACATCTTCTCAAAGTATAAACACCCAGATATAAATTCTGGGGCAGTCTTCAAGCAATGGCGGAGCGCGCCCATGTCCTTCTGGCAAAACCAGGTGAACTTCGCTGTATGGTGTGCGACGACAGGGTGCGGGGTCTCAGCTACTGGCCACCTAAACTAAACCACAGACTTATTCGCTAAAGGTTTCTGGCTATTTCATTTCTACTACCAGACATGGCGGATTTTAGCCGAAATGAAAGTTGCCTTACTCCAGGATCATGCATGGTCTGGATACAATAACTCATATAACAGACGTGCTTTGAAAGACTATCAAATGAATTCGGTGTGTAGCCTGATACAGACTGGAGAGAAAAGGGGGATTATAATGGGTTGGACACTTTATACTAAGTCGTAGCATATACAGCTATCCCCTGACATTACACTCGCCGAGTCGAAGATACGACACTCCAGTGACATTCACCGAACGCTCGGGGCATCATGGGCATACTCATGCAGACTTTATCCGACAAGAGCATGCAGATTTTATTACGTTATGTATTCGATTGAGTTCTCTACATGGTGCCTTCTGATATGGAACTAGGTGGCCTTTACACGGCCTCGTGGGGTATAACAACGAAATCGTTATTGCTACAACCGCCCAGACCCTGGGACTAAATACAAACATAAACACTGCACCAACCCCACCCGTCGTGTCTACGGGGGAGACGAGACTGATCAAGCCGCCTACTGTAGAAGCGGGAACCCATAGCAGAGCTGCCGAGTCGGCGGCATCAGGATTTGTGGTAGCACGCCAGCACCACGATGACGAGAAAGCTGCCGTTATTGTGGGTGGGGTTATAGTTGGCTTACTCGCGCTTTGGTTTCTTCGATGACGAGCTGCCACAGGTTTTCAGGCAGCCAGCCAGCCTACGGTTTTTGTGAGTAGCTTAACAGCCACAAAACAATGGAGCCTATAATTCCATGTAGCGCAGCCGCCGCCTTCCCAGCTAGCTTGGCAGGATGCGCCCAAGAGCCTGTAGGTGCTTTTTCACCCACTCTTTGAGGCCGTCCTTATCAGATGGTGGTGGAGTGGGAGTACTTCCAACCCCACAGGTCAGCGCAAGTACTAGGGTCGAGATTGCCATCCCAATCGCTGTGAGGATTGATGCGACCGTAATCCCATGTTCCCAGAAGAGGGTGCGAATGCGCTCAGCGAGAGTTGTGTCTCCATTGAGGATCTGATTGATCGTCTCTCTGACTCGGTTGATTTGAGATTGGAGGACCTCTCTATTCGTAGAGGTCGCATCTAGGCGGGAAGCTCGTTCATCTTTCAAGTTGCGCAAGCATTCTGCTACCCGGCACCTACTAGACTGATCATCTTCAGCTTCATCGAGCTTTCTTTTTTCCAAAACGATGTGCTCATCCAGCTTGGACAATCCCGCGAGGTTATTCGTTAACTCACCTCGGATGGCCTGCATTGCTCTTTCGAGTCCGCGGAGCACGCTGATGCTGTACTCCAATCCCACGGTATCAAGTGGAGGGTAATGTAAAGTTTTAAGTGCAGTTTCTTCCTCCTCGGTAAGACTTTCCACCACGTTTTAAGTGGACTTTGACGCTGCATTAGCCACCCATCTCAAGTCCTGCAAAGCTATAGTATCCGATCTGATCCTAGCAGCCGCTTCACCCAACTGCTTTATAGCAATGTCATTGACCCGCAGTGTTTAAAGCGCCTTTGGCTTAAGAGCCTTGCCCCTCGAGTCCAGTCCGTAAACCCCATCTCATCCTGGATAATCTCACCACCGCCACGCTTTCCAGCAATTGTTGAGAGAGCATGGAGAGCTCCCGATGTACTAACAATGTCGACATTTGTATGGGCCGTCAGCCTCAGCTGCCCGTTTTTGTCGAGCTCAAACTTGGAATAGTCACGTAGAAAGGGCACCATATCTTTCTCAGATAGATTCTGATAGAAGCCATTGACAGCCTCCTCCAAGAGCTCATGCTGCAGTGAAGGTATTTTTACGTCCGTCTCTTGTTCCGAAGGAACGACAGCTCCGCTTCCAGGGGCCCGGGTAAAGTTGGGTTCATCTTGCAACTCCGTTGCATCATCATCGTTCCGTCGTCTTGCGAATTCGTCGAGGCTAAAGTCTGCCATTGTATTGAAGATTGATCCGAGATATGTTCATTATTTTCAACTTGTCTTCAAACCAATATAGACACAAGCTTAACCCATACCACAGACTACGAGAGCCTCTTGGGGTAAAGGGAGTTCGGAAGTCGGTTGTGATCACACACAACCCTAGTACGATTGGCCTGAACCAACAGCTCAATATCCGATTCCCAAACCTCGGGTCCTATGATCTTATCGTTCCGGGTACAGTACGCCTAGCCTTTGATGATAACAGGTCAGTCGTTCAGAATCTTGGCCGTGCTATCGTCAAAAAAATGGGAATCAAGATCAGCGGGATCGAGGCGATGTTGGTCGACGATGCAGATGTGTACCACTGCTACCTTGACTTTGGAAGAAGCCTCCGAGCGCAAAAATGCGCACTACCAGGACATTGATACCTCTGCGAAAAGAAATGTTATTAAGCTGCGGGTCGTTGCAGAAGACAAGGTTGACACTATTGTTGTAGACATCGCTGATGCCTATGGTAATCGGTTCTGTATCCCGCGGAACCTTGAACTCCTCGAGGATCATATGCCTTTCTATCAGAGTGCGATTGGGATCGGCTCGAGTACGAGCTGACATTCAATGATTACAGTCGAAGGGTCCTGACCACAGACGATGCCACTGTGTGTTACACCATTGATAATATCAGCCTGGAATATGAAATGGTCACCTAATCTGAACTTCCTCGTGTGGTCCTCACCCCGCATGCTGGTCCTCTCGCCATCCTGTACGACCGCGTCCTTCGCCATCACAAACTGGCCAAAGACAAGAGCGACTCTCTGTGAAACATCAACCTCAACGTTGCCGCACTGAGCATGAATGGGATGGTGTTGCTGTTCGAGAACCCTGCTACGGCTGGCGCAGCTTTCGGTAGGAAGCCCGAGGTCTCTTATAACACCAAGATCTCCAAAGTTGAGGTTATCATCAAAGGGCTGCCCACCCATCTGTACTCCCAGGGACTTCGTGCCTACCAGAAATGGAACGAAGCCACTCGGCACTTTGGAGCTTGCCCCAGCAGCAAAAGAGATCCCGAGGTGGCTCTTGTCGCAAAGGAGCTATCTCTTGCTAATGTCACTCTGGGAGAGTTCTTGACCAACAAGTACGCCCTATGGCTTGACCTCTGGACCACGGATGATGGCGACCTAGTCTGCACGGCAGTGGCCGATGTGTAGAAAACGCCATTGAAGGAATCGCTATCCAGATCACAAAGACAGCAGAGGCGAGTGGTGCGTTGAATGTATATCTGCACGTTCTCATGGATGCGCAGCTTAACATTGAAGATGGCCGGTCACCAACACACTCTGTTAATGACCTTTTCATAACGGAGCCCCACGCAGCCATTATTTGCGGTCAAAGAGGTTGTGGCAAGACAGTTTGCGCTCTGGACCTGCTGGAGGGCCCTTTCCGGGGCGTGTTTCGGCACATTGTGGTGCTCTGTCCCACAGTCAAATACAACAAAACATACCACGACTGTCCATGGATTTGGGATGAACCTGATGTGAACATAGCAAATCCTGGTGAACACCACCACTCATATCTACGAGCCTTCTATCAGTTGTTCCAGGGCTGCCAGTCTTGTACATTGTCGATGATTGCTCGGCTATGAAAGCTTTGGCACAAAACAAAGACATACTGTTTGCGCTAGCCTTCTGGGGTCGTCATGCGGAGCAGAGCGTTTGGGTTTTGACTCAGAAGTATAACTCTGTCTAAAGGATATCCGCGAGCAGCCCCGCTGGGCTTGCCTGTTCCACTGTAAGGACAGAGACAGCTTCGAGGACTGTCTACGAAAGAATGGTGTGATTGGAAGCCATGAGTAACGTGTAGCAGTTCGCCATGCATTGGCGAAGAGCAAGCATGCCCGGCTAGTGTTAAAAACAGACCAACCAACCACTTATAAAGTGTTGTGGTAACAGACCTATATTATATGGGAAGCAGCTATTCTCGTGACCCAAACACTATATATAAGTGTGCTGGGGTGGGCGGCATTGCACATTGTTATGTGCTATTTTATAGTCAAACTGCGTATATGTACATGTACACAGACCATGTATTGTGACCATATCATTGACCAACCGCTGGAAGAGCAACGCGCCGCGTCAGAAGGGGGCACTGCCCAAGGCAAAACGGCAATAGATCTTGCTGTGCCTGTTGTTCCGTCGGAACTGGAACATCCGAAGGAAAAACATGTCGATGGGGCCAAACGCGAAAGGCTAGCTGCATTATCTTCCGGTGGGCAGGCTAAGCAGTATATAGGGAAAAACCTCACAATTGACCAAGTCGACGCCATGGACGACGAGGAAATCGATAAACCCTATGCCCGGCACGGTATGAGGCACGGCTCGGCGCAGCAGTGACACAAACTCTGGGGACGGCCGCACTACAACTTTTTGCAGGGGTGGTCAGCATGTTTCTTCCCATACCCCCAGCGAACCAACTAAAGTTGGTTGCTGATCTTGAGGCAGAACCATTTGTTAGGCACGCACTAGGCAGTACCACGTGTGAGCTATATCATTGCTATGACATTTACTTAGCACCGTTAACCACGATGCTAACCACTGCTAAACACTGTCGATTTGGACACACCTGCCCTTTTAATCAAGACGATGTCATCGATGACAGAGCCAAACCTGCCAATAGTTACTGTTGTTTCTTCGGAGGAGAAGGTGGAGAGAGTGACAGCTGCGCCAATCACTGAGTCAGAAAGACAGCGACAGAAAGACCCCAAAAAGTGGCCGCCGGACGGGTAGGAGCTGCTGCCAGGAATGCAAAACAACAAAGAGTCTTGGTCCAGTTGCAAGAAGAGAAGGCCAATCTGCAGAGAATGGTTGTAAACAATGCAGTAGCAACCCAAGCGGCTGATGGACACGTTCCTAAGGAAGTTCCAAGGGAATGGGAACAACATGGACAGCATCACGAAAATGACTGGTCCCCGTGGATTGCTGGGGCGGTTGGGTTAGCTAGCTTGGCACTATGGTTCCAATTCCCGTAAGCGAACAGAACGTCTCGATTGGATCAACGAAGAATTACGTCGCCAAGGCCATTTTGGAACAGGAAAACCAGCGTGCGCAGGGGGTCCCTTTCATTGCCTGTCGAGTTGTTGGCGTATCAGCAGCAGCATCTCGTTTTTTGTGCCCTGTGGGCTCTCCCGGCCAGATGCCTTCCGGATATCAAGCCGGAATTGGTTGAATTTATTTTCCTACGCGAGTACACGACTGAATTCCTCCTCGTGTATCTGGCCATCGGCAACAGCCTTTGAATACAGGTCTGCGATGCTGGAAAGCTTGGCCTTCTAAGGTGGCAATGGTGTTGTGCTTTTTGCCTTCCTTGTGAGCTTTCGGCTTACAAACTTCTGAAGACACCTGCCAATCCACAGGCCCCTGCTGCAGCCTCTAGTGCTATAACCACAGAAACTGCGGCTACGTTTGGCAACAGCCCGATTCTACCAACGCCGATCCCTACACCGGTAGCGGACAGAAATGTTTCGATGCCATCTGCGTTATTGGCCCCTCGCTGGTATTTCTTGCCGAGAGAACGACTGCGGTCTCGTTTGGTCATGAGACAGGCTCTTACATTACCAATCTCCTGGATGTGGAAAGTATTCGCGGCGCTAGTATTGAGTTCTTACTCTTATTGATTGATATTATAGACCATGTTCTGACACCTTTAAATCGTCTTCCGTCAGTATCTATCTGGTAAACCACAGGCGCTTGAGCTTAGCTGAGCCAAGATGTAGGGTAGTGAATCTGTTGGTTGGAAACTTAGCATTTGTGACCTTGTACTCGATACCACTTAACGAGAGCAACACTGCGGATAATGATGACAAGTTCTTTGCCATTATGCCGCCGAACCTATTTTAGTGCAAGCCCATGTAGCACTGATTCGAAGTCGTTGGGTGGTGTACACAGGACTATGTGTGCAGTTGTTGTGTTTCCTTGCCAGGAGTAAAACGATCAAACCCCCAAAAGAGCTTCATCAATACCCCCCCCCCCCACCCCCCCCCCCCCCCACACACACACACACAAATACACACACACACAGCACGTACCCGACATTGCTTTCATGAACATAAAAAGCATCTTTGGGGGTATAAGAAGACAACACACGGCCACAGCTCTGGAGTTTACGGAGCCTGTGGCGGCCGCGGCAGGGTTGGATGTGAGGTTGGATGACGCTGAAGTCAAGTCCCCACCCACCGCGAACAGGGTGCCAAAACAGAGACCACTGACTGGAGTCATTCTTCATAAGTTCGTAGCTTCTCCACGGGGCTGAGCCTTCCAGGTTCACACCACGCAGCTCGGTAAATGTAGCTTGTTGCGGTTCTCTTGTATAGCCCCCCGGAGAGCTGAAATACATACAATTTGTCCGTCGCCCCTGATTCTCCAAAGCCCTGCGTGTCTCCGAGATCAGCCAGCTGAAGGGTTGTGCAAGGCAATGCATCATGTGTTCCTGGTCCTCCGCTATTCAGCATGTCTTTGTTGTTCCGTAGGAACGCTTGCTATGTAACAGGTATATTTCGAATATGGAATGTCATGGATAGGTGCTGCAATTCAATAGAGCCACCCCTGTTGTCTAAAGCGTGGACTGTAACATTGCTTATAGGGCCTGGAAGAAGCCTTTTGTATTGCAAATGAGAGAAAGCTACTGTTCTGCCACTGGCACATTTTTCATTTGCTACAGGTACTGTTCTGAGTAATGTGCTGGGTAGCCCGTTGTAAACATTGTCCGTGGTGCTGACTTCTGACAGATGAACGTAGAGCTCACGGTGGGCCGCAAGTTCAGGTAACTCATCCCTTTTCAGGCTTCCCTCCCTGGGGAGTTTTGGTTGCTGCAAATCCCAAGGTGCGTGCCAACTTTCCCAGTTTCAGAGACTTATCTGTCTTGAGTCGCAGACGACCCGAAGGTTTGTGAAGATCTAGCATGGCCATCTGGTATCTTTATCTTTCGCTCAACTAATTCATCCACGACACGAATATAATTGTTGTATGAACGTAGGTTTTACTTGAGCAAGGGCATACGCAAATTGCTCTCCGCCCTTGGTGATTCACGGTTTGAACGTCGGATATTGTCACGTACATAATTGTATATTATCATTATACGACTCCTCCCAATAGGGCTTTTAGAGGTCCAAAGGGTGCTGGAATATCCCACGAATGGACAGCAAGCTTGCGACAAAGTTGGCTTCAATCTACTTCAACCCCAAGGGGTACTGGAAGGGACTCACGGCCATCAAAAACCATGCTTCCACGGCCGAGGTCTCTGAACATTTTGACTCGAGAATGGCTCAAGAAGCAGGCCATCTGGCAGATATACCTTCCAGCGGTGCGAAACACACACATACCACGACCCACGTTCGATGTGCGGACGCCGAATGAGGTCCACCAGGCCGACCTGTTCTTACCAACCTACAAGTATGCGCTCACTGTCGTTGATATAGCCTCCCGCTATAAAGAGGCAGAGTCCCTGGCCACAAAAGTGGATAAAGAGGTCGTGGTCGCCCTAGAAAAGATATACAAGCGCGGACCACTCCTGTGGCCCAAGTTCTTTCAGGTCGATTCCGGGCGCGAGTTCATGGGCGCGGTGAATTAGCTTCTGGCGAAACACGGGACAGAAGCCCGGCGTGGCCGTCTGGACGTCCACCGGGATCAGGAAATTGTGGAGCTGATCAACCATAACCCGACAGAGCGGCTGTTCGGGCACCAATACGATCAGAAGATGAGGTTACCGTCAGGTGAGAGGTCAAGTGAATGGATCGCTCGGCTGGCCGCCGTTGTTGCGGCGCTGAGTGACTCGCTTAACTAAAAAGATGCCATCTGACGCCGTCAAGGCCAAGGTTGTGACACAAAAGTCCTCCTCTGTGGTTTCTGGCCGCCCCGTTGGCCTCAAGGAGCAGAAGCGCCCCTCCAATGTGGGTGTTCGCTATTTCTACCAGGCAAGCTAGCCGGAGGGGGTCGCCGTGACGCAACCGACCCTGTGTGGTCCCTCCAAGTATACCGGCTGGGACGCTCGGTCACCGAGCCCGGCGAACCTGTCCTCTATTTGTTGGATGGAGCAACCGTGGCTTCGTCGGGAAAGAGCTGCCTGTGGTGCCTCCCGACACTCAGTTGTTTCCCGTTGTTCCTTCGGAATGGGTAGTCCTTCGGACTAGACACTAGGTCAGCCTGGAAGCGGATGTGCCTCTGGCTGTGCCCTTGGAACAGCTGCAACACCTCTTTTTGGTTACACTTTAAACAGGTCAATCGCAGCCGGTCGACACTGAACTGCTGTGTATCTTTGGGTTGGTAGGCCCACAGCATCTCGATGTTACATGTCGCACAGTGTTTCTGTTGGTCCTCCTTGAGCCGCAGGATGTTGTCGACCTTGCGATTGAACCCTGGGAGTCCTTTGACCTGGTTCTGGCGCTTGTGGGAGACAAGCTTTCTCGCAATGTTTTGGCGGAGCAGTCGTTCAGACGGCTCTGTGGGCTGCCTGACCTCAGTACCCTCATCTGGCGGACAGGTCACTCATTCGATCTGCTGCATATACTCCACGAGGGAAACGGCGAGGTAGACGAGGTTGGACCATTGTAGGAAGTCGTCTATGATCCAAACCTTCTGTGGGTCATGGATAGTGAGACCCTGGCTTGAGTGGACTGTGATGACATATCCGAGGCGCCACTCATCGGTCTTGATAGCCTGTTCAGCCGCCTCACTGGTGACTTCAACGATGTCATTGAGGACGAGCTCTTCTTTGCGGTCTGTGCCCGGGATAGGAACCATACTATTCTGTTTTCGGTTGTCCTTGGTGTGGTATAGCAGCGGAACCGGGGTGTCTTTGGAGCAACAGCTCTTCTGTCGGGTCGTGAACATTCTGCCAGCTAGTGGGGATCAGGTCACCTGGCCTCCATTGCTCCATGAAGCGCTCCCATCCGACCCAGCTGGGGAGAGTCTTCTGCATCTTCTGACACTGGACCTTGTCAGCCTGTAGGCGGATGTGCCTTTTCAGGGCATTGAGCGCATCATCTTTTGCCCGGTGGTCTGCCTTGACCTCTTCGTAATAATCCACTGCTTGACGTAGCCAGTCATGGGGCATCTTACCTGCAATTGGTGGTCGATGGCCTTGATAACCTGGCCCCCACGCTGGTCCAGCCAGTCCAAGAACATTTCTAGGATAGGCCTGGGCAAAGTGCTGACCTCATCCCAGATGATGACACGGGGGATGAACTTCTGGCCCGTGCGATATGGCTTCCAGTCGTTCTGGTCGCTCCATCGGAAGAAGCTATGGTAGGTCTGGGTCTTGCCTGTCACCCCACCCACACCCCGCCCCCACCCCACCTCGCATCTCTTTGGCAAGGCGGTGTGTTGGGGTGAAGACAACTGGGTCTCGCATCCTGAAGACCTCGATCGTTCTCGTTGTCTTGCAAAGCACCATTGCTTGCTGCACTGGTCATGTTGGCCTTTGGATGGCCGAAACGTTCGAAGTAGCGCCGATCTTCACCCAAACCTTGGAAGCTTGAGGGATAGCATGCCTTCATGTCAATGTTTATGGCGTCATTGACGTGATACCGTCCTGCGTTCCAGAGGCCACAGTAGCCATGTTCGACACAAGTCTTTTGGATGTCATCTAGGAAAGATGCTGGGCCGGCTTCCAGTCAATCCTTTCCTCTGCGACGTTGTTGACTGTGTGGTTCACTCCGAAAGCCCTGTCGGCAAGAGTTTCATCTCCTAGATAGGCGCACGCCTTCTGGAGGGTTGGTGGGCCTCTTGACTCATAAAGGCACGGCCGTCTTGTGGCACAAACTGGTCGACGCTGAGCTGTCTATCCTGGCCACCTCCGAGTAGCCAGGCAGCGATTGGCTTATTTTGGGTGGCTCGTCTGATGGCTTCCCTGAAGTCACCCTCGTATATGTGGATCTGTCTGGACTGGGGGAAAGTGCCGGTCGTTGGACCAGGCGTGGCCGATGAGCTCTATGTGGCGATGGTAGCCATTCTCCCCTCTCCCATATTTGCCACTGTTGTAGATATACTCGTCAGCTATGTCTTTCACGGTGAAGGTTCGCTTGAGTCGCTTGAGGATTTTCTCGAGCTCGGTCACATCGTCGACCGTTGCACCAGCGCCATGGACTCTCTTCTCCCACACCTCGATTTTTTGTAGCTGGTTCGGGTTAGGCTCTGTCCTCTGAGAGCGCCCTAGAAGTGCTCCACCACTCTCTGCGCGACACAGTTGAGATCGCCGTCACGCATTGAGGCAAAGTTGGCAGGGTCTGGGTCTCTGAGAGGGTAGAGCCAGTAAACGACTGCGGTGGCCGGGTAAGCATTCTGGTAGAACACCTGGTCGATCCCAGACAGCGCACCCGGCTTAGTTTCTTGAGAGATCTCAACGATGCCCCGCCCCTTCTTCCTCTCGGCACGGACAGGATCGAACTTATCTTCGAAGACCCAGTCTCCTTCGTCATGCTCGCGGGGGAACTTGATTTTCAGGGTGAACGCGCCCTCTGGAAGGGCTGCTTGCAGTCGTGCTGCCCTCTCGTCCGTCATGCGGGCATCCAGGGCCAGTCGGCCGGCCCTTGCATGCATACCACCAGCGATCTCAACGTTGCCGATGCCAAGGGGGTCCTCTACCTCTACCTTCCATGTAGAGAAGACCGCGGTGGCGCCATCAACTTCAAACTAGTCTTTGGCGTCGTTCACATGATTCGTCATCGGGCAGCTTCACCGGATGAGGGACTTCGATATCCAAGTGGAATTGTCGCCGTTGTTTGGCTGGGTCAAACTCCTCAACAGTTGCCTTCCTTTTTCTCTCACGCATTCGAGGTGGAGGGGGAGGTCGTGCAGCATCCGGAAGCAGGGGCCTCAGCAATCGCCTCTTTGTTGCTTCTGGAATGGGTTCATCCAGGATGTTCCGAACAACACTCTGAACTGGCTCCGGTGTTTGCATTTCAGCCAGCAGCTGGTCGATGTATTCGTCCATACTTACCATGCTGAACCACTATTCCTGTTGTTATCACATCTCTAAATGGAAATTTCGATGACCGCCAGCCTGGTAAATTCCATTGCCGCGGCCCTCTGCTCTCGGTGCAGTAATTTCATATGTTCGTTCTTATAACCACCCCTCAGGCAGTGCGATAATTGGTTCGTTACTCCCAAGCCACAAACACGGCAAGGTTTTGTACACGATCCATTTCGCAGTTTGACCAGATGTACCCCACAGTACGCCCCCATACAGCGCCGGCCACAGAGCTCCGTAGAGCTCAAAGTAAGCCACTGACATGTGTTTTTACCTATCCGCATTGTGCATCTGATCGGGTATATCCATTGTCACGGATATGTCTCTTATCCTTCACCGCCGGAAGGGGGCTTATGTCTATGAGAGGCATGGGCCGGCGAGAGTGTGTGCCGTCCCTTATGGCTCTGTGGGGTGACCTACGTTGGGGTCCGTTTGGTGTTGAGTCAGAAAGAGAATGTACGCTGGTGCCCCAAGTGGTATGATGGCCTCTCGGCCGGCGAGGGTGGTGGGCCGTCCCCCGGGGTTCCGTGCATTCACCCCCCCCCCCCCCCCCCCCCCCCCGCTGAGGTATCCGGTGCTGAGGTGGCCTGCGAGGGTGGTGAGTCGTCCCCCAGGGTTCACCAGAAAGTCCATTCACCCCACCCCCCACCTTGCTGCTGCCCATTGGGGCCAATATGTGTAGTGGGAGCATTGCGAATATTCTCATTCAACCTATTGGGACCAACACATGTAGTGGGATCATTGCGAATAATCGCATTCAACTTTGCGAATATTTGCAATCAAAATCGATTACCATTGCGAATATTCGCAGTCAACGAGCAATCTTTAATGCGAATATTCGCAATGTTAATGCGAATATTCGCATTGTTGAAAACGAATATTCGCACTGCACTACGAATATTCGCAATGCACTTGCGACTATTGGCAATGCATAATGCGAATATTCGCAATGTTTATTCGCAATGCATTGCGAATAATCGCAATGATCGATTCCCTCGCAAAACATGTTGGCCCCAATGAGCTTCCATACAGTTCGAAGATCATTAATCCCATTCGCTGTGTTTTCACTCATGTAATCTGTGGCGACTCATCTGATTTATGATTGCTCTATTCCTTCGTCCAAAAATTGAGTAATATTTCCGGAACCTCTAGTTACTGTGCACCAGTGGAGTGAATGGTGTGAAGATGTTCGGTGACGTTTTTCTTGAAAACATTTTCCAATGTCGCGACTCAACAATAGCGTGATTCGCTTCAAGTGGTAGAGAACCGTATAGAGAGTGCCTCCCATTTTCGAAATCGAAAGCTAGGTAATGATCATTCACCTTGTTTGCACAGGTCTGGAATCTGTCCGTTACTTTAGGTTCAACAACGAATAACAAACCCAAATTCTGTATATAACTCAGGCTTTCAACTGGCCCAAATTTTCCAAAAAAACCCCAATTTTATCCGAACCCTTACTTTCCTAATTTGTTTGTAACAATCCTAAGATTTCCCTCATTTTTTCAGGAAAATTCTTACTTTTTTAAAACTGTTGTGCTTTTATTAGTTTATGGTGAATATTTTAAGTCCGAAATAACAATGGGGCATCTGTGTTGCTAGGTTTTAGTCTTTCACATACAGAAAATGATCATCCAGAGGTTGGCAAAAGTCAGAAACAGATGTATTCAGCATTTAGGGGGGGGGGGGGGGGGGGGGGGCGGTGACGTTGCGGTAACAGGTTCTCGTCGGATCACCGAAGGTAAGCAACGTCGAGCCCAGTTAGTCCTTGGATGGGTGATCCTCTGAGTGATCGATTCGGACTCCCGCGTTTTGTCCTTGATCAAGGCACTTCACCCCGTTTGTCCACATACGGGCACGATGACGTCGTGTACTAAGACGTACCGCACGTCGATGATGCGCATATCTTCAGTCAATCTAACCCTGCCTGTGCTGCAGTGCGGAGTTACGATGTTTGAGAGCTGGCAGCTGCTCGTCGTTGGTCAGTGGTTCTCTCCGGGTACTCCGACTTCCTCCATCCGTAAAACTGTCACCGACACGATATGACCTTGGCTGTTAAAGTGTCGCTAAATCTAAATAAATAAATAATTCAGCATTTATCTTAATTTCAATATTTGATATGGTTACATGAAGAGATCTGCAAATCACACATTTGTATTGAATCGAATCTCGAATCGAATCGTGTAGCTGATATCGATATCAAACCGAATCTTAACAGACAAGTTATTTCATATTGCATCAAACTGGACACTGTGATGACCCTTATGCAAGACTGACGGACACCTTAAACACCAATAAATAAATATTCTCTGTAGCACCGTCGCTGAAAAAGCCAAGGCCATTATCCATGGTTTTAGTTTTTGAAGGCCTAACTTGTTACTATTCACGTTCGTGAATAGTGACAAGTAAAGCCTTCAAAAACTAAAACTATGGATAATGTTCTGGGCAATATTCCTTACTTACCTAACAATTAACCATTGTCAATTACTCAATTAAATATGAATTGAGCCTACATGAATGAATTGTTTAATGTAAATTTTATCCATTTTTTTCTAAAATGTAACAAATTGATGTTAGTACGGGAGATTCGAAAAAAATGGATTTTGAGACTGATTCGGGATCGAGCTCGAAGCAGACGCATAGTATCAATATCGAATCGAATCTCGAATATTCGCAGGACCCTAGTTTCAGGTAAGTAATGTAATTAATTTTATGAAAGATATGCAATATTTTTCCCTTATTTTTTTTTTAAAGTTCCCTTATTTATACATGAAAACTCCCTTATTTTTTTTTTACAAAATTTGTCCCTAAGAATGGCCTTATTTTTCACAAAATGTAAGTTGAAAGCCTGATAACTGACATAATAATCCTAAACGTAAAAATAAATTTGTTTTTGTAGGACTGTGGGTTGCAGGTTTGACAATTACACAAGCATTTCTGGAAAATGTTGATGAAAAAGAACGTGGTGTTGTTAATGGTGTACAAGAATCCCTGAATAGGTTCATGGGACTTTTGAAATTTATTCTCGTCATCATACTACCACAACCCGAAATGTTCGGCTTTTTAATCCTCGTTTCCTTCCTGTTTATTTGTTCTGGTGCACTGTTATATTACATGTACTCACGGCAGAAAAGAGGTCAGATGTTGTCGCATTTTGTCAAAGGAAAGCCGAATGGTGGGAACAACCACCCTAATGGTGTTCCATCAACAGGACAAGATTATGAAGTCAGTGTTAATCCACCAGATGGCGAATCATCTACAAATAAAAACAGTCTTCAGCAAGATATGAGCATTCCACAAACAGATGAAGGTCTTTCTGTTAAGGACATACCTATTTCAAACATAGAAGAATCAGAATTTAACACTCGTTTATAGCAGATAAAAGTGGTAACAGTTGAAAAAAAGTTGAAGAACAAAGCTATATATGGTTGGTTCGGGAGTGAGGAGTCGCTTTAATTTATGTGGATAAAAAAATTATCTTTTATGCAACAAAATGAGCATTTATCTTCTAATTGCTTTGTGACTCTTGAGGGGAGAGGTCGTCTATGGAAGTTATGCTAGGATAATCAACCTCCTATAGTTTTTCACTTATGTTGGATTTTGTAAGCAGATAACCTTTAGAGAACCCAATATGGACTTCACACCAAAACATAAAAGCAAGGGTCGTGATGAGTAGTGAGCTCCACTCATGCACACTTGTGTTCTGAGTTTTCTCTTTGTTCCATTATTTTGACATTATTTCACCGAATATGGGACCAACACTATAGAAACTGGAAAAGCAGTATAGGTCAGAAATATTCCGTAGTGTGTATACAAACGAACGTTGTCGAGTACTCAACAACGTTCGTTTGTTTACATACTACGGAATAGTTTCTACGATTACTCACTACTCACGGAAAATACCGATCATTAACAAAGTCCTGATTGGTTCTGAATCCCACACCAAAACTTTTTATTTGAATTTCAGTTTTTTGCTTACTAAACAAACCGCAGTAAAATGTATCAGATACAACAAAAATAGGCAATACAACACATGTGCATCAATTTCCTTCCAGTTTATCAAGTTATATCAACCAATATTGATTTGTTACAAGTCTCCATTGTGAGGGCGTGGTGGCGTTGCGGTAACCGATTCCCGTCAGATCACCGAAGTTAACCTTGGATGGGTTACCGTCTGAGCGATCGATTCGGACTCCCGCGTTATGTCCTTGGGCAAGGCACTTAACCCCGATTGTCCACATGGGGGCACGATGACGTCGTGTACTAAGACGTACTGCACGTCGATGGTGCACATGTCTTCAACCAATCTAACCCTGCCTGTGCTGCAGTGCGTAGTTACGATGTTGGGGAGCTGGTAGCTGCTCTTCGTTGCTCAGTGGTTCTCTCCGGGTACTCCGGCTTCCTCCACCCGTAAAGCTGTCACCGGCACGATATGACCCTGGCTGTTAAAGTGTCGTTAAACCTTAATAAAATGAATAAATTACTGGAGTGTAAAAACACAAAAGTCTTTTTTGCAATAGGGACTGACCAAAAAATAACTGCTCAGCTAATATGACATGCATGTAATAGCTTTTAATTATACAGGTATACTCTTCACAGAATGAATGTTATGAAATTAAACTGAGCGTATCTAATGCGTTTTTGACTTGACACCGTGCTTGTGCAATAATTATGCAATTATTATGCAGCTATATTATTTGTTGCTAGAAATTTTAGTCAGTATCTGAACAAACTGAGGGAAATTGGTGTCGAGCTCGTCTGTTGCAGTGTTGTGACATATTCCAGAAGATTGGCTATTGCGATGTTGTGAAACATTCTAGAAGATGGGCTGTTGCAATGTTGTGAACATTCCAGAAGGCAGTAAAAGTAGAATGACATGGGCTATATAGGAAGCACACAAAAGATCTCGCCACACACTGACGAATAGATTATCAACAGCAATATCTGGCTTAAGCATGGCACAAAAGCGTAGTTTTGTTAATGCTTTTCTCCATCAGGCTCTGCTATTTCTCTCGCGACAGTTTGCGAACTTTCCGTCAGTTGTTAAATCTTATGTGCTCCCCGGAATAGGGCCTGAGATGTACAGCAGCCGCATGCAGATCTGCTATTGCGCTTCTGACGGTTTTTGAATTTTCCGACAGTTGTTAATTCTTATGTGCTTCCTGGAATAGGGGCTGCGCCAGTTTTTAAGTCTTACGTGCTTCCTGGTTCTGGAATAGGGGCTGGGAGTGCTGCAACAGAAAGGGGACAAGAGCAAGTCTGTTCGCCCCCACCCTGCTGCTAAAGGGCGTAGTGACCGACACTAAGCTTAAATGAAATCTCTGGGGCGGGTGGGGGGGGGGGGGGGGTATTGCACAGTCGGCGGGTTAATATTTTCCTGTCGGTCGGGAACGCATGAATTGCAATGGTGAGGTTATTATGTTATTAAAAAAAACAGGAAAGAAGAAAACTAAGGTAATGCCTGTAATATCTGGATGAACGATAATGTTTATATTTATTTCTGATTATTATTAATTTATTTCCGATGAACAAAACATACAGGACACACGTGATGATTACAGTGAACTAGATATTTTAAGGGGGTTAACGCAATATCATAGAATGGCACACTACATTACCTCCTTCTTTTAGTTATGGCGGTCAAAACAGTTCAATTTAAAATTAAGAATGACTTTCTGTCTATCAAGTGGTGAAACAGTTCAATTTAAAATTAAGAATGACTTTCTGTCTATCAAGTGGTGAACCGTAATCGTAATCACACGGTAAATTAGAATGGGTTTTTATATACTGTTTTACACTATTTATTTGCACGGTCAGGGGCAAGTCTTAAAACGTTATCTGGATGAACGATAATGTTTATATTTATTTCTGATTATTATTAATTTATTTCCGATGAACAAAACACACAGAACACACGTGATGATTACAATGAACTAGATATCTTAAGGGGGTTAACGCAATATCATAGAATGGCACACTACAATGCCGACCTCAATATGAGATGAAATCTCAGGGAAAAAGGCATATAACATTATCATTTCTAACGTGGAACCTGTAACCGGACGTGTTAGCCCCATCAAGGAAATAAATTGCGCTCCCTCCCGACTTTGAGATGCATTTTTAACTGCAATAATATTTTAAGATCTATCCCAATTCCTATCACGGCGGCGGTGATAATGATATGCGCCCTCATCCCTTTAAAACTGCTTAGCTTGGAATTGGATTTCTCTGTGTTAGCAACTAAATACCAAGCACTGGCTGCGTGTTAATTGGATTTCTGCGTTCAACCCAGTAAATACCGAATAGTGATGTTCTAATGTTTATAAATCATCCAATATATTCCCAACTTGCGCCAAATTGCTAATTTACATTTAAATGGCCCCCAATACACCACGTTACAATTTATAGGAGAGTGCTTGCACTCTCCCATAAATTATAACAAGGCAAATCCATACAGGCTAAATAATTTTACTTCAAAGATAATATGAAGTGTATCACTGAACACGAAGCCTTTGAGTTGTGGTACCTGCACTTTAGACTAAAGCCTAAATATGGGCTTCCAGCACTCTACCATTTAACTCCGATGAAAACATATCATGGTACATCATAGTAAGGTATGGTACACGTGTGTACTCTAAAATAACTTCTAAGTTATCCGACTCATGCATCTCTTGTTCTATTGCTCTTCTCCAGTTTCCGCTTTGAAAGAGACAGGTGGACTAGTTCAAACAGTTGATGACTTGGAGATAAATTATTTGGACGTTTTGACCAATGTTTAGGGACGTTTTAACCAATGTTTGGGGACGTTTTGACCAATGCTTGGGAACGTTTTGACCAGATTTTGGGGACGTTTTGACCAACGTTTGGGAACGTTTTGACCAATTTATTTTGATGGACGTTTTGGTTTGGGGACGTTTTTACCAGCATCCCTCTGAAATCAGCTGGGTTGAAAATCAACACAAATCAACTGGGTTGATTCAGTATGAACCCAATAGGGTTCATATTCACTCAATCAACCCTGATTTTAGAGTGTATAGTCCCCAAAACACTGTAAATCATAGTGTTCTGGGATGGTATGCTACCATAGTTGGATGACGGAGTGGGTCAAATTACTAGAAGACGGTCCGGCCATTGTGGAGGGCGGTTCAAGGTAAATTAGAGGGCGATTCGCGATATATTAGAGGACGATTTGGGTCAATTTGATGGAGGTCGGTTTGGCCAGAGGATGATTTGAGTGTATTCGGTTGACCATGGTACCATCATATGGTGTACAGGAAACAATACCAAGGTAGGCTCGTTTTTATGTGGGCAAAATGATATATAAAGGATATGGAATGAGTGTTTTTCTCATTTTCTCATGTAATGTTTATGAAACGAGTCTAAGAATTTTCCGTTTTGGCGAGCCTCTGGCGAGCCAAAACGGAAAGTTCGGACGAGTTTCATAAATATTATATGAGAAAAACACTCATTTCATATTCTGTTTATCATATGACATACACACGCACAAATTAGCCACTTAGTATGACTTTTTAACACATCGGCTAACTTGAGTTGCAGACGACACTTGGAAAAAACATCCTCGTATAACTAAAAAATTCATTTTTTGCTTCCAAAACATAGGTTATGACACCTCATTGGAACGAGCTCGTCGAGCTCGTTCCAATGAGGGGTCATAACCTATGTTTTGCAAGCAAAAAGTGAAAATATAAAAAAATGAATGGCGTTTTTCTTGTAGGTAAAAGATTAATACAATATAACCCACCCTAAATAGGACAGATAACGTAAATTCTCCCTATTGAAATTATTCAAATGTGACCCAGTTGTATTTTGTTTAGCCAATCTATTTGTCCAGTTTTGAAATTGACCAATGAATGCTCCCAACTCTAATTATGCAAATTATGAAAATGTGGCCCAGTTGTATTTTGTTCAGCCAATCAAATTGTCTAGTTTTGAAACTGACCAATGAAATTGACGGAAGGCTTTATTTATCACTGATTAATATGAAAACAAAATATCAAATGTTTTAAAGTGAACAAAACAGACGAGTCATATGATATAAGGAAATATTCGCGCTGATTTGTGAGTCGAAACAAATTTCGGGGCGAAAGCTCAAAATATGAAATGAGGAGTATTCCGTTGGGACGAATAATGACAGGACGAGCAGACAGTGGGGAAGTTGTATCCTCTACGTAGAAGGACTCGATTACTTAGACCGAAACATCTCGGAACCTATTGTTTTGAGCCGTTTGCCTGTGTTCCGTTTGTGGCTCTATTTATAAAGATGCGCTTCGCGACCAATATAAATTTTGTAATTTTCCAAACAACCGTATTCATTACTTAGAGGCATTAACATTTCTATGCCATGAAATGATTCTTCAAGTTGTTGATGGTTTGGGGTTTTTGGGGGCTGTTCCTTTCATGAGTGACTGACACCTGTTTGTTTAGTTTAAACCATACTTATTTGAATTTGTTATAATTATACAACACACAACACAGATGCCACAGTGGAAAGAGAAATTAACAATTTAAGATACTGCTGTATACAATATAACAAAAAACCCAAATATGAACGAGTGTCAAATTGCTGAGGAAAGTGGGGATTCTACAGAAAACTTATAGCTTATGTAAGTCGTATTCCTGACATCTGTATCAGTTAACTCATTTAGTTGGTTTAGATAAGAAGATAAACCCACATGTTGCTCTCTGGAAGCCGAGATCCTAACTTATTAAATTTATTTGATTATAAAATCAGCCGTACACCCTGGGACCAAGGTCGGGTCGCCGCACCCCCACTCACGCAACCAAACTTGTCTACAGCCACGGGGAATGCAGCCTTTTCGGTAAACAAGTTAAGTGCTGTATCTACTCGGCTTGAGGATCCCCAGTATCACATACAGAGCCAATCCAAGGTGAAGAGGAGCGACGTCCCACCCAGAACAGCGCAAGTGCAACAGCACAAGCTAACTCTATTCACGAACAAAATAGGGGAATGGGACTTAGACGCCAGACAACGACATCTGAGACTGTTTAAACTTAACATGTGAAGAAGAGCTGAATAAATAAGGAAATAGAGAAGAAGAGGAGGCCATCTTGAATACACGATGCATTACCTTTGCATTCATAAAATTATCAGAATAAAACCCGACATGCTTTCAATGTAAAGTCTGGCATATTCAACTTCGTCGGAGCTGGGCCTAAGAAGAGGAAAGGGAAGTATTTGTGTTGGAAGCAGGAGTAAATGGGACCAGTTAATCGCTGTTGATGTTCCTCATGTTGGCTCCAGTTGCACTGAAGTCATCGGAAACCTTTACTAGATAAAATGAACTTGTGTACCATTTCAAAAATGACGGTTCTCCTGAATACTAAAGAATTTTGAGCCAAAAGGTAGTGTGGACATATCCCTTGCCAATGGGAGTAAATCAAGTGTAATACTGCATGTATCTGAGAACAGTAGACAATGTAAGAGATAGTGTTCTGGGGTCTCGCACTCGCCACATAGGCGGGAAGGGGTAGGTGATAAATGATTATCGTACAAGTGAGAATTAAAACTGCTACAACGCAGTCTCAACCTACAATGGTATATTTCTGCAGTGCCTCATCTCGCACCACTGTAAAACAAAGGTGGTCGGAGGTTGCCATCATTCATAAAAGTCTTGAAGTTGATCAAGAACGAGTTTTCGCGGACAGATAAGGGCAGTTTATTCCACTGATCTGTAACGCTGGGAACGGAAGAAGACTGATACAAGTGTATCCGAGAAACCAGGACTCTGTGTTCTGAGATGACCAAAGATTGAGAGATGGATTCAACGATGAGATGAGCGGAGGAACCATATTAGCAATGTACATGTGATGCATTTTGAAAAACTGCATTAGCATATATTTACGGCGCCTTTCTTGTAGAGAATCCCAGCATGTTTCGGAATAAATCAGTGACTTACTAGCACTGATGGTCGCCCGCCCTGGTTATGATCCTTGCTGCTGCGATCTGCACGTTTTCCCAGATCACTGGCTTTGGTTACCGAACAATTATCCCAAACAACATCAGCATATTCAAGAAGGGGTCTTATGAAAACAAAATATATTTTTTCCAAGACTTCACGATCGAGGTAAAATTTGTGCTTCCTCAGCAGGTCCAGCCGAGACCAGGCTTTAGAGCAGACATGGTCTGTTTGGTCGTTCCATGTATAGGTGCAATTTAAAATGATTCCTAAATGTTTATGTGGTCGACTTCGGTTATCCGTGTGTTATCTAATTGGGTTGCTTTTACGTGATATAAGCATACTCTCTGTTTTACTGGGATTTAACTCAACCAGCCATGTTTTGACCCAGTGTTCGATTGTGGCCAAACCATGGTTGAAAAAGGTCGAGGCTTGCTCTGGATTCTCTAGTATTAAATATAGGGAAGTAACGTCAGCAAAGAGACACATACTACTAAGTAAATCTTCAGTTATATCATTGATATATCGGGAACAATAAAGGCCCGAGTATTGACCCCTGTGTAACACCAGCGTTAATGGGTCTGCACGAAGATGTCTCCGAATCAATTACAACTCGCTGCGACCTATCCGAAAGATAAGATTTCAAGAACAACAAAAGATCAACCCGAGACACCAATTTTATCCAGCGTGTGAAGATCATCATCATGTCACACCTTGTCGGAAGCCTTACTGACATCACAAAATACCACTCTAACTTCTTTGACTTCACCAAGTTCTCGACAGAATGCATCATATATGTCAGTCAGTTGAAGAACAGTAGAATCGCCAGGTATGAAACCCGACTGAAACTGACTAAGAATATTGTTCTCAATCAGAACCTGCCACAAGCGTTTGAAGATGCAGTTTTCAAATATTGTACTTACACAGCTAATCTGTGATATTGGGCTATTGTTAGTAACTGTATCTGGGGCTGTTTTCAGAATTGGGGAGACATTAGGTTTTTCCACCGACACGGAAAGTATGAGCTGTTCGGTAGCATATTAAATGATCGATAGTGGCTCACGTAAGAAGGGTTTACATTCTCTAAGAAGACATGGACTTATGAGATCGGGTCCAAATGCCTTAGACACGTTAATAGACTTTATTGCTTCATATACTTCACTACAATTTAGTGTGATACTATCAATTGTTTGTGGACCGCGAAGTGGGAGATCAGACAGGGAAGCATTCGGGTCGCCAACTGTTGAAATAGAATAGAAATATTTATTAAACACTTCCGTTTTCTCAGCACATGAGGAATATATGTTGTTTGAATGAATAATAGCAGGAATTTCATATATATTACTGCTGGCGGTGAATGTTTTCGAGTCTTCCACAGTAGTGATGAAAAGGTTTCGTTGCTCTCCAAGGTGGACTGGACTTTGGATAGGTATGACGCTTTTGCTTTTCTAATGGCTGACACAGCTTCATTGCGTTTGATTTTGTATTTTGCCCAAGCATTCACAAAGCCCGTGTGTTTAGCTATGCGATACAACCGTTCTTCTTTGTCTATTTAACAGCCTTATTCCGTTGTGCATCCATTTCGGTTGATTTGATCTCGAAGTAATAAGTTTATTGGGTATGTATTTTGATGCAGAGTCGAGCAATTTGTCAGTAAAAGAGGAAACTACTGTCTCAAGACAAATATTATCAAAAACAAAATGTCAGTCACTTTTTGAGAAGGCCTCGTTTAATGACGGATAATCGCCCCGAGAACACAGCCATATCCTTCTTTTAAAGGGCAGGTCGGGAGGTTTTAGGAACTCGACTAAAAATATAGGTTCTCTTTAGAACCAAAACTGGTTCTAATCTTGTCCCTGCGATGGAACCAGTTCTGTTTAAACAGTATTTATTACAGATCAAATAATTTATAAAGATTAACATTAAATATTAACAGAATTAAACATAAGTTGATGGGGTTTCAGCCGTAAGTTTAGAGCTTATACGAGGTTGTCTCAAATCATTATTAAGCAAAGGAGATATGAACAGTTGGCATAACGAACCAGTTTTGGTTCTGTGTAGAACCAATATATCAAGTATTTATATTCGCTTTGTTTCAAAAAGTTTGGCGAGGGGTTGAATAAGCTCCAAGTTTACTGCTGAATCTACTTCAGTTCATGTATTATTCTGTTAAAATTGAATGCTAATCTTGGTAAATTTATTTGATTTGAAATAAACACTGTTTAAACTAAATTGGCTACATCTCGGGGACAAGATTAGAATCAGTTTTGGTTCTAAAGAGAACCTATATTTTTTGCGGTGTACGATTGAGATCAGACAATGATAGCGGATAATTTATTACACGCCTGTTCTATGTAATGATTGTAATCCCCATCTACAGCAACACTAAACCATTCGGAAAATGAAAATCGGTTCCACACATATGTGCGGAGCGGAAATCTTTGACGGACTATTTTTAAATAGAAGCGAATTTTCACAGGAATTTTTTAGAAATCGCGCAACGCAATTACAATTTGAATCGCTAGCTATAGGTGAAAATCGTGCCCTGAGTTCCAATATGTTCTATGTGCCAGTAGGCACATAGAACACATTGGAACTCAAAGGACGAAATAGTAACACAGGTTACCCTCACAAATTTGGTAGGCGATAAAATGTGTTATTTTTGTTGACAGTTGTCAAATGAATTGCTGATTGTCCTTTTAATAATTGTTGTTTTATAGACGTGAAGGCGTGTAATAAACGCAGAACGACACACGGCCTCTCGTTTTATCGTTCCGCGCTGACACTCGTGCCATATCGGTTAACCCATTCACACGCGTGTGCCGTTCTGTGTATGTATGGAATAAATGGTTTAAGGACCTCACAGACCGTTACACTGATAGTGTCACCGACTGCACAAAGATCTAGCAAAGAAGCCGACGACTCATTGAAGCAAGTTGGCTCACCCACAAGCTGTCGTAGATTGAATTGATTGAGTATTTCAGAAAAGCTGCCTCTGATGGGAGTCAGTTGGTTGTCGTTGAAATCACTCGTGACTTTGGCTTTTTCGATGGCTGCTGTTATGGCATCCTATGTATCCGAGGGACTGATGGGTGGCCGATAAAAAAACTCCCAATAACAACGATCTACGCCGTTTTGTGAATGAATACTTCTTCTGCCCATACACACTCAATATTCGGCATCACAAGGTCGGATCTGTTTCAGAAAGGAATACCGTCCTTTATGAAGATGGAGACGCCATCTCCTCTCTTGAAACCCATGGTGAAGTACATCGGATGTGGGATCATTGCCGTGCAGCCATATCTCAGTCATGGCTAGAATATCGGGGTAGGGCTTCACATTGACCGGTGTCTAATTTGGGTTTTAGGCTCTGGATGTTAAGGTGTTGAATTTTCAAACTATTCTGATTAAGATCCGAGTTGAAGGAGCTTGGGCCAGGGTTGATTTCGATACCACTCGACAATAAACGAATTTTACTCCTAAGAAGGAAGATTGAGGTAAAAATTGGAACTGAGGCTATTGAGTTCAGTGCGAATGAAGCCCTCGATTCATCCACAGTCCTGTACCAATATGGAATTGTTTGGATGGAATTTGCAAAATGATGGGTGGCAGATTGAGTGATGAACCGAAGGAACAGCACAGCCAAAGCAGTGAAGCTTGCTTGCAACTCAACTCCGGTGAGACGCAAGAGCATGCAAATTAAAAAGTACGTAGTATGATCTTTCGACAAGCGATGCTTTTGACTGGGAGTATCTACTGTAAGACTGAAAGTACCTATCCCAGCACGATGTTATTCAATGTATAGAGGATATCTACGCTGTTTTAGTGAATATCGGGAATTATCTCATGAGTGTGGACCTGAAAGTTTTATTTTTTCCAGAGCTTGCGTAGATTTTCTTTTTATTATGTGCTATGTGACATTTTACTATGCAATATTCAGCCCAATTCGACTGCAAACAGTTTCAAGGCAATAACAAAAAACTGCTGATCGTTCCTTCAATGCGACGTTCAAGGCGACGTCATGTGCCGAAGCATAACGCCATTTATGATGCTACCGAAAAACTTCATCGTGTGAACCTGAAAATATTATTTTTCACTCGCGCAATCGCTCGTGAAAAATAAAACTTTCAGGTCCACACTCATGAGATACTTCCAGATACTGACTGAAATAGAGTAGATTTTCTCCTTTATTACATGCTACGGTGTATTTTATTGCACAATATACAGCCCAATTCGACCCCAAATGCGTAAGTATAAAAAAATGAAGATCAGCTGATCCTTCCTTCAAGGTGACGTGATGCGGCGTAGTGTGGCTTCATTTAGGAAGCTACTGAGGAACATTTCTCGATATCTATCGAGTCGATGGATATCGAGAAATATCTTTTAGATAATTTGCGATAATTCACAGGCTAGCATATAATAAAACAAATTATTAAAGTGTTTAATATAATATTATTTGTTTGAACTTTCAACAATGGACACCGTGAATGTATCGCCTATAGGGTTACTTCTGTATTTTATGAAACTGATCCAAAGTTAACATAAAAAGTACCAGTTTTTGACTTAACCTATATCTATACCAATTTTTTTTCAGTTTGCAGCACGAGTGGCTGCAAGATATTTGCGCTTTGCAAACAGAAACGGTGAAGTGGTCTATATTTACCTGGATCAACCCACCAAGGTAGGTGACTTGCTGTATGCATCCAGGTTTCGTGTCCTCGTACGGTGAAGAAACGGACCACCAGCAAACTTACTCTCTAACGAACCATACAATAACGTAAATATTCCTGGACCAAGTTCAGCTATCGTAACGAAGTTATTGGGCCTCCACAGATGTCGAGGGTCATCGATCGGTTCACACACAAAAAGAGGTAGGTCTTCAGAAAACTATCCTGGACCATGTCACGTAACTACCGGTATACACAAATAGAGGTCTTCCGAAATCACCAAATTTCATTATTAGAACATACTGATACCAAGTTTAATATTGATTACTTTTGATTTACATGTACAGTGGGACTAAAATAATTCAGTGGGCTATTTTTTTTAAATTTAACCTTAATTTGAAAATTTGACAGATATGACACACAGGATTGTCACAAAGATAATTGGGTCAATTCGGTGGGTGTGTGCGTATGTGTGGTGGTGATGTGGAGGTGTTGTTATGCCCACTATTGTAACAACTGACTCTTGACCTCGGTTTATGAGAAAACCTGTATTTGTCTATTACAAAACTTGGAGCCATGACAAAAGACAGCAGTTATAAAAAAGTAGGTGTGGCAGGTTGGGGTTGTGTAATTTTGAGATCTCAATTGTCGACTGACAAAGCATTCCAGCTACAGGGTACATCATTATCGCATGGCTCATACATGGCGTAGGGATATGTCTTGATGCAGTTGTAATATTGGTCACTCATGGTTACTCTCACCTGCCAAATAATAGTGATTTCATCATTGTTAATTTTAATGAAAAATGTTGGTCACTACTGTTATTGTGAATGAAGGACATCACTATAATTCAGCCACCACTATTATTAGGCCAGTTAGAAAGTAGTTAAAAACTCAAAATAGTTCTTCGAAATTTACTTGTGGATAAATAATTGTATGCAGTAGTCCCAGAGATCAAATTGCACAGACTTTGTCCCTTTCAGCTCGAACTGGATATGGGTGTTACAGACCTTCATATATCACTGACTAACGGAGATGGGCGGTATTGGTATTTTAAGTTCGGTATCGGTTTTGGTATTTTTAGTTTAACCCTTTACCTAACACGAAAAGCAGACGACACATTTGCAAAAAAAAAAATTCTTGAATAACTAATTTTTTTCATGCTTTGTCTCAAAAACACAGGTTATGGTCCCTCATTGGAACGAGCTCGTTCCAATGAAGGGTCATAACCTATGTTTTTGAGACAAAAAATGAAAACATAATGAAAGTTAATTGGCGATTTTGAGAATAGCGCTGCCCTGTTTTGGCCGTTACGTTGGGTAAAGGGTTAAACAGTATTTATTTCCAACAGTATGTAATAGTAGTAGGAGTGACCTAGTGGGGTCATGTTTGGTTGTCATGGTATCCCGCGTGAGCAGCCATCTTGTGACGTCATCTCCATAGTATTGCGTGGTGTTAGTGCGTATGCGCAGTGCGTGTTGTTAGGGTGATATGTGTTTTCGTCGTCCATTTTGTATACTGGAGGCCGTCATCTTGGTTTCTATGCTAGCACGTGGTTGCTATGTTACCAAAAGGCTTACAACAAGATAGGGGTATGTTCGGAGGGTATGTTCCTTTCTACAGGAGTAATTTCCCGATTCGTAGAATTATCTAAATAAACCCGACAAGTTTTACTATTTCGAGTTCTTTCAGAATTCTCTGCTTCTATCTATCTATCCAATAGTTTTCGTCTACCTGACCATGTTCGTTTGTCCTGGTGTATACTCCAGTAGAGTAGAAGAGCCTATCAACTGGAACAGGGCCATGAAAAAATCCCTCAATGAGGCATCATTTACTATCCCCCTAAGCCTCATTTCGGTATTTGAGGATACCTATGGCCTGGTATTGTATTATTTGAGGATACCTATTGAGGATACCTTTTGGAGAATCCCCATTTTAGTCGTATGAGGCAATGAGGGCTATGAGAAAAGCCTTCAGTGAGGTTTAATGTAGTCTTACCAACGGCTTCCATCTTATCTCCAAAGCTCCAAGGCCACTACTTGTCTATGGTCTATCTGTCCTATCATTAGCTTCTACACCAGGCTTGTTCCATTGCAGCCTTGTACCAGTACTATTGACTAAACTATTATCCATTAATATTGACTTGTAACACTACGCCCTAGCTATACCTATCTAAGTCTCGACTTTTACATCGATCAAGGTTGAATCTAATTGCTGCATTTCCCCTATATACAAAGAGCCATGACAACCAAACATGGCGCCATCAGGTCACGTGACATGGCGTCACTTCCTAGGTCCCTGGGTAGGTCCGGCTGATAGGAGACGTTTCATATATCTCCTACTACTTGTAATGAATACATAGATACAATTGATACAGATGCCTATGAGCGATGGAAACGGATTCAGCAACAAGTCGTGTAGCTTGTACTAGGTTATTTCCTTGGCACAGGTTTTATCACGAAAGAAATTATTTAGCGTGGCAAACACATTGTACTTGTAGCATTTGCCTTAACCAGTTGAGTTTATACATTTAAAGATTTACTCCACATGGGTGCGCATTCACGCACACTCACTCACACGCGCAGGCGCGCACCCAGGCACACACACACACACACAGGCGTGTTTTCCTAACATCGTGAGGTATCATATTTCATACCGGCTGAGCTAGGTCATCGCTTTCTAAGGCTCCCAGAAAGGAGATATTTCGTATTTTATCCTGTCATAACATGGTCTATCCAAGGACCGTCCACGTTTTTTGTCTAGCATGAAGGGCTAAGTGTTAGACATTCCACATACTGAGGCACAGCCTCATATGGCGGTGTCTTTCCGAGGTATATATATAGTGTTCCTCATTTCCTTATATGGTAATGTCGTTCCAAGGTAGTGTTCCTTATATGGTAATGTCTTTCCCAGGTAATGTTCCTTTTTTATTCATTTCGTGAAGCGCATGGACATTCCTTGATAATAATTAATATTCAACTAGCATACGCATGCATCGGCTGCAGAAAATAGTCATGTCGGATTTCTGATTACGGAGTGTGTTCCACACAGATGCAGGCCCACAAATACCGTATTGACGAAGTGAGGTACCTCTCAAATTATGTTTATAGGATCCAGCACTGAAAGTGGAGTAACTTAGTGGGGTTATCTTACCGAGGTAATGGGAAATTTACCTCTGTATTTTTGTGTACCTCTGTACGTGGTTGTGTACTTCTGTAATTTACCTCGATAGTGGGGTAATACTACCGTAATACTTGCCGAGGGTTCGAATCCCGGCGGGGGATCAGAAACCAACATTCAAAATTCCTCTAAAACATGATTGTGTCATTTGAAAAAACACACACAAGCCCGTGCCAGTCTTCGTCTGAGGCCATCCACAGCACTTTCGTCGTACTGTAGCCAGCGCGTTCCACACTTTCATGCTGCTGCCGAAAGGAAGATGAACCAAGTAATCATGAGGACTTCATCTAAAAAGCTAGATTCCAGCCATCGTTTTTGACAGTGTGCAATGGTCTAGTGGTTTAGACGCTGGACTCCTGACTGCCAGGCGGTGTTGCGGAGGGTTCGAATCCCGGCTGGGGATCAGAAACCAACATTCAAAATTCCTCTAAAACATGATTGTGTCATTTGAAAAAACACACACAAGCCCGTGCCAGTCTTCGTCTGAGGCCATCCGCAGCACTTTCGTCGTACTGTAGCCAGCGCGTTCCACACTTTCATGCTGCTGCCGAAAGGAAGATGAACCAAGTAATCATGAGGACTTCATCTAAAAAGCTAGATTCCAGCCATCGTTTTTGACGGTGTGCAATGGTCTAGTGGTTTAGACGCTGGACTCCTGATTGCCAGGCGGTGTTGCCGAGGGTTCGAATCCCGACGGGGGATCAGAAACCAACATGCAAAATTCCTCTAAAACATGATTGTGTCATTTGAAAAAACACGCACACACCCCACACACCCACCCCCCCCCCCCACACACACACACAAACGCACACACACACCCTCACACCAACAAAAAAGGCGGTGTGCAATGGTCTAGTGGTTTAGACGCTGGACTCCTGACTGCCAGGCGGTGTTGCCGAGGGTTCAAATCCCGGCTGGTGATCAGAAACCAACATTCAAAATTCCTCTAAATCATGATTGTGTCATTTGAAAAAACACGCACACACCCCACACACCCACCCCCCCCCCCCCACCCCCACACACACAAACACAAACACACACACACACACACACACACAAACGCACACACACACCCTCACACCAACAAAAAAAGGCAAAATGAAAAAGAAAGGGAGGGGGGGGGAGAAAGAGAGGAGAGAAAGAAGGAGCATGGAACAGAGAGATAAGTCACTTGTTCACCTTTCTACTGCAGTGGCATAGACTATAAATAAGTGGAAGAAAAGACAGAGAGGTAAGACTTAGTGTTTATAAGAAGATTCGGAGAAACAGTGACCAGGGTTAACAGGCTCATGCTGCTGACAAGTGGTGGTGCCATGTTTGGATAGGTTATGCAGGCGCGGTCCGGCCTTGAAAAACGACATTTCCTATTTTGCCACATAGTTGGCGACGTACCTCGGTATCGGCTCGGTATTCGGCATCTGAAATGACTGAAGTTTGCTGATAATACTAGTGGGAATTCACATCTGGAACAAACAGAATAAGTTGTTCTTGTATCACTCTACCACAGCGCTATAAATGCAACTGAGCTCTACAGTGGCATTCGTTTATGAACACAAAACAAATCATATCTACAGTAATTTTATGACTTGTTCTAAATGCACATTAACGTTCAAAGACCTATTTCAAGACCCCTGATCATGCCATCTTTAGGAGGTCCTGCTGACAATAGACAAAACACCTGGACAATGATTTCTAGTCAGGTCTTGGTTGCCAAGACTTGACTAGATATCACAATTAAACAATTGGGCATGTACAGGATGTAATCCAGTGGGAATTCGAGACAGCTGACAAGTCCATTGAGGGTTAACAATTACATTATTATTATTATTTATTGGTGTTTAAGGTCACATACTTATGTACAATGGCTAATCGTGACCGTGACAGTTTTACGGGTGGAGGAAGCCGGAGTACCCGGAGAGAACCACCGAGCATCGGCGAGCAACTGTCAGCTCCTCAACATTCTAACTCTGTTCTAGCTCCGCTCAAACAGGGTTACAGCGGTTGAAGATATGTGCATCATCTACGTGCAGTACGCCTCAGTACACGGCGTCATCGTGCCCCATCTAGGCAACTGGGATAAAGTGCCTTGCCCAAGGACACAACGCGGGTCGTCTCGGACGGGGATCGAACTCGGGAACTCCAGCATAGCAGTCCAACAACCTACCACTGGACAACCGCCCTTTCGAGGGTTAACAAACCTGAAATGAAAATCAGTCACTTCTTTCATCAAAACGAACTTTTTTTCAACTGTTATGAGGCCTCGACAGGGACTTATGAATAGTGAAAGTAGGAAAATTTCAAAATTCATATGTTATCGGTATTTAACGATTGGTTCGGTTCGGTTTTTCGGTATCCCCATGGTATCGGTATCGGTTCGGTTTTTCAGTATATTTCCCATCTCTATAGCATGTAGTAGTCCCCGAGATCAACTTGTCCCGATTTTGCCCCCACCAACCGTGGCGGCGCCATGGAGGGGTATGTGGGGGTACTTACCCCTCCACTTTTTTCGCCAAGCGTAGTAAAACAATACTATCATTTTAATTTTTGTTGTATTGAACGTTGCGGTGTAATGGTGGGTATGCTTAATCCCATATCCCCAAGTGCAGTAAATCAGAGAAGTTTTGAAATTATGTTTGCCCTCCACCCCCCCCCCCCCCCCCCCCCACACACACACACACGCTAGCTGCAAACAACCGAAACAAGAGTCGAGGGTCTAAACTGCAACAAGGCATGCCGCGTTTAAACGGACTGAAACATAGTGCTTAAGAGTATTCGACGAATGCTAGAATCGAGAGCGTGCAAGGCATCCGTTTGGAATTCAGCCTACAGAAATTTTAAAAAATAAATAAAATTTAATATTTTCAAGATGATGCCCAGATGAGAATGTGCCCTTTTGGTTACGATCATTCAACCATGATGGCTGCCCGAGCCCGGAGGCCCAAAACCTTTAACGCAGTGTACAGGCCATATTTATGAAGGGATGTCATTGTAACTTGGTAGGTTGACTTCATATAATGTCTGGATGATAACGACCCCCTTTAGGACGCGATTGGGCAACTGTGACGGCAACAGGGACCGGAACGCCCCCTTTTTGGTCGCGATCATTCAGCCTTGATGGCTGCCCGAGCCCAAAAACCTTTAGCATAGTCTATAGGTCGTATTCATGGAAGAATTTCATTATAACTTGTTAGGTTGACTCCATATAATGCCTAGATGATGACATCACCTTTTGATTGTGATGGCTACAGGCGCCCGAAGCCCGAAAATCTTGAGCACAGTCTACAGGTCACATTTATGAAGGGATTTCATTGTAACTTCACAGGATCACTCCAGATTTTGCCCAGATGAGAATGTCCTCTTTTGGTTGCGATTATTCAACCATGATGGCTGCCCGAGCCCGAAGCCCGTAAACCTTTAGTCTTCGGGCCATATTTATGAAAGGATTTCATTGTAACTTGGTAGGTTGACTTCATATAATGTCTAGATGAGAACAGCCCCTTTTGGACACGATTGAGCTAGTGTGAGGGCTACATGGTCCGAAGCCCGAAAAACTTTAGCACAGTCTACAGGTCATATTTATGACGGGATTTCATTGTTGCTTGGTAGGATGACTCCAAATAATGTCTAGATGAGAACGTCCCCTTTTGGTCGCGATCGTTCAGACTTGATGGCTGCCCGAGCCCAAACACCTTTAGCATAGTCTATAAGTCATATTTATGGAAGGATTTCATTGTAACTTGTTAGGTTGACTCCATATAATGCCTAGATGATGACATCCCCTTTTGTCATGATTGGTCAACTGTGACCGCTACAGGGGCCCGAAGCTCGAAGGGATTTCATTGTAACTTCGTAGGATCACTCCAGATGATGCCCAGATGAGAATGTCCCCTTTTGGTTGTGTTTATATAACCATGATGGCTGCCTGAGCCCAAAGCTCGAAAACCTATAGCACAGTCTACAGGTCATATTTATGAAGGGATTCCATTGTGACTTGGTAGGTTGACTTCATATAATGTCTAGATGAAAACATCTCCTTTTGGATGCAATTAGGCAATTGTGATGGCTACAGGGGCCCGAAATCCGAAAACCTTAAGCACGGTCTGGAGGTTATATTTATGAAGGGATTTCAATGTAACTTGGTAGGATGACTCCAAATAATGTCTAGATGAGAACGTTCCCTTTTGGTCGCGATCACTTAGCCTTGATGGCTGTCCGGGCCCAAAATCCCAAAAGCTTTAGCATGTCTCTAGGCCAAGTTTGATTACCACAATCATCCAATGAAAATTGTTGAAGTTATTGTCCTGCCCAGCTCCCGTCAATTTGGCATTTTTTCTTCTTTTCCTCTAATATGCATTTTGAACTATTTACAGTCACTACATTCATAACTTTTTTTTTAAACTCACGTACCCTCCCCCCCCCCCCCCCCCCCCGGGCCAATTAGGCACTTTTTTTTCTTTCATCAAAAAAGCATTTTTACAGTTTTGCTTTAAAAGTTTGTGGTTAAAAATCCGGACAAACACCACACACACCCCTTTTACCACTCAATTTCATTCTCCAAACACCCTGTTACAATGTCATTTCTTTTTTTCATTTCGGGCAAGGTCTACTGAAGCTGTACACAATGGTTTCAATTAATATTGGCATTCATTTAACCCTTTTCACAACGTTTTTCGAACTTAGTTTCTCTAAATTTCAAATTGGGCTGCTACCACATACTTTATTACTTTTTATCCCCTCCCACAAGGGAGGGATACAGCACAGACCTCGCTCCGTTCGTCTATCTGTCAGTCTGTCCGTCCGTCCATCAATCCATCCGTTTCTCCGAACTTTCTTTATGCCATAACTTAAACAAAAGTTAACAGATTTCAATTCTTTTCAGAACATGTCTCCAGGTCCAACCAATGAAAATTGTTGAAGTTATTTGTATTTTTAATACAGGCCAGGTTTGAATATAGGTTCCACAACCCCCCCCCCCCCCCCCCCCCCCCCGCCCCCGCCACCCTCCCCCCCCCCCCCCCCACTTAATTGGATATCTCTTAATTGTATATCCCTGTTAATTGAATATAATTTCCCAACACAAAACCATTTTCCATACCTCCAGTACAAATTTGACCTGTTAATTGAATATAGGTTATAGAGTAAACTCCTGTTAATTGAATAAAAAAAATTATAACCTGTCGAGAAATTACCCTGACTTTCTCCAGTTTCTCTTTGTTTACAGACTCATTTGGCCTCAGTACATCCAATATAGGCATTTAATCTATTATATCTTGTTTGACAGAGCTCATGCAGCTCTGTCAAACAAGATATAATAGAATAAATGCCAAGTTTATCTCTAGAATACAGGAAAGTGACACAATCCCTGTTAACTGAATACTCCTGTTAATTGAATAATTTTCATTGGCAAAGTGACTATTCAATTAACAGGATTTCACTGTAATAGCTTATAAAAGTGTTCTTAAAGGTCTGGAGACTAAAACTTCATAATAAAGTAGCACTTTGATTTACCTATACATGGACGTGGCGACAGGGGTGGTGGTGTCCCCACCCCCAGTCCTGGCCAAAATTTCCTATAGTTGGAAATCCGGAGGGCATATCATGAGTAGTTGGAAATTCCATCTATCCTTGGCGGTGCTGATGTCTCCTTTACTTCCCAACATTCCAACTCGATTTCAAATCGGCAAAAATTCTAACTGTTACAATTTACAACTACAGTGTACGCAATATCGAGCTTCATAAGTATGCATGATGTCCATCGGTACGATATTTCTATAGAATGTTTACTTATCGTTATAAAAACATCCTCGAAATGCACTTCAAGAAAATCACATAATGTAAAATCGTTATCCTAAGTTAATTCCATCATTCACAGTTACAAAATGATGAAACATCGAAAATTGATCATTCCTGCATAAGATCTGATTTAATGTGAGGAGAGTGTGAATTGTTCAAAGTTCTAAGCTTGAGCATTTGTTCAGCACATATTCAATTCCCAGAAGAATACCAAATAATAATAACCTGATAATTCTATCATAAATGTGTTGGTATTTTAGTTACCAGAATCAATTTTGTGTTCCCTTTCATGGCTTCATTTTCAAAATCTTTCTCGGTAGTGAATTTCCATCTACGGGGAGATACCGGGAGGGGGTTCCCCCTCCCTGTCCCTCCCCTAATTGGAAATTCACTACTCTACATCTCCCACTCGGAAACCTCTAGCCACGTCGCTGTAGCTCTATAGGCAGCCACGAGTGATAGTTGTCAAATGAAATGCAATGAAAAGTTTCTGCGCGACGAAGGCGCACAGGGACGATATGGGATTGAAATCCCTTGCTACCCGGATAACTTTATTTTGATTTATAGCCTTATTTGCTTATAAATCCACGAGAGTCGGAAGCGAGAGCCAATAATCTTATTAAGTTTGAGTTTGCGACTGACAGTAGGGTAGTGGGTTGAGATCCCCGAGAACCTCGAAGTGCAAGATGGCTAGGAGTTTTACATAACTACAAGAGTTCTGCTCCGTGTTTGCTCAGAGAAGTGGACAAATTTATGGTAATACTAAAATCACAGTTTGGTGGTTATTTTATAAAAAAGAAACCCAAACAGTCGCTGGTTTGGGGACAGCCCCAGCATATTGACCTTAACGGTTACAAAAAGGAAACAAATCCACCAATATGTGTTTTTGAAAGCTGGGAGTCACCCATCAGCCAATAGGGGAGAGTGGATGCTGAGCCTTGGTCATCTGTCCTGCCTTCAGGGGGAACAGATGACGGGGTGATTGGATAAAAAAACAAACAAAGAAACACACACACACACACACACACACACACACACCCTCTCACAGACACACACCAGAAAGACCTTGAAAGGGCTGTTAAATCTTTATTCAAATGTTTGTTTATCATGAGGACTTCATCTAAAATGCTAGATTCCAGCCATCGTTTTTGACGGTGTGCAATGGTCTAGTGGTTTAGACGCTGAACTCCTGATTGCCAGGCGGTGTTGCCGAGGGTTCGAATCCCGGCGGGGGATCAGAAACCAACATTCAAAATTCCTCTAAAACATGATTGTGTCATTTGAAAAAACACACACAAGCCCGTGCCAGTCTTCGTCTGAGGCCATCCACAGCACTTTCGTCGTACTGTAGCCAGCGCGTTCCACACTTTCATGCTGCTGCCGAAAGGAAGATGAACCAAGTAATCATGAGGACTTCATCTAAAATGCTAGATTCCAGCCATCGTTTTTGACGGTGTGCAATGGTCTAGTGGTTTAGACGCTGAACTCCTGATTGCCAGGCGGTGTTGCCGAGGGTTCGAATCCCGGCGGGGGATCAGAAACCAACATTCAAAATTCCTCTAAAACATGATTGTGTCATTTGAAAAAACACACACAAGCCCGTGCCAGTCTTCGTCTGAGGCCATCCACAGCACTTTCGTCGTACTGTAGCCAGCGCGTTCCACACTTTCATGCTGCTGCCGAAAGGAAGATGAACCAAGTAATCATGAGGACTTCATCTAAAATGCTAGATTCCAGCCATCGTTTTTGACGGTGTGCAATGGTCTAGTGGTTTAGACGCTGAACTCCTGATTGCCAGGCGGTGTTGCCGAGGGTTCGAATCCCGGCGGGGGATCAGAAACCAACATTCACAATTCCTCTAAAACATGATTGTGTCATTTGAAAAAACACACACAAGCCCGTGCCAGTCTTCGTCTGAGGCCATCCACAGCACTTTCGTCGTACTGTAGCCAGCGCGTTCCACACTTTCATGCTGCTGCCGAAAGGAAGATGAACCAAGTAATCATGAGGACTTCATCTAAAATGCTAGATTCCAGCCATCGTTTTTGACGGTGTGCAATGGTCTAGTGGTTTAGACGCTGAACTCCTGATTGCCAGGCGGTGTTGCCGAGGGTTCGAATCCCGGCGGGGGATCAGAAACCAACATTCAAAATTCCTCTAAAACATGATTGTGTCATTTGAAAAAACATACACACACCCTCTCACAGACACACACCAGAAAGACCTTGAAAGGGCTGTTAAATCTTTATTCAAATGTTTGTTTATATAAAATGTGCACTCGTCCCAGCCAATAAACTGCTGAGTGGCCTTCTAATAATTGTTTTTTTGTTGTTGACGCGACGGCGTGTAATAAACACCGAACGACACGCGCGTGTGAATGGGTTTTAATCGATATGACACTTGTGCCTGTGGCCTCTTGTTTTATCCCCCCACCCCCCGCGCTGGCGCTGGCACTCATGCCGCATCTATTAACCCATTCATATACCCGTGTCGTATGGCAGAATCATAAATCAGTGAATAAAGCATGATGCTAAAATAATATAGCATGATACCTAAATAATACAGCATGATGGTGAATTAATTCATCATCATACTCAAATAATTTAGCATCATACTTAATTATCTATGCAGTATTCTAGTGTCGTTCTGTATATATCATACATCTGTCTAACCACACATTTACTTTTCTGTATTTCAGGTGGTGTGCACATTGAGTAGATATATAGTTTGGGTCAAGTTCTCACTCAACAATAAAAAATACAGAGATCATTATCTGTTGTCTTAACTGTTGGTTAATAATGGGTGAGTTGTACAACTTGATATCCTTATTATTTGTAACAGGTTGAGTGCTCGAAGCCACTAATAATAATAATAATAATAATAATAATAATAATAATAATAATAATAATTATTATTATTATTATTATTATTATTATTATTATTATTATTATTATTATTATTATTATTATTATTATTATTATTATTATTATTATAACAACAACAATAATAATAACAATAATAATAATAATAATAATAATAATAATAATAATAATAATAATAATAATAATAATAATAATAATAATGAATCTTTGACTTTTCGCTGATTTGTCGCGGTCCTCTAACGAGGAGGCCTACATTAACCCAGTACCCCGCCGGGGTATTTCTCCCCCATTCTCCCTCCTTATCTCCCATCATTCAGCCAAAAACTATGTCAAAATTTTCTCATTGGCCCCTTCTCGATCTCCCCAACTGTAAAATTTACCCTTTTCCTCATCCAATTATCCTTCATCGTTACATCCTATTTTTCCATCAGTTTCCCTAGGAGTCTTGTTCTACTAGGTAAATATTTAGGGCATTCTAAAATGAAATGTTCCAGGGTCTCCGTTACACACAAGTTACACATTTGGCACACTCTTTCCTCGCCTTCCTGATTCCACCCCCACCCCACCCACCCCCCCCCCCACACACACACAGCTTTAGTGACTTGGATCATGGCTGTATTGAAAAGCTCTAAAAGCCACTTTAGTGGCTTTTTTACTGGATTCGTGAGATTATTGCTTGCACCACAGTTAACCCTTTACCCAACGATTCGGCGCATCCTTCCGCGTAATATAAAAATTCAGTAGTTGAAAAAATATTACTTTTCAAAAAATTTCAACAAAACCATATCATGTGACCCCTCGTTGGAACGAGCTGGTCGAGCTCGTTCCAACGAGGGGTCACGTGATATGGTTTTGTTGAAATTTTCTGAAATATTTGAAAAAATGAGAATCAAAATAATAAATTTTGATATAATCTACGTTGGGTAAAGGGTTAAATGTAAATGTGGATATAAAAGTTTGTTACAATTTATTGAAGCGTGCCAATTGGCACTCTCCATTAAATTGCAACAAAACAATTTTTACAAAATCTTGCTAAACTAAGGCTGTACTTGCTGATAGCATGATATCTGTGGAAAATAATATCCATGTTACGAATCACAAGGGAGTGCGCTGGCTTAGTGGTTACGGCATTGAACTTCAAACCGAAAGCTCCACGTTTCATTCTCCACCAGGGGTATCTGCCTTGTGTCCTTGTGCAAGGCACTTAATCCCGATGCTTCGCGTCGGAGCATGGTGGCGCTGTGTACTAAGGCGCACTGTATGTCGATGGTGCACTTGTCTTCAACCAATGCTAACCCTGCTTGCGCGGAGTTAGAATGTTGGAGAGCCTGGCAGTTGCTCGACACTGCTTGGTGGTTCTCTCTCTCTCTCTCTCTCTCTCCAGATACTCCGGCTTCCCTCGCCCGTAAAACTGGTCTACACAAGGTGACCATGGCTGTCGAAAGTGTCCTTAATGGATGGATGGATGGGATGGACGGACGGACGGACGGACGGACGGACGGACGGACGGACGGACGGACGGACGGACGGACGGACGGACAGACGGACGGACGGACGGACGGAAGGACAGACGGTCGGACGGACGGACGGACGGACGGACGGATGGATGGATGGATGGATGGATGGATGGATGGATGGATGGATGGATGGATGGATGGATAATTGGATTGGATGGATGGATGGATGGATGGATGGATGGATGGATGGATGTGGATGGATGGATGGATGGATGGATGGATGGATGGATGGATGGATGGATGGATGGATGGATGGATGGATGGATGGGCCGGGCGATTTTTCGGCTTGGTTCGTTTTTTTTCAAAATCGAACCGCCGCCTTAACAAAAAACCGAGATTTTCTGTTTCAACAAATTTACCAGAATTTCTGTTTCGACAAATTTACCAGAATTGGTAAGTTTATGACCTCTGAATCACAAGCGTTGCGCACGCCAAATACTAAAAGGTCGGGCAAACGTAAACGCAGTGCCGTTTATGCTTACTTCGAGAGAATTGACAAAAAAAACCACCCAGTTGTACAAGTAACTTGTGCCCAAAAATGGTGGTAGTAAATTTCGGTAATACAAGCAGTCTTACACGATATCTATAGAATCACCACTAAAAGGAAAATGAAAAAATAAAAATTCTTACCTAAGAATCCACACATGCGAAAAAATCGTAAGTAAATTTATTGAACAGGGCGTGGCCTTAGGCTCACACATATTCGACCAAATAGGGATTGAAAGTTACCTGACAATATATTGTGTAAATGTAATATAAATTATCTTCAACCCAAAATCATCCGCGTACGACGCGTAGTAAATTAGTTTGGAGGTAAGCATAAAATTTATTGAGTTTTGAAACCTCGAAGTAAATTATGTTAATTTGCCGTCTTCTGGTTTTGAATGCCTAAATAAATCCCATTGACCACAGTGCTAACCTTTCATTCTCTGAACAACACACTAAGTTGTTTTCAAAAAAGCCTAAACATCCACAAAGTTCATCATATCTTGAAAAAAATAAACTGGAAAAAATATGTTGCCACATGAAATTTCAGTTTAAATTGAGATTTTTCACAACTACCGTATGGTCTTGCACTAAATGACCTTCACACCTTTTTTTCTATGTCTCGTATTTTTGAGAGATTCTCACACATCCCGGCACTAAATTACAAACAAACTTATTAATCCTTTCTAAAGTGGTCGAATCAAAATTTAATTAAAGGTTTCAAAGTCAAAATATATTTAACCAATCGGCTGATCAGCCCTATGTAATCCTACTCACAACTTTGTGTCAAATGCTCCAAGTCATGTGTTCACTTATTTAGTAGTTCATAACCCTCTAGATATGGCAAGAAATGAGAGCAGGAATATAACTATAGGGCATATTGTTTCCAAGAAACACTGGAAACAATGAGATTTTTGTTATTTTTTTCAAACAACTCAGCAAGTACAGTTGGTATTCAAATTTATTTACATGATAAGTCATAAATGCCCCAAGTACTAAAATTATGAAGACATTGGAAACGGTGGAAACATTGGAAACGGTGGAAACACTGGAAACGGTGGAAACATTGGAAACGGTGGAAACATTGGAACTTGTCGAAACATTGGAAACGGTGGAAACATTGGAACTTGTCGAAACATTGGAAACAGTGGAAATACTGGAAACAGTGGAAACATTGGAAACGGTGGAAACATTGGAAACGGTGGAAACATTGGAAAGTGTCGAAACATTGGAAACGGTGCAAACAGTGGAAACACTGGAAACAGTGGAAACATTGGAAACGGTGGAAACATTGGAAACTGTCGAAACATTGGAAACGGTGCAAACAGTGGAAACACTGGAAACAGTGGAAACATTGGAAACGGTGGAAACATTGGAAACGGTAGAAACATTGGAAACTGTCGAAACATTGGAAACGGTGCAAACAGTGGAAACATTGGAAACTGTGGAAACATTGGAAACGGTGGAAACATTGGAAACTGTCGAAACATTGGAAACGGTGCAAACAGTGGAAACATTGGAAACTGTCGAAACATTGGAAACGGTGGAAACAATGGAAACACTGGAAACATTGGAAACACTGGAAACATTGGAAACGGTGGAAACATTGGAAACGGTGGAAACATTGGAAACTGTCGAAACATTGGAAACGGTGCAAACAGTGGAAACATTGGAAACTGTGGAAACATTGGAAACGGTGGAAACATTGGAAACTGTCGAAACATTGGAAATGGTGCAAACAGTGGAAACATTGGAAACTGTCGAAACATTGGAAACGGTGGAAACAATGGAAACACTGGAAACATTGGAAACACTGGAAACATTGGAAACGGTGGAAACATTGGAAACGGTGGAAACATTGGAAACGGTGGAAACATTGGAAACGGTGGAAAAAGTGGAAAAATTGGAAACGGTGCAAACGGTAGAAACATTGGAAACGGTGGACACATTGGAAACGGTGGAAAAAGTGGAAAAATTGGAAACGGTGCAAACGGTAGAAACATTGGAAACGGTGGACACATTGGAAACGGTGGAAAAAGTGGAAACATTGGAAACAATGGAAACACTGGAAACATTGTAAACACTGGAAACATTGGAAACGGTGGAAACATTGGAAACGGTGGAAACACTGGAATACCAACTGTACTTGCTGGGTTGTTTGAAAAAAATAACAAAAATCTGATTGTTTCCAGTGTTTCCTGGAAACAAAGTGCCCTATAGTTATATTTCTGCTCTCATTTCTTGCCACATATGTTACCCTCTGGCACGTTCTCTGAAAGTGTCTCAAGCTCAGAGATAACGCTGCGCATCTGCAGTTCTGTTTTTGCCAACAATAAAATGGTTGAATTAAAATAGAACATATCCTGTCAAATGGATGTCAGGTAACTATTGAAAGATTTTTAAACTTATCGCGGTTTGTTTTCATAATATTTGAACTATCTGTTAGGAATTGTGCTGTACTGCCTGTCAGATTTAAACTGTCAAGACCTCGTGTCAATGCTGCATTCCAACACGCAGTTGTTATATAACCAACCCGTGTTTTCCCGGTTTTATTTGTGTGCACGACAAACCCCAGGATGCAATATTGGAAACTTTCAAACGTCACCATGCAGCTGTCTCCCTTGATATACATCAATCACCTGTCCTGACTGATGAACGAAATGACAATTGAAAATCCTTGCACTTCACTACTATTTTCATTAAAACACCCGATCATTTCAACTTGAAAATAAAAATTAACTCTTTCACTGCTGCCGTTGTCAAGTGGCTTGTTCCACACATGCTCCTGCACACAACTACTGCTGCCGTGTTGGAAATATGTCTTTTTGGCTAATAATAAAAATTTTCATTCAACTTTTTTCAAAATTGGGGCGGGGGGCACATTTTATTTTTATTTTTTCTACAGAATACAAAAATCGATGCCGGTACTGACTACTGGCAATACGGTAGTATTGAGCAAACAACATTGCGCCCACTGTTGCGTTTCTCATTTTTATTTTCTATGAATTTACTTACATTCAAAATTTATATGTTGCTTCTGTGTGAGTTTTGTTTAACCAACAACCTCATCCCAAAAAGAGGAAATAAATGCAAATACGCCAATGTTCATGTCAACAAAAAGTACACTAATGAGTATTCAGAACTAATTTACAGAGTTTGTGAAAGATCACGTCTTTCCGACCCAGAGAATTAATATTCATGACGTTAGGTCACGAATGAGAATTGTGGGATATTGTTGACATTGCTCTTCAAAGAAAATAACTGCGTGGTTCTTTATTTGTTTTGGATGTCAGACAAATAAAAAAACCCAGTTTTTATCCACACAAGTTATTCAATGTTTTATTGATTATAAATATGTAAGCCTCAACTGTTTATTTATAAAAAATAAGAAAACAATTATCGCATTATTAGAACACTTATAACCGCAACAGAACTGTATTTATCTGTCAACTTCGTTCTGTTATTCCTCCCGGTAAACTGCCTCAGCGTCATTTCAGGAGCATTAAAGTACGAAAATAAAAACAAAAATCGGGGCGGGCGTTTAAATTCTGGGCGGGCGGGATGAAAATCTAACAAAATAATTATTTTTTATTATGGCCTTAGCTGAGAAAAGTGGTGAGCACTAATCAACCCTGGTGACTTAACAGGTTGCAGAAGCCTCATGACTTGGATGACAAATACAGACAGATTTGATGTGTATATTACCCTATAATATGTGGATTTCTACATTATATTTTGAAAAAACGAAAAAACCGAACCGAAAACCAAATTTTTTTCAAAACCGAAACCGAACCGAAATGCAAATTTCAAAACTGCCCAGCACTAATGATAGATGGATGGATGGATGGATGGATGGAGGATGGATGGCCGGACGGACGGACGGACGGACGGACGGACGGACAGACAGAAGGGTGGGTGGACGTTCTAACACGTTCTTACTTGTGGGGGTTTTCCCATGTTAAACCCTAACCCCACAAGGTCAAAACATTAACCCCACAGTGCGAAAAATATCCCCACAAGTGGCCACTGTACTAACCCAACCCTACAACTACCACGGACCCTAAATTGTAAACACCACAATATACCTCTCTGGATGGACGGACGGAGATGGGCAGAAGGACGGACGGGCGAATGGACGGACGGACAGACAGGCAGATGGACGGACGAGCGAATGGATGGACAGATAGGTGGATGGATGGATGCAAATCAGAAATGAAAAATAATCTGGCACTCTGCCAGTTGATTGAACAGGCAAATGGTCGACAAAATATATTCATATCACAGAGATATTCTATTATCACATGCCTTTGAAACATTAAACAGTGTGCCCAGTTACCGGATTTCCACTGGGAAACAAGTCCGAAAATTAGCATAAAGAAATGGTCATTATCCAGCCCAAATTGGCCAGCTGTCCAACAGAAATGTGCAGGTGTCTGGTCTTGTGACCGGCAACAGCGTGTCTGTTTTCTATTTTTCCCTCCCATGTTTTTGTGACCCCATCATTGGGACGAACTTGATGATGCTGTTGGGCTACTATTGTTTGTCATTTAAATAAATTGCTCAATCATTCAGTATACAAGCGACACTGAAAAATACATCTTCTTGTATGCTGATTCGGAGACTTGATGAGCACGATCGAGTCAGGGGCGACATGATATGGTTTTAATAAAAAAATGTTTTCTACTGCACAGACTGTAGGCCCTATATTGCATGAGGGGATGTAGCCAATTAATAAGCCTATTTCGATTATATCGGTATATTGCCCACCTCTGTACAGGATTAATAGGTTGGTAGATGGAACCGATGCGCACTGTTGTCAACTTGCAAGAAAAATTACAATTGCGACAAAAGCAACAGCTCGGCTCAAAATAAAAAGGCTGCTGTTGTCCACACGACCTCTTCTTGATTGTATGTTAAATTACCTGTTCTGAGAAAGCAAAGTTTGTTAACGGTGCACATCTAGTATTGCCAACAAAACTATAGATGGGTCCCCACCTATAGAGAGTCCCCGGATGAAAACAAAGCGTGCCTTCTTATTGTGTACGCCACAACTTATAGCATCTGGTATTGCCAACAAAACTATAGGTGGGCCTCACCTATAGAAAGTCCCCAGATGTAAACAAAGCATGCTTTCTCATTGTTTACGCCACAGTATTGCCAACAAAACTATAGGTGGGCCCCCACCTATAGAAAATCCCCAGATGTAAACAAAGCATGCTTTCTTATTGTTTACGCCACACCTTATAGCACCTAGTATTGCCAATAAAACTATAGGTGGACCCCACCTATAGAAAGTCCCCAGTTGTAAACAAGGCGCGCTTTCTGGTTGTGTACACCACAGCTGATAGCATCTACTTTTGCCAACAAACTATAGGTGGGTCCCATCTACAGAAAATCCCCAGATGTAAACAAAGCGTGCTTTCGCATTATTTACTCCACACCTGATAGCATCTAGTATTGCCAACAGCACTATAGGTGGATCCCACCTATAGAAAGTCCCCAGATGTATGCAATGTATACAAAGCGTGCTTTCGCATTGTTACGCCACACCCGATAGCATCTAGTATTGCCAACAAACCTACAGATGGGCCTCACCTATAGAAAATCCCCAGATGTAAACAAAGCGTGCTTTCGCATTGCTTACGCCACATCTAGTATTGCCAACAAAACTATAGGTTGGCTCCCATCTATAGAAAGGACCCAGATGTAAACAAAGCGTGATTTCGCATTGTTTACGCCCACCTGTTAGCATCTAATATTGCCAATAAAACTATAGGTTGGCCCCACCTATAGAAAGGCCCCAGATGTAAACAAGGCGTGCTTTCGCCTTGTTTACGCCACATCGGATAGCACCTAGTATTGCCAATAAAACTATCGATGGGTCCTACCTATAGAAAGCCCCAGATGTAAACAAAGTGTGCTTTCGCATTGTTTACGCCACATCTGATAGCGTCTAGTATTGCCAACAAAACTATAGGTGGGCCCCATCTATAGAAAGTCCCCTGATATCAACAAAGCGTGCTTTCGTATTGTTTACGCCACATCTGTTAGCATCTAGTGTTGCCAACAAAACTATAGGTGGGTCCAACCTATAGAAAGTCCCCAGATGTAAACAAAGCGTTCTTTCGCCCTGTTTACGCCACATCTGATAGCATCTAGTATTGCCAACAAAACTGTAGGTGGGTGCCACCTTTAGAAAGTCCCCAGATGTAAACAAGCGTTCTTTCGCCTTGTTTACGCCACATCTGATAGCATTTAGTATTGCTAACAAGACTATAGAAAGTCCCCAGATGTAAACAAAGCGTGCTTTCGCATTGTTTACGCCACATCTGATAGCATACCGTTGTGTTGACGTTTGAGACGGGCAATATACCGAAAAACTGAACCGGTACCGAAATCATAGGGATACCGTAAAACCTAACCGAACCAATCACTGAATACGTAAACCATCTGTAGTTTCAAATTTCCCTGCATTTGCTATTTTTTGATGCCTGACATCAGTTGAAATGATCATTTCATGAAAGAAGGTACTGATTTTCTCTTCAGTTTTGATAACCCATATGGGACAACGCAATTGTCCTGAATTCCCAATAGACTACAACCTGGACATCCAGATGTTTGTCAGTGGTTTCTAGTCAAGTGTTGGCTGCCATTTATGGCAGTCGGGAATTGACTAGAAATCGCTGCCCAGGAGATTTGTCTATTGTCAGCAGGACCTCCTAATTATGGCATATTAAAGACACATGTTCTGAGATCGCAAAAGCATGATATAGGCCTTTAAAGATTAAGGTATGTTGTGAAGAAGTCACAGAATTACTGTAGAAAAACTTTGTGTTGGCACAAGAATGCAAGAACAACAAATTCTGTTTTTTTTCCTGAGTGAATTCCCCTTTGGTACTATCAAACAAAAAATCTCAGTCAAGTTTGATACCGATAACCGAACTTATACCGTGGTATACCCTCATAAAAATATATGTATGAATAAATAGAGGATATGGAATGAGTTTTTTTCTCATATAATATTTATGAAACGAGTCCAAGAATTTTCCGTTTTGACGAGCCCAAACGGAAATTCGAACGAGTTTCATAAATATTATATGAGAAAAACACTCATTTCATATTTCATTTATCATATGACACACAAACGCACAAATTAGCCACTTAGTATGACTTTTGAACCCATCACCTAACTTGAGTTGCAGACGGCACTTGGAAAAAACATTCTCGTATAACTAAAAATTTTCATTTTTTGCTTCCAAAACATAGGTTATGACCCCTCATTGGAACGAGCTCGTCGAGCTCGTTCCAATGAGGGGTCATAACCTATATTTTGGAAGCAAGAAGTGAAAATACAAAAAAGAATGAATGGCGTTTTTCTTGTAGGTAAAAGATTAATACAATATAACCCATCCCAAATAGGACAGATAACATAATTCTCCCTACTGAAATTATGCAAATGTAACCCAGTTGTATTTTGTTTAGCCAATAAAATTGTCCATTGAAATTGACCAATGAAAGCTCCCAACTTTAATTATGTAAATTATGAAAATGTGACCCAGTTGTATTTTGTTCAGCCAATGAAATTGTCTAGATTTGAAATTGGCCAATGAAATTGACGGAAGGCTTTATTTATCACTGATTAATATGAAAACAAAATATCAAATGTTTTAAAGTGAACAAAACGGACGAGTCATATGATAAATGTTAAAATTACACACAAGAACATACAGTTACACTTCAGTTCAATACACAGTAAAATGGGACACAGAATCCAAGTACCGGAGAAGTTCAATTTCACCACTGAGAAAAACTCTCTTAAAATCTTCAATGGAATTGTGAATTTTCCTGTACTTTTTTCCTGGCTGAAGCCTCTCAAGGGCACTTAGCTGAAGTATTGTTGTCTCGTGGTAGGCTTGTTCTCTTTTGAGGAATTCAACCATTTTGTATAAGTCGGATGTGAGCCGGTTTGACAGGAATGGAAGTCCGTAGGAAAATTAGTCCCTCTGGACTATTATTCCGCGGAATTATAGTCCTAGGTCTAACATTTCTAGGAATAGTAGTCCGCCGGACTACTATTCCTAGAAACGTTACACCTAGGACTATAATTCCGCGGAATAATAGTCCAGAGGGACTAACGTTCCTACGGACTTCCATTCCTTTTACACCGGCAATGAAAATTCTCAACTTCCTATGCCACCCCTCGATGTGGTTTGTAGTACGGGGTCCCACCGTAACAAAGTGGTTCCACATCTCATTTCGGCTAGAAACCCGTCGAGTGCTATTTGTTCTGTATTTGTTGTGTGGTTGTGACGGTTGTTGTAGGATGTCACAATGTCATTCATCGTATTGACAGTGCCACTATAACCTGTCTCGCAGCAGCGCTAATGTACTGATTGACATTTACTTGAGCGTTAGCCATGTTTAAGGGAGGACACTAATTGGAAGTGCATATTTTGGAGAATGAACATTTATCAGAGGAATTTTATGCAACTCAGTTTTAAATAAACCGTTGTAAACATTTTAAAAACATTTCCTTTTAAACTGAAAGTGTCGGTGTTCTAAATGTTAATGATATACCCAAACACAGGTGGTCATTCATCAACAAACAAGTCAGAATGAGACCACTTCATCAGTACATACTATAGCATGTTTGTTTAGTGGACCCTGGCGTTCATTAGCTTCGACAAACCGGGTAAGTGAGACTAACCCATAATTATGGTCTCTCAAGCAGTGCTCAAAATAATTTTTTTTTCTTTGCGTAGCACAATGCTACAAATTTCCAAAAAATGAATAGCATTTTGTAAAAATTACATAGCTATTTTTGTATACCAGAGTTATGTTATGCTGTTTTGTATTGAATTCTTTTAAGTAGATGGAATAGTTTCCATCCATTTCTGGGCATTTCCAAATGATCTGTAACACTTGAAACATTTACTATGTGTTTTTCAACTGAACTGCCTTTAAGGGTTGCATGGACTTGGATATTTTCAAATGGCGTCTTGGTTGATCAATAGAGTTCTCAAAATGGAAGTTGGGATTTTTAATTGGATGGGCTTGAAGTTATTTTTAATGTACATTTTATGCAAAATGTTGTAAAAACAGGAAGAATTTAAACCAATAGAATTCATCCCATATATGAAGTTGCTAATGATGCTTGGTGGAGAGGTAATCTGATTTATGCCTGGAAAGTTCCACAATGAGGAGTAAAGCATCAGTGAACTAGTTTTCAAATTTGTTTACAAATTTTCATTTACGTTTTGCGATACAAGATAATCAACGGCAGCCTAATAGGCTGCAGTTGATTATCTTATATCGCAACATGCTATACATAATTGAACATTGCGTAGCTTTTTTCAAGTTTTGCGTAGCAAAAAGCGACGCGACACCGCTTATTTTGAGCCCTGCTCTCAAGACAGGTTCCACTGTACCTCATTTTTTCACAATTTATTTTTCAATTTTTTTTTTCAGGGAGGTGGATGTCGAAAACTTCCATTTTTGTGTACATCATTCAATTCCTGTCAGCATGGGTAAGATGTGTTCTTTTTTTACATTTCAGTTACTTTTGTATGATGATGAGGAGGAGGAGGTGAAAGGGGTGGTATCCAATGAATTGCAAAAACTAAACAATTTTTGACTCCTAAAATTAATCTTGTGCCCTCCATGTACCAGTTGAAATGGGGAAAAAAGGAATCAAATTTGATATACTTATGTTAGCATGCTTGGATTGCTGACAGAGGTTGTATATCCTGCCAACAGTTTGTCTGGAATATTATGCATTGTAATTGTGTTAAATACGATCACAGATCTGAAAATAAAGAACTTAAGCCTACAAAAGTTAAAAATTTGTTTCTCATGTCCTCCCACAAGGTCCTTTTGGCTGTCACATGCTCTGTTTTTATAACTAATGGAAACTTAATAAAATAAAAATTCATTGGTTTGCTGTATGATATGTTACCAAAGTTAATAAAATTGATAAATTTGTTCCTTGAGTGCAAGAAGGCTTTGCAATGCTTTAGCATTACAAAGCCTTCTTGCACTCAATGGACGAAATACACCAGCACTCATGCTATTCTGTAGATTATGAAGCATAAAACATAAAACAAACCAGGAAAATGAACTTAAGATGGCAAAGAATAATTACAAAAATAAAACAATACAATAAAAAACCGCCCTCCCACACTTAGTTTTACAAAAAATGGCCTGAGAAACGGAAGATCTATTCTGTGGGGCCTTATATTGTTACCCATTGGCAGATTATGCTATACGGCATTGAAGTAATATTAATAATAACACTTTGGTCTGCCGCTGATTTGTCGTGGTTCTCGTATGAGAAGGCCTTGGTTTCCCCTGTTCTACCAACTGCCTCCCTATTCCCACGCTTCTTCTCTCCTCCCAACACTCGGAGACGAACTGCTTGATGACATCCCTTGCCCCATTCTTCCAAATATCTCCGATTAGCATATTACCCCTCTCCTTTGAGTCGCCCCCTAACCACATCTCCTTTATTCTCCCATCCCACTTCATCATTATACTCCTCGTGAATCTTGTTCTTTTAGACTGGTATTTTAGGCATTCTAGAAGAAAGTGTTCCAGGGTCTCCACCACGCCCAAATTACACTTTTTCCCCTCAGCTCCAGGGACCGCGACCTCAGCTTGAACAACAGTGCCCCCCCCCCCAAAAGGTGCCATCAAGGTACTCTTCAAAACCAGGCCTCTCTTTATGAAGCAGGCCACCCAAAGATCTCTTTGATTTGACCCCCTCTCGCCAAATACGGTTATAGTCCTCCATGACCCTTTCTCTGACGATCTTTTTACCGTGGTTTGCCCCAACGTCAAGGTCCGAGATCTCCAATGCGTAGTTTTCTACTAGCTCCCTCACTTGGACCATCCACCCCGTCTTGATATTTGAGTAACCCATAGGAAAATGGTGTTGTGATGCTTCTCAGCTTTCTCTGTTTTACTGCGCCAGTCGTGCTTTTTTACGTCTTAACGGAATTTCTGCCAAAATAAATAGCAACAACTAACGCGCGATCTCGCCAGAGTGAGATTGCTTATTTTGGCTGAAATTATTTTAGGATGGAGACAGCATGCCATCATTCTATTCATTATGTAGATAAAATACTCAACCTTTGAGACGAGATGGTTCCGGGAAATTGTCAAGTCTTTCTGGCAAAATACGTGAGGTCAATAATTTAATAAAGTTATCGTTGGCGGGCATCCATAATGTTGTATCTCAAATTTACCAACTTTTCGGGAAAGACAAAAGACTGAATAACTTCTTTTGGGCTCGGGCAGCCGTCACCGTTGACAGATCGCGACCAAATGGTGATGTTCTCATCTGGACATCATACGGAGTCATTCTACCAAGTTACAATGAAATCCCTGTGTATTAAATACGACCAGTAGACTGTCCTAAAAGTGTTTTGGGTTTGGGGCTTGGGTAGCCGCCACGGTTGACAGATCATGACCAAAATGGGGCGCTCTCATCTAGACATTATACAGAGTCATCCTACTAAGTTACAGTGAAATCCCTTCATAAATACGACCTGAAGACTGTGCTAAAGGTTTTCGGGTTTTGGACTCGGGCAACCATCACGGGGGGCGGTCTCATATTGATATGACCTCAAACCTGCATCTGAAATTTCGTGACGATCGGACAAGAACTACGTGGTCAGCCTGTGCTAAAGGAAAACGTGAACAGACTCAGACTAACATTCCGCACACCTGGTTGCAATAGCATTCTTGACTTTGTCAAGTTAACCCTTTACCCAACGTAACGGCCAAAACCGTCCAGCGCTATTCACAAAATCGCCAAATAATTTTAATTATTTTTTTAAATTTTTTGTCTCAAACACATAGGTTATGACCCCTATAAGGGGTCATAACCTATGTTTTTGAGACAAAAAATGAAAAAAATTAGTTATTCAAAAATTTTTTTCGCAAGTGTCGTCTGCTTTTCATGTTAGTTTAAAGAATATTCATTGAAGGAATATGCTATACGTTACAAATTGAATACCAGAAAAGTAACAGAGCTAATGCAATAGCTCAAAATATAACATATATTAACAGAAATCAGATTGACGAATGATGGAGGGATTTGACAGGAAGCTTGTAGCTCATATAAGTCATCTCCCGAAGTCATACATACAATTACTCCAAAAGGTGGTATAGACCATATGGATTCACACATGGACTCACACATCGCCCTCTGGAGGCCAGGGCAAGTGGTCACTCACCATGATGATTTGGTTTTGAGGTAAGTCATTGTCTCACACCCACCCCCCCCCCCCTCCCCCCTCCGAAACCAAGTCATGCTAGGTAAAGGGTTAAACTAAAAAAATTACGGACTCGATGGCATGCAAGAGTGACAGCTTGCCTCAAAATTGAAGGACTGTTCATTCAGTGCTCCCAAGTAGTTGGATGATCCCAGGTCACTCGCGGCACCCGAAAACCTAAAACATCATGATGAGTGTTCTTGCTCAAAAACGTTATTGATTTTTTTGGGTTTGTTTCAGGGCGATCGTATGTGGATGTTTGGTATTGGCCTGTTTTTCCAAATAATGGAAGGAGATACGTTACGCTTAGTGGCAATTTATGGTGCTGTGTCGACATGTAGTGAGATGATCTTTGCAGTAGTGATTGGTGATTGGATAGATAGATCAGACAGGTTAAAAGGTACAAGGTACAGGGTTTCCACTCAAATGAAATGTGCTTGGATTTTTTATACTTCCTTGAAAAGTTCTTGAATTTATTTCTATCCTTGGAATGTATTTAACTGGTAGAGTGCTGGAAGCCCATATTTGTGCTTTATTCTGAAGTGCAGGTGCCTCAATTTCAAGGCTTCGTATTCTGTGGATGTGCTTCGTTTCATCTTTGAAGTAAAATTATTTAGTCTGTGTGGAGTTGCCTTGTTACAATTTATGGGAGAGTTCCTCTAGGCACTCTCCCATAAATTGTAACAAGTCAAAGAAATGTGAACAAATTTTCACCATCAAAAATAATTCAGCACTCTACCAGTTAATTGTCCACCACCTCACTTGAACGGTACTCAAATTCAGTTTACCCATAACTCTGGAGATGAGAATTTTCATGACAACCCACTCCACATGCATGTGATGTCACGAAAACAAAGGGGGCGCGGTGGCTCAGTTCTAGACTGTTGGACTTCTATGCTAGAGGTCTCGAGTTCGATCCCCATCCGGGACGACCCGCATCGTGTCCTTGGGCAAGGCACTTTATCTCGGTTGCCTACATGGGGGCACGACGGCGCCGTGTACTAAGGCGTACTGCACGTCGATGGTGCACATGTCTTCAACCGCTGTAACTCTGCGTGAGCGGAGCTTGAACAGAGTTAGAATGTTGAGGAGCTGACAGTTGCTCGTCGATGCTCGGTAGTTCTCTCCGAGTACTCCAGCTTCCCCCACCCGTAAAACTGTCACGGTCACGATTAGCCATTGAACATAAGTACGTGACCTTAAACATAAATAAATAGATAAATAATTAGAGAGCGGATACTAACTCCTGGCAAATTTTCAAGTTAATGCCCGCTGTGACCTTGACCTTCTTCAAAATGACCCCAAAATAAATAGGGTTCTCCCTCTCATCATACCCTACCCACCTGTAAAGTGAAGTAGAACGTTAATTACAGAGGAGAACCAATTCTGTCTACAGATAGAAAGTTAGAAGGACAGATGGACAGACAACACTTTAAGCTACATGAGCTTTGTCAAACAAGATATAATAGAATAAATATTCAGATTATCCAAAGCCTTGTTATTTGCATATTCCTGTAAATTGAGTAGTTCACACAGGTAAAGTGGTAATTCAATTAACAGGATTTCACAGCTTTAATAAATCTTATTGAACAGCAAGAATATTTTTATTAAAGTGTCGTGTCCAGGGGAGACTGAGTTCTATACAATGAAAATTCTGATTGGCATTTTCTCAATAGATTTACTCCTATTTTCACTAAACAAAGCCGAGATTGATTACTTTAGACTACTGTGGAATCCTTTTTTATTCGCGAGGGTCCATTATTCGTGTATTTTCTTGGTAAGATAAAGCATGCAATTAAGATCCATTTATTCCAATAACCACCGATAAACCCTGCGCATTTATTGAAGTTTATTCAACGAAGTTAAGTTGTATCGTTGATAGTTTATTTAGTGTTTGGATTATTGATATACAGAGATTATTACCATAATGTTGATGTACAAAATATGTATCCGAGTCGAGCTCCGGGTTCTAAGGCCAGATCACGACGAGTCGTGGTAATAATCATTTTATCTTACAATATATTGGGAATAAGTCAAGAATGTAGACGAATAACGAACTATTTATTCGTACGGATGAACAAAAAGAAAAAAATGAAACTCACGCAAAAGGAACGTGTTTGTATCCGACCCCCTGATACAACCATGTATTGGGGGGTCGGATACACGACATTTGCGGAGTTAATACTATAAATTACAGGACGTTCAGGTGGTGGATACGGTATCATATGAGGCGAGGTGAAAACAATATTGGACGAGGCGGTACGCCGAGTCCAATATTGTTTTTGCCGAGCCTCATATGATACCGTATCCGCCACCTGAACGTCCTGTAACGTATTTATTATGCCAGCGAAAACAAAATAACAATCAAATTTGAACGCCGGCACATTTTCAAAACTGGTGCAAAACGCTATGTAAGTTGTAACAAACGTGCACAGTTGTCTCCCTGTTTGTGTTTAATTTCCTTGACAACACAGACAACAGCTATAGACGCTTTTCTTCGTACTGTCACTTTGTCTTGAGTGTGCAGAAAATGTCCGAAACGTCCGATTTTATAGAATTCGAACAAAATAAATGTATCTCGCATCTTTTCCCATTGACTTTTATTCATTTTCCTACAATTTCATCATTGTGCAATCTTATAATTATTCAATGAAGTTAAGGGGTCGTCCAACCTAACTTTGGTCAATTTTTTGACATTTTTCCCAATGCCTCAGAAACAGATAAGAGAAGTAAGGAAAGGCAAATTATATATCAAAATAATGAGTAAAGTGCATAGAAAAGGTACATATAACTTTTTTCAGGAAAAAAAGTTAATTTTATGATTTTGAAGAAGATTAATTTGCAAATGGCATAAGTAACGAACCGGTAAAACCACAAAATAATCGGTAATTCGAAAGCCTTGTCCTCAATATAATGATAACATACTACAGACTCGGAGAAAGCATTTTTTTGACACACACTCTGGTGGGTTTTGACGTTTGAATGTAATAACATCAACACAAATTTTTGATGTTCCGGATGTGGCCATGTTTCAACGATGTTTTTCCGGTCATGTGATTACGATGTGGTTCTTGCAGAAATACTCAATTTGGGCAATCGTAAGAATGCAAGGACGTGATCACGCCCTTTATTTGTTCGAGACAATGTATGAGCGTATTTGCAAACAGGTGACAGCAAGTACTTGAGCTGTTAATGTCATAACTGCAAAATATGGTTCGAAATTCCCTCTCGTGTTTACAGGCCGTCTGAACTTTTTTGTTGACAAAAAATCTGAATTATTGCGCACTAGAAAGACAACATGAACCACTTGTAAAAAAAATAACCGAGTGTATAAAATCGGGACGATACACATAAAATAAGGCAATATTCATAACAAAGTAAGCAGAATGCTTCAGAAATCACTTTTTCACGAAGTATATTCCAAGTGACCTGGAACTATATTGAGTGTGTTAATTTCCCCCTGTCGCTGCGAAGTTATTTACGTCCTAGTAACCATGGAATTTGAAGACGGGTATGTTTGATGTCTGCAAAGGACCGATTGAAGATGGGTTGAAAATGATGCATTCGTGCTTTTAAATAAGGTGCACTTGGACGATGCTGAGAATTTAGTTTTTTCTTCCAACCAACCATAGTAATACAAGCGTCGATCAGTGTTTTTTTTTTATCGTTTTACACTGACAAATGTGACAAATCTCCTTCACCGGAAACCATCCCCCAATTTGCATATCACAATAAACATAACCGCTGTCACGGAGTGTCAGCGTGGCCGTGTGGTCAAAACCGAAACGAATTATCGAATGCACGGTCAATATTAGCTGCAATTGGCTTTTAAATAAATGAAATACACGAAATATTCGCAATTTCTTCATTATTCATGCCGAGTTACTTTTTAATCAAACCACATGCGTTCAGTTTCGTTTGTCGGCATCAAACTGATATTGTTTGTGGTAATTAAATAGTACGAGAAGGCGAAGGAAGCCAAATATTTTTACATCATCTATTATTTAATTCAAATTGATAATTTCTTTTATTTAACTGAAATTATGAACTGATAAGTTGGGTGTGTTGCGATTATTATGCCCCAGACCTGGAACTTAGTGGAAGTTGGAAAATCAAAGGTGCATCTAGGGCCGTGCAGTGGTGACCCCCTGTCCTCTTAATCTTAGTCTTACCCATTCATCATTGCATGTACCAACATTCCCCCTTGTATCTCAACCATTGCTACTCCAATTTGAAGGATATTTGGTTTTGTGATCGAGCATCATGGAGAAACAATGCCTGTGTAGCTGCTGTAGCATGTGTTTCTTCCCACATTTTTTCAGAGTTGTGGTACTTTTTCACTCTTTTGAGTTAGAAAATTTTGTTTATAACTAGTTGATTTGTTACAATTTGTTGCAGAGTGCCTGCTAATACCCTCAATTGTATTGCTGCAGAATTTTCTTGTGAAGATTTTGTTCCTATTACTTATCAAGCAACAACCTAATGAATATTCTGTATAAAGCCACCAATCTGATGTTTGACACTTTTATTGGAGCTGTTTTGAAGGCTTATGGAACTCAAAATGTTGATTATGGCAGGACTTTTCTATTCACCCATGAATCGATAAATTAAGTGTTATAGTTGGAAGTAAGAAGCATGAAAGGTCCAGAACTAAAACTCTAAAAAGAATGTTTTGCAATGTAACATGATTTTTGCAGATACACTTATTTGGAGGTTTACCTGTCTGATAGTGTTTGGAAAATGTGTGGCCAGGATCTTCAAAAAGAAAAAAAGAGTTAAACTTTGAGAAAAAAGGCATATGCCTTGAGTGCCGGAGGTAGAGTCATACAAGGAAGAGAGCCCCACCCCCCACCCCCAAAATTTTCTGTGTCAAATGGAGCTCACTTGTCATCTTTTGGGGATTGCTTTGTGTACTGCGTTCTTGAAAAAAATATGTGAGACCCTCTGGATGTGCCCTTCTGATCTCAATATGTCAGTAAGCCTCCTTGGGGAAAGTACATGCAATAATGGTTATGTAAGGTTGATTTGATGTGTTTTGAATAACAATGTACTTTTAAGTACATTAGATGATGGTTTATTGCAGTGACAGGTTACAGTTACCCTTATTTCTTCTCCAACAGATATCATGAGTGTATTGGTGTCCAAGAGTTAAACAAAGCTAATGTACTTATTGATAAACCAGAGAAATTTAACAATTTAATCACTATCAAATTGATGCATGGGATAAACGGGGTTACAGTGCAAGGGGTTTGTAAATATATTTATTCAACTACAATGTATGACTTTGCAGTGCATTCTACATAGGAGAATATCATATTTTCTTTCCAAACCATTACAGTAACACATACATCTTGATATTGGGAGACACTCTTTTGTCCTTCCATACTTCTCCTGCTGGACTCCTTCAAGTTGACCTTTGTTGAACTCCCCAAATCAAAACATAAACAAAAGAAAATGTCTGCCTTCAATCAGTGAGCACTCCACTTATAACATTTGGTCTCAATCTTCATTACTTTCATGAATTAGAAAAAGATTTCTTCGAGTATGTACTTAAATGTTTATAGAATACAGCTGTTATTTTATTTTGAGGTATTTTATTGTAAAAATTTTGGTCTCTTACTTATGCCATAGCAGACTTTCAGGTGGTGCTATTTACACATGGCAGCAGTTCCATGGCAAATTTCAGTTTCCACATGTTCTATGTTTCATTCCAAGCATTTTGGTATATAATTTATTGGGGTTATTCATTTTGGGCCTTTTTTAGACTTGAAAGAAAATTACATGAAATTTGACCAAAGTTAGGTTGGACGTCCCCTTAAATCCATTTTCGAAGCGACGTTATCCATTTACCACAACAGAGACTACAGAATGGGCTCAACGAGAAAAAATGAAATTAATCTATTCCCGGGATAAGACAATTTTTTCTCAGTTTATTTATTCACACTGTATATATTTTTCAACTTTCTAACAACGTATTTATGGGTTATATATTTCTTCTAAAGCTTTTAAAATACCGAGGCGAAAACCGTACACAAACTGTTGTGTGTTAGCCTCAATAAGCTTAGACCCTATGTCAAGTTAGGGCCAGACCGACTTATCCGTTATCGGTAGATCGAATACAGTAGTATTTCTCACTTCAAATAATTAAATTTACATTTAGAAAATAAATTTAACAATAAATTTATATAAAACGGGAGAAAATGAGACATATAGACACGGAGGGACGTTTGATTGTACTGCAATTTCTTCAATATGGATATAAAAGCACCGCGAGGTGAGGAATTTCCACGTCGAAACAAAATGGCGGTACTGACCTAATACGAGTTTCGAATTAGGTCACCTCGGGCTGCAGGTGACCCAGTACGGCTCAGTACCGTCCCACTATTCGGGGGCTGTGATTGGCGAATTTCATTAGCTGGCATGATAAAGACAAAATACACGTTGATTGAAAGATAAATTATCGGCAATAAACATAGATAATATAAAGGGCTTCAAAATAATAAATAAATTATGTGTGGTACAAGTTTAATTCGTTGAAGCAATAGTATGGTAAACCCGATTACATTGAATATGTACATAGTTTGTTTTATGCAGATGAAACGGTTTCGCGCGCCCTTTTCGACCCTCTTAAACTGTAGAAGATCTTTTGTAGCGAAATGTCCAGGCACTTTCAAGGATGTCCGGGATTAGGTGTTCTGCAGATGTCCGGGATTAGGTGTTCTTGGGAGTTGTGGCTCGTCTTTTTGATGTTCGTTGGTGTGAACCTTCGGGTGAGGACCAGAGCGAGAGGGTACCCCCCCCCCCCCCCTTCCCCAGAACTAGTATATATATGGGTGGCATAATAATACATTGAGTAAACATATTTTAGGCTTAAGTAAAGTAAGACGAATTCATCACACATCCATTACATAATTCTACTGATGATTATTCAAAAGCTGTATATACAGTGGGTAATTAATCTATTGATACGCTCAGTAATTGGACCTATGGCTGTACAATACCCTCACGTAAAAGAATGAGATTCACTGGGAGTATAATGGGGAAGTGGGATGGGAGAATGAAGGACATGTGGGTAGGGGGGGGGGGGCTCAAAGGAGAGGGTTAATATGCTAATCGGAGAGATTGGGAAGAATGGGACAAGGGATATCATCAAGCAGTTCGTCTCCGAGTGTTGGGAGGAGAGGAGAAGCGTGGGAATAGGGAGGCAGTTGGGAGTACAGGGGTAACCATGGCCTTCTCGTCCGAGAACCGCGACAAATCAGTGCTGGTCAAAGTGTTATTATTATTATTACGTGTATGGCAGCCATTCAATTATAAAGGGATAACAGCTTGCATTTGGCTTCTCCTAACATTATACTTTGTGATCATGTGGAAAACATTGATTGGTAGTGGCTGGTGAATTCGTGGGTGAAGTTGATCCAATCCCCAACGAAATGATCATTTTGAGTCAAACCACGAAAATTGAGACCAACGAAATTAAAACCATTTCCAGTAAGAAAAGAATGAATCACTGAAATTACATCGGCTTTATCATGACGTTTCTTTTAGATGACATCATCACACGCACTGGTATTTACTTGACTGTACCTCCAGACTTCCCACTGATATCAGATAATCAAATTCAAGCCCCACCTAATCACTTTTGGTTAAGTTGACTTGGGTATAATGAGAGGAAGAACCCTAATTGACTTGCTATTTTTCTCAGCTCCGCTCTCCAATGACAGTTCTACTCTAATTACTGTTCAACTACACTGCAAAAAATGTAGGTTCTCTTTAGAACCAAAACTGGTTCTAATCTTGTCCCTAAGATGGAACCAGTTCTGTTTAAACAGTATTTATTTCAAATCAAATAAAGTTACCAAGATTAGCATTCAATTTTAACAGAATATTACATGAACTGAAGTAGATTCAGCAGTAAACTTGGAGCTTATTCAACGCAGTCGCCAAACATTTTTGAAACAAAGGAGATATGAACAGTTGGCATATCGAACCAGTTTTGGTTCTGTATAGAACCAAAACTGGTTCGATATGCCAACTGTTCATATCTCCTTTGCTTAATAATGATTTGAGACAACCTCGTAAAAGCTCTAAACTTACGGCTGAAACCCCCTCAAGTTATGTTTAATTCTGTTAATATTTAATGTTAATCTTTATAAATTTATTTGATTTGAAATAAATACTGTTTAAACAGAACTGGTTCCATCTCAGGGACAAGATTAGAACCAGTTTGGGTTCTAAAGAGAACCTATATTTTTTGCAGTGTAGACTGATCGAAACCAAACTGGCCATGTTGATTGGGTGTGATGAAAAGAAGAATCCTGTTTACTTTGAGCTCATTGCACCGAAGGTCAAGATCTGGATTCCTCACTTATTGCTGTATCAGGGCATTTTAACCCCTACCCAACGTAACGGCCAAAATCGACCAGCGCTATTCACAAAAGTCGCCAATTAATTTTCATTATTTTTTAAAAACTTTCGTGTCAAAAACCTAGGTTATGACCCCTCTTTGGAACGAGCTCGTCGAGCACGTTCGAATGAGGGGACATATCCTATGTTTTTGAGACAAAAAATAGTTATTCAAAACTTTTATTTGCAAGTGTCGTCTGCTTTTCATGTTAGGTAAAGGGTTAAGGGGATTATCCACCCCTGACAACTAGCTCTGGTTCAATTTACAGGAGTTTACACTATAAACTATATGCAATTAACAGGTCAAATTTGACCAGAAGTTATGATAAATAGTTTTGTGTTTGGAAGTTTTATTCTATTAACAGGGTTATTCAGTTAAGAGATATTCAGTTAGGTGGGCTCCACTGTACTTTGTTCAATTAGCCAACGTCAAGTACGAGCTATTGGGATGGGTTGAACATCCGTCCACAATTCCTTTAGCACACTCAGCAGGCCACATCTCTCACCCATTCAATCAGTTTAAATTTCATACATTGCTTTTGTGTAATGTCAAAATGGTAGCTATTGAATTTTTCTAAATTTAGATTAAAAATATGGCTGCCAGTGGCCATCTTAGATTTTGCATATGAATGGTTAACAATTTCATTAACACACCCACAGGCCGCATTCCTCACCCGATCTTTTTCAGATTTCACATGTAGCTTTGGAGTGATGTCTAGATGGGAGCTATCAAATTTTTCTGAATTTCGTTCAAAAACGTAGCCGTCAGCAGGCATCTTGGATTTGACATCTAAATTGTCAACAAATTAATTCTATTAGTACACCAGTAGTATGTCTCGTATGTTTGAGGTGCAGGTTGCAGGACCTCGGTGCAGGACCTCGGAAGTGACGTCATGTCACGTGACCCAGTGGCGCCATGTTGAGTTGCCACGGTAGCCCGCGTGAGCGGCCATCTTGTGACGTCATCTCCATAGTGATGCGTGGTCCTAGTGCGCATGCGCAGCGCGTGTTGTTTGGGTGATACGTGTTTCCGTCGGCCATTTTGTATACTGGAGGCCGCCAACTTGGTTTCTTTGGTAGCACGTGATTGGTATGTTACCAATGGCTTCTAACAAGACAGGGGTATGTTCGGTGGGTATGTTCGATTGAACAGGGGTAAATCTGATTACCACAAACAACCCGACAATCCCTCCAAATCACCAAAATCCACCCAAAATCACCGGAATTGACTTTATTTGATACGGATTTCCCATTTTATTGGTTTTATTGACTTAGCACGTAGTGCTATAGTACCAAGGGGTCCCCTGGGGGTGTGTTTGATTGAACAGTAGTAATGTTCTGGCTTTGAATTCGCCCAGATTCCCTTTTTGGATCCCTATCCCATGACGCGTTATTTCCCAATAAGAATAGCACGCAGTGCTATAGGACAAATTTACCCAGAATTCTCTGCTTCTATCTATATATGCAATAGATTTCGTCTACCTGACCATGTTCCTTTATCCTGGAGTATACTCCAGTAGCGTAGAAGAGCCTATGTTTTGAACAGCTTTGCTTATTATTACTATATTTAGCTATTCTAGTCTATTCTTGTTGGTTCTGACCCTATTCCAAGTACTCTTGTTGTTTCATTTATCTAGATCATTTATATAAATTATAACTAACCAATCAAATTGCTTGATTTCCCATAACCTGAATGCAGAGTTATCTCCCCTGTGTATAATAAAAGCCTATATCCAATGGCCATATCCAATGAAATTCCATTTTTGGGAAACACCTGTGGAATCCCTTTTTTGTCATATGTGCTTATGTGAAAAAGCACAATGTGACACAATGTGCCCTAGCACAAAGGCACATGTTTTATGTGCCGATATGTGCTTATGTGAAAAGGCACAATGTGACACAATGTGCCCCATCACATAGGCACATACGGGTATTTGAGGATACCTTTGGCCTGGTATTGTATTATTTGAGGATACCTATCGAGGATACCTACTGGAGAATCCCTTTTTGTCATATGTGCTTATGTGAAAAGGCACAATGTGACACAATATGACCTATCACATAGGCACATGCTTTATGTGCCGATATGTGCTTATGTGAAAAGGCACAATGTGACACAATATGCCCTATCCAAATTTTACGGACTCGGCTAGGAATCTCAATTATGAAATGCCTTATATGTATACAAGGGAAACCTGATTCAACCTTGATCAATGTTATAGTCGAGACTGAGATAGGTATTGCTAGGAAGTAATGGATGAGATATGGGGCAGAATAACAGACGCCATAGTACTGGTACAAGGTCGCAATGGAACAAGACTGTTGTAGAAGCTAATGATAGGACAGATAGGCCATAGTCCTGTAATGGCCATGGAGCTTTGGCGACAAGATGGAAGCGGTTGGTAAGACTACATTAGACCCATTGAGGGCTTTTACACAACCTAATGTGACAAAAAAGGGATTCTCCAAAAGGTATCCTCGATAGGTATCCTCAATAGGTATCCTCAAATAATACAATACCAGGCAATAGGTATCCTCAAATACCCGTATGTGCCTATGTGATAGGGCATATTGTGTCACATTGTGCCTTTTCACATAAGCACATATCGGCACATAAAGCATGTGCCTATGTGATAGGTCATATTGTGTCACATTGTGCCTTTTCACATAAGCACATATGACAAAAAGGGATTCTCCAGTAGGTATCCTCGATAGGTATCCTCAAATAATACAATACCAGGCCAAAGGTATCCTCAAATACCCGTATGTGCCTATGTGATAGGGCACATTGTGTCACATTGTGCCTTTTCACATAAGCACATATCGGCACATAAAACATGTGCCTTTGTGCTAGGGCACATTGTGTCACATTGTGCTTTTTCACATAAGCACATATGACAAAAAAGGGATTCCACAGCCACAGGTGTTTCCCAAAAATGGAATTCCATTGGATATGGCCATTGGATTATACACAGGGGAGATAACTCTGCATACAGGTTATGGGAAATCAAGCAATCTGATTGGTTAGTTATAATTTATATAAATGATCTAGATAAATGAAACAACAAGAGTACTTGGAATAGGGTCAGAACTAACAAGAATAGACTAGAATAGCTAAATATAGTAATAATAAGCAAAGCTGTTCCAAAACATAGGCTCTTCTACGCTACTGGAGTATACTCCAGGATAAAGGAACATGGTCAGGTAGACGAAATCTATTGCATATATAGATAGAAGCAGAGAATTCTGGGTAAATTTGTCCTATAGCACTGCGTGCTATTCTTATTGGGAAATAACACGTCATGGGATAGGAATCCAAACAGGGAATCTGGGCGAATTCAAAGCCAGAACATTACTCCTGTTCAATCAAACACACCCCAGGGGACCCCTTAGTACTCTAGCACTACGTGCTAAGTCAATAAAACCAATAAAATGGGAAATCCGTATCAAATAAAGTCAATTCCGGTGATTTTGGGTGGATTTTGGTGATTTGGAGGGATTGTCGGGTTGTTTGTGGTAATCAGATTTACCCCTGTTCAATCGAACATACCCACCGAACATACCCCTGTCTTGTTAGAAGCCATTGGTAACATACCAATCACGTGCTACCAAAGAAACCAAGTTGGCGGCCTCCAGTATACAAAATGGCCGACGGAAACACGTATCACCCTAACAACACGCGCTGCGCATGCGCACTAGGACCACGTATCACTATGGAGATGACGTCACAAGATGGCCGCTCACGCGGGTTACCATGGCAACTCAACATGGCGCCACTGGGTCACGTGACATGACGTCACTTCCGAGGTCCTGCACCGAGGTCCTGCAACCTGCACCTCAAACATACGAGACATACTACTTACACCCTACAGACCGCAACTCAAACCTGATCTTCAAATTTTATATGTAGCTTTAGTGTGATGTCTAGATGGGAGCTATCTAATTTTTCTGAATTTCGTTGAACAACATTACCGCCATTGGCCAACTTGGATTTGGCATATAAATTGTCAACAATTCTTTTCGCACACACACCCTATGGGGTACATCTCTCACTCAATCCTTTTCAGCTTTAACCCTTTACCTAACATGAAAAGCAGACGACACTTGCAAAAATAATTCTTGAATAACTAATTTTTTTCATTTTTTGTCTCAAAAACATAGATTATGACACCTCGTTGGAACGAGCTCGACGAGGTCATAACCTATGTTTTTGAGACAAAAAATGAAAAAATAATGAAAATTAATTGGCGATTTTTTAGATTAGCGCCGGCCGGTTTTGGCCGTTACGTTGGGTAAAGGGCTAATATGTGGCTTTAGAGTGTTGTCTACATGGGAGCAAGGGGGCGCGGTGGCTCAGTAGGCAGAGGTGCAGGCTGCAAGCCGAGAGGTCCTCGGTTCGAATCCCACCTGCGGCAACCGCGTTGTGTCATTGAGCAAGACACTTCACCCCCATTGCCCGCGTGGGGGCACGATGACGTCGTGTACTAAGGCGTACTGCACGTAATATGGATTTAGTCTAGCAATAAACTCCTCACTTATTCTATTTCTTCTTATTTGACAGAGCTCGTGGGACCCTGTCAAACAAGATATAATAGATTAAATCCCCGTACTAGATTTACAGAGACCAAAACGATCGATAAACATGGAGAATTCAGTGACTGCCAGAGTAATTTTTCGACCTATTACAATTTTTTATTCATTTAAAAGGAATACACTCTATAACCTATATGCCGTTAACAAGTCACATTTGTACTAAAGGAATGGTGAATGGTTTTGTGTTGGAAATTATATGCAGTTAACAAGGTTATTCAATCAAGTGTATGCGATTATGTGGATCCACTATTCTGTCATTTAGAACAAATTTTGGAGTGAAAGCCTTGTAGAATTTCCATTGTACTGTATCTTTCTGAATCCACAAGCTCAACATTTTCAAGTCCTCGCCACTACCACTGTCTGGTATGAAGAAAAATTGGTAAGTGGGGGATTTGTGTTACTACTTTTTAACTACTTGAGTTGTCAAGTGCGATAAAGTACCGGTACAAAGTGCATATGTTCCAACAAGACTAAAATACTCCTCCTCTGACTGGACGAGAGGTCGCTTAGTATATTCTATGTTTACGGCTCAAGTGGCAAAATGTTACCGTCTGATGTCACAACGCGAATATTTGCAATGACATCGTCCGTTTCGTAACTGCTTCATCAACGGAGTGACTAGCAAGCCGCGTCATTTTTCTGGATGTTTCGCGTATGAAGCAGATGATGTTCAGGATGAAGTGTTTAAATTAAAACCCGATTTGCGATTTTGAACTAAGATGGAATGAGTTTATCTGGTTTATTGATTATTTATCCAGTGCCGTCGTGGATACACAAGAGGTTTATTTACTAAACCTGTGATCGTTAAAAGTTGCCTTGAACAAGGCAACTTTTAACGATCACAAGTTTAGTAAATAAGCCTCTCGTGTTTCACGGTGTAGGTTTTAGGCTATGGGTAGTGTCGTATTGGAACATATGCACTATTGTGACGAGTTGACGGTAACATGGTCTGAGGTTTGCGGCTCGGAGTGTATGTTCAACCTCGACGCTTCACTTCGCGTCTCGGTTGAACGAGCCGCAAACCTCAGACCATGTTACCGTCCACTCGTCACAATAATTTATAATGTGTTGTGAAGGGGTTCAATCCATGCATAATTCATGGTAAAAAACAAACATTCTGTTTATGTGCAGGTTCCATCTAGAGATGGGTGGTATTGGAATTTTTAGTTTGGTATAGGTTTTGGTATTTTCAAGGAGGGTATACCTCGGTATCGGTTCGGTATTCACTATCTTACTTGACTGAGATTTGCTGATAGTGCCAAAGGAGAATTCACACCAAGAAAATACAGAATAAGTTGTTTCTGTCTCACTCTACCACAGCGCCACAAATGCATATCTCCAGTAATTTAATGATTTGTTCTAAACACAGCTTAACCTTTAAAGCCAAGAAATCACTGCTAAGCAGCTGGACATGTGCAGTTTGTAGTCGAATGAGAGTTCATGACAATTGACCAGTCCCCTCAGGTTTAATAATGACAGTCTGCTTATTTCCAGGCTTACCTAGATAGCTCATGTCAAGATACCATAATTTCTAAATTCACTGACAAATTACTCGATATTGCATCCGATCATATACCAAACAAATATATTTCTTCAAGGCCGAATCAGTCAAAATGGATGCATAACCAAATACGACTACTAATAAGACAAAGAAGAAGGCCGTATCGCACAGCCAAGCGGACTGGCCATCCGAGTAAAATATAAAACTAAAAGGAATGCAGTTATATCAGCTACCAGGAAGGCAAAAACTTTATACTTATCCAAAGTTCAGTCCATTTTAAAAAGTAACGAAACCACAAGTTCACAGTGGTGGAAAACGTTACAAACAATTTTCAGTGCCCGTCGCCTAGCAGAGATTCTCTGTTATTAATTACATGAACGAAGTATTCACCTCGAATGTTGAGAAAGCCGCAGTGCTTAATGGATACTTTTGTTCCATTCCAACAGCTGATGACTCGCACGTTTCTTTGCCAGAAGTCATAGCTCATCCTACACGGACAATTGATGATATGACCCTTCATTACAGCGAGGTGTACGAAGCACTGAAGTCATAGAAGGTGTCCAAAGCATCGGGTCCTTATCTTGTTAGCCCACGTCTTCTTAAAGAATTTAAAGTCTCTCTTTTATTCAATATATTGGTTAACAATTCGTATTTTCCAGCATTGTGGAAAAGGGCTAATGTCTCGCCAGTTTTGAAAAAAACAACCCCCGAACTTAGTCAGTAACGATCGTTCCATATCTCTGATTAGTTGGCTTGGTAAAGTCTTTCAAAAATGTATCTTTAAACGACTCTGGCAATTCGTGGAATACACGAACGTTCTTAGCCAATTTCAGTCAGGCTTTACGCCAGGTGATTCTATTGTTCTCCAGTTAACTGATATATATGATGAATTCTGTAAAGCGCTCGGCGAAGGAAAAAGAAGTTAGGGTTGTTTTTTGCTATGTCAGTAAGGCTTTTGACAAGGTATGGCATGTTGGTCTCGCTAATAGGTTGGAAGGTATTGGTGTCTCGGGTGAATTCTTGCTATTCCGAAAATCGTACCTCTCAACGCGTAGTTGTGGGATCAGAAGCTTCCCCAAGGCAACCCATAAATGCTGGCGTCCACAAGGTTCTATACTGGGACCTTCATTATTGACAAAACCGAAAATTTACTCAGTAGCATACGCCTTTTTGCAGATGATACTTCGTTATATCTAATTGTAGAAAATCCAAACCAAGCCTCGAATTTAATTAACCATGCCCTAGCAGTAATTGAACACGGGGCAAAAACATGGCTAGTTGAATTTAATACCCCAAAACTGAGAGTATGGTTATATCACGCAAGGCGAACCCAACTGTTGATCCACCGTTATTTTTAGGTGATGAGCAAATAAATGAAGTCTATACTCATAAGCATATTGGAGTAGTGCAAAATACAACATGTACCTGGACCAATCACATTGAATATATCTGTTCCTAAGCCTGGTCTCGACTAGACTTGTTGCGGAAAACAAATTCGAGCCTCATAGAAATGTTTTAGAAAAGATATTCTTTGCCTTTATCAGGCCCTTACTTGAATATTGTGAAACTGTTCGGGATAACTGCTCGTCAGGAGAAGTCGCCGACTTGGAAAAAAATCCAGATCGTAGTAGTGCAAAATACAACATGTACCTGGACCAATCACATTGAATATATCTGTCCCTAAGCCTGGTCTCGACTAGACTTGTTGCGGAAAACAAATTCGAGCCTCATAGAAATGTTTTAGAAAAGATATTCTTTGCCTTTATCAGGCCCTTACTTGAATATTGTGAAACTGTTCGGGATAACTGCTCGTCAGGAGAAGTCGCCGACTTGGAAAAAAATCCAGATCGTAGTAGTGCAAAATACAACATGTACCTGGACCAATCACATTGAATATATCTGTCCCTAAGCCTGGTCTCGACTAGACTTGTTGCGGAAAACAAATTCGAGCCTCATAGAAATGTTTTAGAAAAGATATTCTTTGCCTTTATTAGGCCCTTACTTGAATATTGTGAAACTGTTCGGGATAACTGCTCGTCAGGAGAAGTCGCCGACTTGGAAAAAAATCCAGATCGATGCAGCAAGAATAGTAACAGGGGCAACAAATAGTGGTACTAAATCCGTATTATACTCATAAATACGTTGGGTCACTCTACAAGAAAAACACCGAAAACATAAGCTCTTGCAGTTCTTCAAAATGTATCACCACCACCTTATATTGCCAATAAAGTTCCACCTCTCATATCCTCAACAATTTCAACAAACCCTTCACTCGATATTCGAATACTACAAAATCACAGTTCCATTTTGTCGCACACAGTTATACCAATCCTCTTTCATTCCTAACGTAATTGACCAGTGGAAATAACCTGCCTTTATCTGTTCGCGAGAATTCGCCACTGAGTAATTTTACGACTTTCTTAAATGGTGGCAAACTCCAACCACCATCATTTTACAGTGGCGCGAAATCTCGCTCGGCTCAAATGTACCTCTGTAGATTGCGGTTACGTTGTAGCAGGCTTAATGCCCATTTATATGATAATCAACTCGCACCTAGTCCACTTTGTCAGTGCAATGAATTTGAGACTTCTGAGCACTTCCTTCCCCATTGTTCAATGTTTCTTAACGCCCTCGATGGAACCATCAATTTATTCCCTTTCATCATAAATATATCCATAGTTCTTTTTGGCTCAGAATTTTTCAGTAACGAGGAGAACAGTCAAATTTTTGATTTGGTGTATGACTTCATCTTACAAAGGGGCAGATTCCTCTGACGACAACTGTTTTTTTTTTAACATACTTTACCTTCACTAAGAATTCTCTTCTCGGTGTCCGCACGATTAAGGCTATGTACTATAATTTTATTATCTAGTTATTTATAGAGCTGCTTAATTCCAAGACCTTGTTTTTTCTATTCAACTTTATCTGAAGGCTATGCACCATGTATTCGGGATGGCGCGTATTCATTTTACTTCTTCTTAAATCCTCTTACTCTCTGGCTTCTTCCTTTTATTCGTCTATTTTGTTATCAGTTAGACCACTCCTGATTTGGTTTAAACAATATTTATTGATTAATAACAGCGTTGATTATATACATCAAACAGGCTATTCACATAGGCAATGTACACCAAACCGTATATAATATAACATGGGATGTAAAAAGCAAAACTATACAAGATGGGATTCGAAAGTAAGCGTATGCTTATAAGTATCGTCTCCCTTGAACAATTTCATTTTATGAGGATGGAAAAGTACGGTTCATTGAGTAGGGCTGTTTAAACCATTGGTTGGTTGTTGCTTCTTGTTGTTGATGGCAAGGTACACAGAATGATCTTTATTTTTGATTCATCATGCGACGATCAACTTACGTGTTGGCAAAGTCAATACACAAATAAATATATTTGTATAAGTAAGTGGCGCAGTTCGTAGTTCGTAAGTTCGTAAGTTCGTATATGGCAAATGTACATACATGTAACCGTGCACACACACATAAATATATATATATATATATATATATATATATGTATGTGGATTTGTGTGTGTGTGTGTGGTCACGTGTATATATATATAGTAATTGATCGATTCTGCACACTGCACTGCAAGGAAATCAGTGAGAACTTCTCTTTGTCAAATTTCTGCTTGCTACAGAAATTAATAGAAACAGGGACGCTGGTTGTGTTTGCAATGGCATGGCGGGGGTTCGATATATATATATATATCTAGCTGTATACACATACACACGCAAATATTCGCGCGCGCGTGAAAGCGTAAACATGTATACATATGCATACACACATGCACACATGTACACATACACACGCGCGCGCTTACACACGCGCATACATACGCATACTGATATTGAGTCTTAAAATCATTTACTTAGTATAATATATTCATGGACTGCTGAAAAAACAGAAAAATTCTCTACACTAGTTAAGAATCCCGAACCATATAACAGTGTGGAAATGTCTGTGGTAATCGTATATTCAACAAAAGTACGGTTTCGAATATCACTGTAGATTGGGCAGTATAACAAGAAGTGTTCGATCGTCTCACATTCGCCACACTGACAGAGTGGTGAGGTTGATATGTGATTGTCATACAGATGTGCTCTAAGATTACTGCATCGCAAACGCAGTCTGCAGTGATATATTTGAGCTTGTCGGCTTTTAGCACTGCAAAAGAAGGAAGGGGGTCGCCTGATACCTTCGCTCAAATATCTTTTGAAACCACTAAGTGATGTGTTGTCGCGCACAGTTGGTGGAATTGAATTCCAAAGATTCGTTACATTCAGTATGAAAGAATTCCGGTATAGGTTTGTACGGGCAAAAGGTACTCGGTGATTTCTCTGTGACCTAAGTATGCGATCGTGGTTAGACAGTGCTGTCATGGGAGGAACCTTTGTAGTAAGATATGTTGGTGCTATGCCGTGATACATCTTGAAGAATTGTATCAGTTTATGTTTCCGCCGACGTTCACGGAGAGGCTCCCAACAAGTTCCAGAGTATAGTAAGGTCTTACTGGCACTGATGGTTGCCCCAGTGACAATCCGAGCCGCAGCTATTTGTATTTTTTCTAGGTCAGCAGCATTAGTCTCCGTGTAATTGTCCCATACAGTATCAGCGTATTCTAGTAGAGGTCTGATAAACGCAAAATAATTTTTTTCCAATACCTTACGATCAAGTAAGAACTTAAGCTTTCTCGGCATATCAATACGTAACCATGCTTTAGAGCAGATGTGGGCGATATGATTGTTCCAAGTACATTTCTTATTCAAGATTACCCCCAAATGTTTGTGATCTTTTGCGTCGGATATCTGTGTTTTAGAAAAGAAAAGAGGTGGACGTGAATCGGATTTACTTATACGAGAGATGAGTATGGTTTCAGTTGTTTGTGGGTTAAATTGAACTAACCACGTTTTAGCCCAATGTTCAATTGTAGCTAAATCGTCGTTTATTATCGATGATGCGAGTTGTGGATCTTCAATAATTAGATATAAAGACATGTCGTCGGCGAACAGTCGTATGCTACTACTCATGTTATGTGTAATATCATTTATATAAATAAGAAAAAGCATGGGCCGAGGATGGACCCCTGGGGAACTCCTGACTGTACTGGCTTCCATGGCGAAGCCTCAGAGGCTACGGCAACCCGTTGGGACCTCTCCGAGAGATACGACATGAGAAACAAAAGTAGATCACCTGTTACTCCAATACTTTTCAACTTGTGGAGTAGGCCCGCGTGCCATACCTTATCGAAAGCCTTACTTACATCGCAAAAGACAACTCGGACTTCTTTGCCTTCATCAAGGGCTCTACAGAATTCATCGTATAAGTCGCTTAGTTGGAAGACTGTGGAGTCGCCAGCAGTAAAACCAGATTTAAACTCACTAAGGATATGGTTATTAGTTAGGAACTCACTCAAACGTTTGAACACGCATTTTTTGAAAACCTTGCCTACACAGCTGATTAAAGAGATGGGGCGATAATTAGTAACAATTTTAGAAGGTGATTTTTGAGAATTGGGGTCACATTGGCTTGTTTCCATAAAGTTGGAAAATAGGAATTGTTTAGTAATACATTAAAGAGAATTAAAAGTGGCTCACATAGGGATGTTCTGCATTCTTTCAAAAGGCGGGGACTTATTAAATCCAGACCTGAGGCTTTAGATATATTTATTGGTTTTAACGCTTTATACACTTTGTTGTATTGCAAGGTTATACTGTCAATTGTTTGTTCGGATAGTGGAGGAGGGGTTGGGGGAGACGAGTGCGAATCGTCCACTGATGAAATGGGACAGAAATATTCATTGAACAATGTCGCTTTCTCTGTGTTCGTAGAATATATTCTGTTATGGTAAATAATTGTTGGAATACTTGAATTTTTACTAGTAATTAAGGTCTTTAATGTTTTCCACCATTGGGAGCTAGACGTCTCACTGTTATTCAATGTGTTCTGAACTTTGGCAAGATAATTAGATTTGGCATTTCGGATGGCCGTTACTACCTCGTTTCTTTTTACTTTATATTTGGCCCAAGCATGTAGAGTGCCACTATGTTTTGCTGCACGGTAAAGTCGTTTTCTCTGTCGAATAAGTATCCATTTTGGCTGGTGTATCCTAGATGTGATGATTTTGTTAGGGATATGTGAGGATGCAAGTTGTAATAACTTAGTGGAAAATTCTGCGACAATTGTATCGAGACAAGGGCCATCAAAGATTACGTCCCACTGTTCGTTTTGAATAGCGTTGTTCAAATTATCATAATTCCGCTGTGAGTATAGCCATATGGTCCTTTTAAAACTTGCTGCCGGGAGTTTGGTGAATTCAATCTCAATAGAAATGGTTTGTGATAGCGGATTAGGTATGGGAAAAAAGAGTCTGAGACATCGCATGATCGCAATTTCACCGTATCGCTAACAGCAAACAGGTCTAGCAGTGAGGCTGACGACTCAGTAAAGCTCGTGGGCTCACACACAAGCTTTCTCAAATTGAAGCAATTTAGTACGTTGGAAAACTTATTTCTTGTGGTAAGATTCTGGTCATCATTGAAATCTCCCGTTACTATCATGTCCTCAATAGAGAAGTCTTTAGCTTTTTCTATAGAGGCCGATATTGTCCCATGCATCAGCAGGGCTATCAGGTGGGCGATAAAACACCCGTATTAACAACAATTTTCCACATTTAGTAAATATTTCCGCCCATAAGCATTCGATATTAATTATTTCAAGGTCTGGGCTGTGTTGGAAACGAATGCCATCTCTAAAATATAATGCTACCCCACCACCCCTTGATGTACGGTCAATCCGTAACGGCTCCTGGAACCCAGGGATTATAATATCAAACGTGGCTATGTGGCTTTGTAGCCATGTCTCACTAAATACTAAAATGTCAGAGGATTCTGATTCACAGCGAATATTGTCTAATTTAGGGTTCAGGCTACCAGTGTTCAGATGACAAATATGCAGTATGTTATGTGTATGATCGGAGTCAGTGTGGTTAGGTCCAGGGTTGGGCTCAATATCACCCGACAGTAATAAACTTATCATGCCTATTATAAAAACAAATATCATTTGCGAAACATCCGTGCCTGCAGGAATCAGGGAGACCACATCGACCTCATCATAACGATGAACATCAGGAGTATTGAAAACTTCGAATGGAAGAAGGAAGTAAGCTGTAGTGACAGTGAAATATTCGAGTACGGTGATACCTCGATGGCGCAGATACAGGAAAAGTAACAAACATAACGATTGGTGTTCCTGTAGTGTGGATTTCATACAACAAACATGCACTGCTATGCAGAATAGACCTATCCGAGCACGGTATGCTACTATGTTATACATCAGGTAATATTAGGGTGGTAGTATGTGTAAGGTGCTCGGACTATATTGCTATTCTCATATTGTGGACTCAATGTGTGATGACTTTCACTCGGAAATAAGTTGATATTGCTGATGAAATTCTGGTACTGGAATGCAAGAAATGTTTCATGTGTTGAAGCAACATAATTATGTCCATGGCCAATATAATAAATATGAAAGAGTAATATATATACAAGGTATGATGTCTGCTTCATCGCGAAGCGGCAAACCAATGAGTGGAGGACAAACAGAAAAACAAACAAGAATATCATTAGGATGCAATAAGCATGTTACTGGAAGGTATTGTGGCTGTGAGGGGGGGGGGGGTGGGGGCATATAAATTCAACTGTCGACAGAGTAGTTTTTCCAAATACTGTGGAGAGAGAGAAAGAGAAAAAGAGAGAGAGACTGGGAGGTAGAGAGAAAGAGAGAGAGAGAGAGAGAGAGAGAGAGAAAGAGAGAGAGAGAGAGAGAGAGAGAGCGAGAGAAAAGAAAGTGGGAGCGGGAGAAGCAAGCTTGGCCAGCCAAACAATAACAAGAACGACGAAGAATAAATTTAACTCGGAGATCTACATAGTTAAGCACTTCCAGCGACCAAATATTTACATAATACTCACGATTCACAAATTATTGTGAACACATTGGAGGACAAATCGAAACGATATATCGCATATATATAGCCTGTCAGGTTTATTATGAAAATGTAACCTGACACAATATAATTCATTAAACACCCTATGAAATGTCAGTTAACTTGTTGGCTGCCAAAAGAATGCGTAACAATGCGTCCCCCGAGTTCCAATGTGTTCTATGTGCCTGCTGGCACATAGAACACATTGGAACTCAGGGGACGAATGGTCGGATAGTCAAGTACAATAATTAAGTATTTGAAGCGGTCTTTATATTCGCATAACATACACAAGCCAAGAACTGTAAATTTTTGCAGCGTGTAAGTCACACGAGTAAAAGAAACACAAAGAAGAGAAGAAGGATTAATTAGAGAGATAAAAACCGAGCGAATGAGTTTTGACTTCTGATTTCATACGTATGCGTAGTTTAGACAAACGCGTATATCGTTGGCTAACGGGCTGAGCCTGATGGTCAACTTATCCTACGCATTAAATTAGTATAAACTACCTTTTTCAAATTTTCCTGACGATCAGTTGGCACCCCTCAGCTGCACTTGTTGATGTAAATAAAAGTGAGCCATTACGTAGTTGCTGGCGACTGCGCGTACGCACCTAGAATGCTTACCTAGTATGACTCGTGTCGGCGGTGGGCTTATCTAAGCTCAGAAGTTCAACCGGATTCATTGGCCTGCAAGTGTTCTCGCCCTTTGGGCTGCGATATACATGTTTCATTCCTTACTACCGATCAATGCCATCATCCTTACGAAAAGTGCTATTAAACGTATAAGACGATTCATATAAGCCCGAAACTTCCTGTCGAATCTCAGTCAACTTACCGACTTTATTTTCACTGTTGGTGTTATTTCGTATACTGCAAGCAAGACTTTTTTTATTAATCTATAAAACAGCTATGCAATGTATGCATATAACATTATCTTGAATAAATACAGAATATACCTATAGTAGCTTGGTGTACCAAATCTTCACCAGGAGTGGTGAAGATTTGGTACACCAAGCTACTATGGGTATATTTTATTTATACCATGATCGTCATATTATTAAGAGTCGCTGTTATTTTTTTTCTTCTCGATTTTACTGAGCAGCAGCCGTACATACGTGCGAATTTGTTTTTGTTTACATGAGCATCGGTGAGCGGGACTTCCGCTGTCACTTTTATCGCCGAGTCGAAATGGAATAATAATAACATAATAACATACTGTTTCAAGTTATGGATGCTTTATTAACATGCGACAATGCATGTTTGTTAATTTTTGGCATCTTATGAGGTAAACCCATTTTAAAACGTAATAAATAATTGCCACTTTCATTTCACTCTTCGCGAGGCGACGTGCGATAAATTTAGACAAGTTCGCATTCAGGTCGACGTCACCAAAGGTGTAAATTTTAACTACTGAAATCCCATTGCTGGCGTGTTCACCACAGTTGGTGCATAAAGCTAAAATTTATGTCATAGTCTTTTCATATATAGCAGAATAGGTAACCATGGTATAAATATTGTTTAAACTAAATACAAAATGGATTTACCCAGTATTGCATGCGATAATTCTAGAGCCTGGCAAATCACGTTTTTTTTGCTCAAATCAAATCTTGTATCGAATCTGGCAAAATGTTCGAAACTGAATTGAATCTTGAATCGAATCAGTAGGCAAGGATGTTTACTGTAGTAAACAATATCTGGTTTGCCGGGAAAATAGGACCCGGTAACCCACAGACCTGAAAATAAGCAGTCTGACATTTGCAGAATGAGGTCCCCAGGGGGTGATTTTGATGATGCTATCCCATACAGTGGGCCAATTTATTCTCTGGGTACCTCTTTCTGTTTAGTTTTGAGACCCTGATTCAGATTGATGTTTGCAGATGGTAAATTTAGTGATGTGAAGCAGGGTAGCATCACTAAATTTACCCTCTGGGGACTTCATTTTGCAGATGACAGTCTGCTTATTTTCTGGCCTGGTAACAAATGCCTGGCGTTGAAATCCTCTAAAATGGACAACATGGATACAAATGATTGGCTGGACTTGACCTTATCCATCCACGTTTAGCCATTGTGCAGGAATATGTGACCTTAAACACCAATAAATAAATAATAAATATTTTGAATCGCAAACTTTTGCCGATCATCCGTCAATACCACTCGTGAACTCAGTGTTGAAATTATTAATTTAATGATTTCTTGTTGGGAGCGCGGTGCCTCAGTGGTAGACTGTTGGACTTCTATCCTAGATGTCCCGAGTTCGATTCTCGTCCGGGATGACCCGCGTTGTGTCCTTGGGCAAGGCACTTTATCACGGCTGCCTGTATGGGGGCACGATGACGTCGTGTACTAAGGCGTACTGCACGTCGATGGTGCACATGTCTTCAACCGCTGTAACCCTGCTTCGGCGGAGCTTGAACAGAGTTAGAATGTTCAGGAACTGACAGTTGCTCGTCGATGCTAGGTGGTTCTCTCCGGAAACTCCGGCTTCCTCCAGCCATCCATAAAACTGTCACGGTGACGATTAGCCATTGTGCTTAAGTATGTGACCTTAAACACCAATAAATATATAATAATGAGTTCTTGTCTTATTTTTACAGCTGTCCAGACTTTATTGGTTGTACAGAATCTATCAGTTATAATATGTACGCTTGGCCTGTATCTCTACTTTCACTTTTCGGAGGAGATTGCTGTACAATTGAATGGGCATCTTCCAGTCGTTTTACAGGTTGCCGTCATAATAGTTGCAGTAATCTCGGACTTAGGCAATCTAGGGCATAAAATAGCAATTGAACGAGACTGGATTGTTGAAATATGTGGGGAGAACAAGGATCAGCTGGCAAGTGAGTACAGTTTTTGTGGAAATTACATTGCCTCATTTTAGTCAAAAACAAGCTGGGTTAAAAAATAGGGCTCCTAACTTTAATATCTTTGTGCACTCTGATGTCAGAATGTCAAAGTTCTGCCAATAGTTTCCATAATGCAACTTGATATTTAACCAAATATACCTTGTTTGACAGCGCCCACTGAGCAAGATATAATTGAAAATTCACTGTTAAACAAGAGAAAAATGGTGCGATTGTAGAAAATTATGTCGCACTACCAGTGTGCTAGGGGCTAAGTGATTGATATTTCGGAAGCTAAAATTGTCATTGTCAGTTGTTTTATTGTTTAAAGCAAGTTATTTTGGAAGGTATCTGTTGCTGAGTCAGAAGCTGATATGACATCCTGAACAGTGATGAAACTAGCAAATATGGTAATTGCAGAAAATATTTAAGCTGTCCTGCAATCCTGCATATTTCCCATAATACAGTTTGATATTTAACCAAATGTACCTTGTTTGACAGAGCTCAGTGAGCTCTGTCAAACAAGATATAATTGGTTAAATTCATAGTTGAACAAGAAAAAAATGGAGTGATTGAAGAAAATTCTGTTGCACTACCATAGTGATATGGGTTAACTGGGAGCGCGGTGGCTCAGTAGCAGAGTGTTTAACTTCTATGCTAGAGGTCCCGAGTTCGATCCCCGTTCGGGATGACCCGCGTTGGGTCCTTGGGCAAGGAACTTTATCCCGGTTGCCAACACGAGGGCACAATGACGCCGTGTACTAATGCATACTACGCGTCGATGGTGCGCTTGTCTTCAACCGCTGTAACCCAGCTTGAGCGGAGCTTGAACAGAGTTGGAATGTTGAGGAGCTGACAGCTGCTCGTCGATGCTCGGTGGTTCTCTCCGGGTACTCCGTCTTCCTCCACCCGTAAAACTGTCACGGTCACGATTAGCCATTGTGCAGAAATATGTGACCTTAAACACCAGTAAATAAATAAATGGGTCAACTGCTGTATATTTGGGAAGCTAAAATTGTCCTTGTTCAATGCAAGTGGTTTTGGAAAGTATACGTTGCTCTGTCAGAAGCAGTTATGACATCCGGTACAGTGATGAAAATAACTTATGGTAATTGCCGGAGGTATTCAAGCTGTCCTGCAGTCCTGGATACATTCTGAGCTCAAACAAGCTGGAGATGAACGGTTTTAATTTATCAGATTTCGTTCAGTTTCAGAAAAAACCTCGGTTTTGGTTCAGTTGTATCTTTGTGTTAAGAACACATAGTAAGCAACCTTCGAGACTCTGTAATTTGAAAAAAAACATGTGGCAGGGTTTTACAACACAGATGGACGAGTCTGCAAGGGGGAAGATGTACAATGAGAACATGACGAATTTGCCCCTTTACCCGATCGACAAAGTGATGAGAGTCCAGTGGCTGCGCCATGGAGGGGTATGTGGGGGTACTTACCCCTCCAGTTTTTTCGCCAGGCGTTGTAAAACAATACTATCATTTTAATTTTTGTTGTACTGAACGTTGCGGTGTAATGGTCGGTATGCTTAATCCCATATTCCCAAGAGCACTAAATCAGAGAAGTTTTGAAATTATGTTTACACACACGCGCTACCTGCAAACAACAAACAAGAATCGAGGGTCCAAATTGCAACAAGGCACGTCGCGTTTGAATGGACTGAAACATAGTGATTAAGAGTATTCGACGAATGCTAGAATCGAGAGCGTGCAAGGCATCCCTTTGGAATTCAGCCTACATCAATTTTAAAAAATAAATAAAATTTAATATTTTAGAAAAATTCTCAAAGGTATAACTCAATGAAATCATGCAAATATGAATATCATTGGAACCGGCTTGTTCAGCCTGTTCCAATGATATCCATATTCGCATGATTTTGTTGCAAACCAGTTAAAAATGTTCTCAACTTAGGGAGAGGACCTCACCCCCCCCCCCCCCCCGAAACCCACCCCAGCTCGGCGCTGCACAGTCCCCAACTGTACCCCCTCATTTTTGTAACTCTGGCGCCGCCACTGTGAGAGTCCATATGAGCCAATAAGGAAGAAGATGTGACAACGAGAACCTGACGTATTTGCCCCTTTACCGGGTATGGGCCACTAGTCCAGTTCCAGTTTGATCAGTTTTTGCACAAACACAGTAAAACTGTTCAGTCGGTTTTTTCTGGGTCTTGTTTGGTTTTCTGGTTTGCTGCAAAAACTAGAATCGAACCGGAAAATCATTCTAACTCTTAAGTAGGCATAGGCATAGAAGTTTAGATTAATCAGTGGTAACCTACTATTGAATTGAGTTCACGGCAGTAACATCGATGTGTCTTTTTTACTAGTAGTCTATGTAAACCTGTGCTTCATCTTAGGCCTACATATGCTTGCACTCATGAAGTATCAGCTGGGGATGTCTGATTATTTCTATGCCACACCCCAGGCCTAACTGGTCTTGAAGCCCAGGTAAGTGTGGGCTGTCGCATAGAAATAATTGCTGAATTTTTTGGAGTGCGAGAAAAAGCGTAGCTTAATTTATTGAAATAAAATGCATCGTACATGTAGAAGAACAATAGCACTCCTCAGAAATGAAGCACTGGAATTATTTTTAGGAAATAGAAAACTATAATGGAAATACACAGAACGACACGCGCGTGTGTACGGGTTAATCGATATGGCACGAATGCCAGCGCTGAAGGATAAAACTCGAGTCACATTATGTGATGTGCTTCCGGAAGTTTTATTTTGACGGCGAAAGTTTCTTTGTCGTTTCCCTTCATCAGTATACACTTAGCCTGCAGCCTCTCGTTTTATCCTTCCTCGCTGACTCGGGTGCCATATCGATTAACCCATTCACACGCGCGTATCGTTCTGTGTTTATTACACGCCTTCACGTCTATAAAAAACATTCATTAGAAGTACACTCAACAATTCAATTGACAACTATCAACAAAAAGAACACATTTTATCGCCAATCAAATGTGCTAGGGGAATCCGTGTTAATGTCTCATCCCCCGAGTTCCAATGTGTTAGGCACATAGAACATACTGGAACTCATGGGACGATTTTGAGCTATCACTAGCGATTCAATTTGTAACTGCGTTGTACGATTTCTTGAAAATTCCAGTGAAATTTCGCTTCTATTTAAAAATAGTCCGTCAACGATTTCCGTTCCGCACATATGTGCAGAAGAGATTTTCTTACTTGTACTCGTCTTCTTCTGAATATTCATTATTCCATTCTTCTCTTCGCTATTTTCGTACACATTAAACTCGCCCTATCCTTCAATTTTAGACATTTTATTAAGTTATTTCGCAATCGCCTCAGTTTCGAGTGATCAATCGTCTGCTCACCGATTTCCGTTCGGCACATGTGTGCGGAACGGATTTTCATTTTCCATGTGGTTTAGTGTTGCTGTAGATGGGGGTTTCATAGAACGGGCGTGTAATCAATATATATACAGTACGTGGAGAGTGGATTGTAACTAAATCACCCGCGTGGTGGAGTTATCACCCAAGCTATAACTTTCAAATTTTGTATATATCGACAGAAACACAAGCAATGTTTCACCCAACGACGATATCAGAATTTATTATTTTAAAAATCATTTTTTAAACTTTTTCAAAACATTTCCACAAAACCATATCATGTGACCCCTCATTGGAACAAACTCGACGAGCTCGTTCTAAATAGTGGTCACATGATATGGTTTTATTGAAATGTTTTGAAAATTAGTATTTTTTTCAGCTGCTCAATTTGCATACCCCGGTGTAACAGGAATGGAAGTCCGTAGGAAAATTAGTCCCTCTGGACTATTATTCTGCGGAATTTTAGTCCTAGGTCTAACATTTCTAGGAATAGTAGTCCGCCGGACTACTATTCCTAGAAATGTTAGACCTAGGACTATAATTCCGCGGAATAATAGTCCAGAGGGACTAACGTTCCTACGGACTTCCATTCCTTTTACACCGGTATTACAGGGCGGATGTGGCCGATTCGTTGGGTTTACGGTTAAAACTCGTATATATTTGTGTTTGAAGGCATAATACCCCCCGCGGACTATGGAGTCTATGTTGAATTTCCTAACAAATGGTGTTGGGAATGCAGTTGCTTTTTCATTTCACAATTTAATAACAAGATTTGTCATACCATGGCTTTGGGGGACCTCTTGCCGACTCTTCTACGGCGATGGAACATACTGGCACAGTGACTGATTACGGTTGATACCTCACTCGAAATATCCGCTGACTTTGTGAAAAAAAATGTTACCAACGCACTCAATTTTGTCATGTTTTCCGGTGTGAGAAATGATTTTATGAATCGTTCTTTAGCACTGTCACCCCAAATGAACGTAGAAGGAAGTGAAAAAGAAGTATTCTGTTCATTTACAATTTTACGTTCAGTTTTTAAGATACACCGCAGCTGTGAGTGATCGGAGAACAGATTTAATTCATAAACTCTGTAAATCATTATTCATAGTACAAAACTCGGAAAAATGTATGTTTGGCCTTATTGGCTGTCTTCCTGCCAATAACCCCCACCCCACTTGAAACATGAAGGATGTCGTTTGAAACTTGTATTGAGCCAATATTTTTTGTGTATTGGGGGGGGGGGGGGGCAAAACATTTAGGGTGGTTAGCCACACTCCCCTTTCCACCCCCATAGTTACTCCAGTTCTAATTAATTGCAGCATTAGTTGGAAATACAAATCCATTGAATTTGTTACACTGAAGTGATTGCACAGAAGCTTTTTTTTTAAAAAAAATTTAAATATTGATTTCCGCCATTTACCTTTTACAAAACCAAAAATGAAACCGAAAAAGGGAGTTTTTTTACAAAACCGAAATAGAGTTAAAATTTCAAAACCACACAGCTCTAGCAGTCGTATTTACACTGAAGATAGGTGAATTGTTTGTTTGTTTAAAATTATATGCAAATATTTAACAATATATCATTAGATGGGTCTCACTATATTTGCCTGGTATCGAGCATGGTGGCTCATAGTCAGAGCATTTGATTTTAAACCGAAAGGTCAGCGGTTCAATCCCCACTAGGGGTAACTGTGTTGTGTCCTTGGGCAAGGCACTTAATCCTGATTGCCCACATGGGGGATGGTCGAGGTGCGTACTGATGTGTACTGTGCGTCGATGGGGCACTTGCCTTCAACTGCTGCTTACTCTCCTGATGCAGAGTTAACCCTTTATCTAACCTGAAAAGCAGACGACACTTGCAAAAATAATTCTTGAATAACTAATTTTTTTCATTTTTTGTCTCCAAAACATAGGTTATGACCCCTCGTTGGAACGAGCTCGACGAGCTCGTTCCAACGAGGGGTCATAACCTATGTTTTGGAGACAAAAAATGAAAAAAATAATGAAAATTAATTGGCGATTTTTGAGAATAGCGCTGGCTGGTTTTGCCGTTACGTTAGGTAAAGGGTTAATAAGTTGGAGAGTCTGACAGTCACTCGCTGTTGCACGATGGGTCTCTTTAGGTACTCTAGCTTCCTCCACCCTTAAAACAGTCCAACATAATGTGACCCTGGCCTTTAAAAGTGTTGCTAAAACCCAATAAAACAAACAAACTAACTATATTTGCCTAAATTTCATTTTATGCCAGAAAACTTAATTTATTTTCTGAGATAAAAGCTAATTAACCCTTTCAACCCAGTGTGCATAACTTTTGAGAGGAGAAAAAAATGGTAGTGGAAGAGCAGACGATATAAAGAGCAAAAAATCTGAAGCGAGGCCCAGTTGTAATTTAATCCAACAGCTCGATAGAGGAATTCACATAAGGAAAAACAGAATAAGTTGTTGTAGTATCATTCTACCATAACGCTATAAATGACACCCTGCCTATGAGCTCAACAGTTGCATTCTTTTACAACCACAAATCATATCTACAGTCATTTTGTGACTTGTTCTAAATGCACCTTAATGTTTGAAGACCTCTTTCAGGCTTACACTGAAGATAGGTGAATTGTTTGTTTGTTTAAAATTATATGCAAATATTTAACAATATGTCATTAGACCGAAACCCTAAAACTTTTAGCACAGTCTGCAGGCAAACAAACCAGGATGATTTTTTGGACATTTCGCCATTGACAGTATTAACTGAAATGATACCTTCCAGATCACCAGTGTTGAAAGGGTTAAAATTGGGGGTTTCTTTTGTTAAATTTTAAAGTTTCCCTTTGTTTTCAGAAATGACATCCATCATGAGAGTCATAGACCAGTCATCTATAATACTAGCACCTGTCTTGACCGGCCAGATATTGACATTTGCTTCTACGGAGATCGGTGGATTGTTTATTGCTGGCTGGAGTGCAGTATCATTGTTTGTACAGTATTTTTTCCTCTGGAAGGTGTATCAGCTTGTACCCTCTTTGAAAAACAAAAGAACTAAAAAAAAAAATCAAGGTATTCTGAAATGATGAAGTGCTAACTTCATTTACCAAACATTTAATATGCATTCTTCTCAGACGTGATAATCTCCCCCCAAAAATTCAGGGAACTTGAGGGTGATTTTCAGGATAATTCAGGAAAAATTCACAGCAGACCAGTTTTCAGGGAAAGTTGGAAAATTTTCAGCACTTCGGCCACCAAGGGCACCATGTTGCACCAAGTGGTTTATGAGCTAAAAAAATTGCTGATCCTTTTTAGCTCAACTTTGACGTAGTCAGATTTAAGGTTTTGTCATGGCCCATCATCCGTCTCGACGTCTGCCTGTCTGTCAACAATTCAATACGTCTCGGGCTAGAGGACCTATTTATGAACCGATCTTTATGAAACTTCTTGGGTACCTTTGTTATCACCGTGGGATGAGAACGATTTTTTTTGGGTGCGGTTCGAAATTCAAGCTGTCCTCCAGCAGCCATTTTGTACCAAATTAATGCAATCCGTTTTTTTTTTGTACAGAACTTCTGTATGAAAGTTCTGATTTGAATAAATTAATGTATGAATGTTTAGTAACATGGAATGCATTACATATAATACTTGTTTTTTTCTCATGCAGAAATTATGCAAATTAAATGAACTTTGATTTATTCAGTGCTGCTTATACACAGTTAGTACACATGTCAATGCAGCTCAGGCTAGGGGCTGTATTTATGAACCGATCGTCATGAAATTTCTTGGGTACCTTTGTTATCACCTTGGAACAAGAACGAGTATTTTTGGGTGTGGTCCAGAATTCAAGATGGCTGCCGGCGGCCATTTTGTACCGAAATTAGGCACAATTAGTTCTCCGTACAGAACTTCTATATGATGGTTTTGATTTGAATAAATTTTTGAATGAATGTTCAGTAACATGGAATACATCACATATAATATGTGTTTTTTCGAGTGCAGAAATTATGCAAATTGGATGAACTTTGATTTATTCAGTGCTACTTATACACAGTAAGTGCACATGTCAATACGGCTCAGGCTAGAGGCTGTATTTATGAACTGCTTTTCACGAAACTTCTTGGATACCCTTGTTATCACCTTGGAACAAGAATGAGTGTTTTTGGGTGTGGTACGAAATTCAAGATGGCTGCCAGAGGCCATTTTATACCGAAATTAGGTGCAATCAGATTTCTGTACAGAACTTCTATATGAAGGTTCTGATTTGAATACATTTTTGTATGACTGTTTATTAACATGGAGTACATCACAACATATCATACAGGTTTTTTTCTCATTCATAAATTATGCAAATTACTTTACCTGTAATTTTGTTACAGGCTACAGTCATTATTTATGTGCAGACCTTTACAATACTTGACATGTACCTTTGTTATCAGTTCATCACCTAGATGTGTGCCATTGCTGTACTAACTGGAGACTTTGGAGTTTAAACCATCACTGCAGTATTTTCGAATATGACCCTGTTTACCACATCTATAGCATATTGTACTAGTTTTAGACGTAAATTTCTGAGATTTCTGAAAATTTCCCTTTCTATCCTGTTGATTTGACCCATAATTATTTTTATGTTTTTTACAGGACCTATGATTTAAGTCTACTTTCACTGAGGTCTCCAGTCTAGTATCCCCTGAAGAATAACTGGGTCTCTCAGTAGTATCCCCTGAAGAATAACTGGGTCTCTCAGTAGTATCCCCTGAAGAATAACTGGGCCTCTCAGAATGAGCATGGCTAATTCCATGACTGTACCTCATTTGATATCTGTGTTGGAGTATTTCATCTATCCGTGTCAAAGTACATGCTTGATCTAAAGTTGTAGGTTATTTTTTCGTGCGTCTAAGTCTTGCATGGTGATCTGACAACCTATCGATAAAATAATCAATGAGTTGTTGCAGAACACCTTCATCTTTTACAATAGATTCCTTATAGGCATCTTTCTCCAGGTTTAACAGATGATCAATGAATGAAATCACTGATCTGTCCTACCCTGACGAATTTTTCTTAAGTGTGCAGACGCCATTGCATAATCAGTAACTTCTGCATATCCATGTTTCAAACTTCCCTGAACTGTTCAGATTCCCTCCATTCACCTGGCGGCCCAGTGTTTAGGCGATGGTGACTTTTTCTTTCTCTGTTTTTTTCTTCTCAGTTCAGCTGGCTTATATGGTTTTGGTGGAGGTTGGTGTGGTCTTATTTCCCCACCTCTGCTGTGGACCAATGCAGGCAGGCTGATTAAAGGTGCTACCACTGCCAGAGGTGGGCTTCATCTGATATTTGATGGTGAGCTGAACACAGCCACTCTCAACATGGATACCCCTGTTCAGAAGTGAGCTGGCGTTCAACACCATCAAAGTGTCCTTAATCTGTTTTGGCGGGAACTCCATGGATAATTAGGTGCTAATTATCTGATTGTGCAATCTGTATTAATAACCATGGAGTTTGTTGGATCTTGCTGTTTTGACATGACCAAGAGATTTGGGTTGCAATGTCAATAAAAATGATGATCCAAATAAGCAATCAACCACTTATACTCCACAATGGAGACTTGTAACAAATTACTATATCAAGGATATCTAGTATTTTTGAGTGGATACCGAAAATTATCTCATGAGAAACCGAGACAAATGTTAGATTTTCTTTTTATTATATGCTTTTTATAACAATCTGATCATTTCTATTGATTCTTCTGCTCATTTCAACCTTGAACTGATGCATGAAAGTAAACAGCACATTGGTATGTGGAAGTGATTTGATCGATACTCAGAACAGGGAGTGTCTTGCGATCTGGTTCAGCTGGCAAGTTTCATGCATCAATTCGAGATGAATATGTGTTGAATTATTGCAGGAAATGATCAGTATCAACTCAAAAACACTATCTTTTCGTTATACATTTTAGAACAAAATAATCATTTCCAGTGATGATTTGATTTGTATTCACCTTGAAGTGATGCTTTGAAAGCTGCCATTTTAATTGATACTGTGAAAATGAAAATCTTCACAGTGGGGGATACGATTTCTATCTTTCCGTATTTTTTTGGATAATCTATTATTCAGTGTATAATAAAGGTTGATATTACTTGCTAAACTGGAAGGAAATTGATACACAAGTGTTGTATTTCCTATTTTTCTTGTATCCGATGCATTGTATTGGGGTTTGTTTGGTGAGCAATAAAAATTTCCAATGCAGGGATTCAAAACCAATGCGTCGGTGCCTGAGAACCAAAACCTTTTTTTTTTACAAAACGTGCAACGCAATTACAATTTGAATCACTAGCAATAGCTGAAAATCATCCCCTGAGTTTCAATGTGTTCTATGTGCCAGTCGGCTCATAGAACACATTGGAACTCAGGGGATGAATTAGTAACACAGGTTCCCCTCGCAAATTTTGTTGGCGATAAAATGCATTCTTTTTATTCTTAGTTGTCAAATGAATTGCTGAGTGTCCATCTAATAATAGTTTTATAGACGTGAATGAGTGTAATAAACACAGAACAACACAAGCTTGCGAATGGGTTAATCAATATAGCATGAGTGGCAGTGCAGAAGGATAAAACGAGAGGTGCTAGGTGGCACAAGTGTTTCACGACAGCACAAGTGTTTCACATCTATAAAAACAATTATTAGATGGACACTCAGCAATTCATTTGACAACTATCAACAAAAAGAACGCATTTTATCGTGTGTCGTTCTGTGTATTTTTTGTTGTGTCTGATGGATTTTATTGGGGATTGTTCAGTAAGAAAAAAATTGAGATTCCAATAAAAATTTCCAATGCGGCGGGGGGGGGGGGGTTCAAAACCAATGTGGCGGTGCCTGAGAACCAAAACCTTGATTTTTTTACACAGATTATTCGTCATATTTCGGGACAATTATTTCAGCATCACAGAAATTGAGGTTTGTGAATCTTCCATGTTTTGGAAATAACCGCTCTGTGAAACAAGTTTTTTCCAAAAAAAAGTTGAACCATGAAATACGACTTCTCCTGATTTCTTGTTATCAAAGTCATCAAATGATACAATTTGATTCATTTTTCAAATTTTTCTCTAGCTCAGTTTGATATTTAATTTTAGTTAAAATGGTGTATTTGCAGGGTCCTAGCTGAGTTGTGTGAAATTGTCCAGGCCTCTAATAGATAAAACAGAATCACAGACACTCTTATATTTATTTTCAGAATTAACAATCCAGGACGTACCTCCATCACCAGAGAATGGCTCTTCTCCTACAGACGGTCCTGGTGGTTCTCATGGTAACGTAGCTGTGGTGGGAACCTCGTCTAAAAAATTAGTAACAGACGAAGACCATCATGGACCATCGAAACACAACTGTTGTTCAAGAATGTTTTCAACATTTATTTCTGCATACAAAGGCTGGCGTATCTACATTCACTATGATGAGGCAGTTGCAGGTTTTGGTTTGGCCCTTCTGTATATGACAGTACTCGGTTTTGGTAACATATCCATAGGTGAGTTAAAAGAATTTTTCACATATTTTTTTGTGATGAATTGACGGTAACATGGTCTGGGGTTTCAAGCATCGAGGTTGAACATACGCTCCGAGCCACAAACCTCAGACCATGTTACCACCAACTCATCACAATAACGTATATATTCCAATAAAACCTACTTTGTGAAACACAGGAGACTTATTTACTGAACTTATGATCATTAAAAGTTGCCTTGTTCAAGCCAACTTTAACGATCACATGTTTAATAAACGTTTCGTGTTCCCACGACGGCACTGGACAAATAATCAATAAGCTAGATAAACTCATTCCATCTCAGTACAAATCGTAAATCGGTTTGTAATTTAAACACTAATTCATCCAGAACACCGTCTGCTACACGTGTGAAAATTCTAGAAAAATTAAGCGTCTTGATATAGTCACTCCATTGAAGCAATTACGAATAGAACGACGTCATTTCAAATATTTCGTGTGGTGACGTCAGACGGTAACATATGCTACTAGAGGCGTAAATATAAAAGAAACTTTGCAAGCTCTCATCCAATCAGAGGGCGAGAATTTTACTCTTATTGAAACATTATAAGTTATTCTGTTTGTTGACAGGGGACATGGTCTCAGGTTCCCTGCATGAAATTTATATTCAACCGAGGCATCAGCCGATGTTGAATATATGTTTCATGCAGGGAACGTGAGACCATGTCCCCTGTCAACAAACAGAATAATGTATATGTCCCGTTCTTACACGAGTAAAATTGAATTGGAAGCGAATATTAGAAAGCAGACGTTGTTTGGGTAAGTTGTTAACTTTTATCATAACAGACTGGAGTGATTTCCCTTTATTCAATGTTTACTACGCAATCAACGGGGCAAGATGCTCTTGATTTGTTTCAGTTTATGTTGCAGTAAATTAATGAAAAGAGACCTCATAATCTAATCGGTTTCATAAATATTTACCCATGTTTACATAACTAATCTTTTTGTATGTAATAACGGTACTTTTGTGTGTATTTTACTTTAGTTAAATGTATTTGTCTCAGTTGATTAAACGTGAAAAAAAACAGTGCGATGAGCCGTTGCTCATGACAACAAGACACTTTCCTTGGCAGTGGACAAAAGAATCACTGACAGTAGACATATGCGCGTGCCCGGTGACATAAAATAAAATCAACGGGGCATTGACCAATCACTGCAAGGTATTGCAGTTGGTATCGGGACATAATATAATAACACTTTGGCCAACCGCTGATTTATCACGGTTCGCAGATAAGAAGGCCTTGGATACCTCTGTGCTCCCAACTGCCTCCCTGTTCCCACACCTCTTCTCTCCTCTCCCAACTCTGATAAACGTACTAACCCTCTCCTTTGTGTCACCCACTAACCACATGTCCTTCGTTCTCCTATCCAACGTCCCCGTTATACTCCCATTGAATCTTATTCTGTGAGATTGGTATTTTGGACATTCTAGTAGAAAGTGTTTCAGGGTCACTGCCAAGCCAGAAAATAAGCAGACTGTCACCTGCAAAATGAGGTCCCCAGAGGGTGAATTTAGTGATGCTACCCTGCATAGCAGGGTAGCATCACTATATTTACCCTCTGTGAACCCCAGTCTGAATCAGGGTCACAAAACTAAACAGAAAGAGGTACCCAGAGGATCAATTGGCCCACTCTGTGGGATAGCATCATCAAATTCACCCTCTGGGGACCTCATTCTACAAATGTCAGACTGTTTATTTTCAGGCCTGGTCACCCACTGTGTGGGATAGCATCATCAAATTCACCCTCTGGGGATCTCATTCTACAAATGTCAGACTGTTTATTTTCAGGCCTGGTCACCGCCACCCCTAAATTACAAATCCAGCACTCATTTTAACTGTTTTTTCCAGGTCATGACAGCCTTGTACTGGTTAATATGTTTCCGCTACATTAGGTAAAGGGCTAAATCGACTTAATTCTTTTCACGTGAATCTCCTAGCAGACGTGCAGCGAGAATCTGTATGGATTCTGCAGGGACGTGGCGACGTGGCGGGGGGGGGGGGGGGCGTGCCCCCAACCCCCCTCCCCCACCCCAACCCTCTAATACTGGCCAAAATTTCCTATAGTTGGAAATTCGGAGGGCAAGTCATGAGTAGTTGGAAATTCCATCTATCTGGATTTTTAGGTGATGCTAATGTCTCCTTTACTTCCCAAAATTCCTACTCGGGTTCAAATCGGCATAAATTCCAACTGTTACTATTTACAACTACAGTGTACGTAATATCGAGCTTCATAAGTATGCATGATGTCAATCGGTACGAGATTTCTATAGTACGTTACTTATCGTAATAAAAAAAAAAATCATCGAAATGCACTTAAAGAAAATCACATCATGCACCTGAGTTAATTCCATCACCCACAGTTACAAAATGATGAAACATCGAAAACTGATGTTTGCTGCATTAGATCTGATTTAATGTTAGGACAGTGTGAATTGCTCAAAGTTCTCAGCTTGAGCATTTGTTTAGCACATATTCAATCCCCAGAATAATCCCAAATAATAATAACCTGATAATTCCGGGGGTGGGGGGGGGGGGGGCAGGCAAACAATTACAGATACAAGGTGGAAATTTTTTACATATTCAATTTTTGGGACCCACCACCCCCGCAATGCAAATGTTTGCCAGTCATGTCTTGGACACACACCCCTCCCGCACAGTTTTTCCTCAAAGACAATTGGGGACCCACCCCCAATTTATAAAATCTGTTTAACGAAGTATTCAAATTACTTAAATCAAAAAAATCAGCATCAGACCCCAGGTAACCACTGGAACCTAGGGGGCACGGTGGCTCAGTAGGTAGAGATGCAGGCTGCAAGCTGAGAGGTTCTCGGTTTGAATCCCACCTGCGGCAACTTGTCTTCAACCAGTGCTAACCCAGCTTGTGTGGAGTTAGTATGTTGGGGAGCTGACAGTTGCTCGCCATTGCTCGATGGTTCTCTCCAGGTACTCTGGGTTCCTCCACCCGTAAAACTGTCACGGTCATGATTAGCTATTGTGCAGAAATATGTGACCTTAAACCCCAATAAGTAAATAAATAAATAAATATAACCGCTGGAACCCGCTTCCACCAACTGAATTGCAGATATGCACCCATTCATGTTCCAAGCAACACAACCCTTACCCTGATGAACAACATGTCTATACTGTTCAGACACCGGTCGAATCCCACCACCAAGAAGCCTTGCCCAAAATATATTGTTCCCACCTGGATATCTTCAGCGGTCCACAAGAAATAGTTATTTTCATTTCATTACTTTTCGGTTAAATGTTTAGTTTGTACAGCTGGTCTGAGAGAGACCTAAATACTGAAGTTCTTTGACCCATGCCAGGGTGGCTTATCTGCGATGAATTGCCTCTTATTTATTTTTTTTATGTTAGTGTCACTAGAATCATATTTACCTTGTAATTATACACGTTTTCCACAATCAAGATTTTTATTCTATCAATCTTTCCAATTATTCCACACATGGAAGCACACTAGACCAATGGCATAAGGCACCCTGAGGCTTACAGAAGAATCAAACAATAGAAGCTACAAAGCACTAATAAGAGGCAGACTGCCGTAGTAGAAATATGAAGGAGTGAAAATCATGACCAAATGGCTAGGAATCACTTTTTTGTTTTGCAAATTTTTGCCAGACCCAGAACAGGACCCACCCCCAAATGAAGTGTAAAACATGGGGGAAAAATTCTAACATGGAGCCCCCAACACATTATCAATGCTCTATTCTGTTCTTAGTTATGAATCTAAGCACTTGAATTCACTTTGGTTGTAATTACTTGTCTGTAAAATGATATTTGGCAAAAATGGCATGACACCGACAAAAACTGCACTTTGAGGCTCGGACCTACCCACCCACCCACCCGGACCTTGTATCCTGGCATTTTTTTGCGCCCCCCCCCCCCTGATTTTTCTATCATAAATGTGTTGCAATTTCAGTTACTAGAATCAATTTTATGTCTCTTTCATGGCTTCATTTTCAAAATGTTTCTCGGTTGCGAATTTCAACTAGGAGAGGGACCCTGAGGGGGGTTGCCCCTCCCTGTCCCCCTCCCTAGTTGGAAATTCACTACCCTATACCCCCATCTAGCCACATCCCTGGGATTCTTGCTGTTTTTGTTTCACGAATCTTTGCGTGAATCGATTCTCGGATTCTCCACACCAGTGACGGCGCAATGGAGGGGTATGTAGGGGTACTTACCCCTCCACATTTTTCTCCAAGTGTAGTAAAACAATACTATCATTTTAATTTTTGTTGTATTGAACGTTGCGGTGTAATGGTGTAACCCTAACCCTAACCCTAACCCTAATCCCATATTCCCCAGTGCACTAAATCAGAGAAGTTTTGAAATTATGATTTCCCCCCCCCCCCCCCCCCCGTCCCCCCACACACACGCTACCTGCAAACAACAAACAAGAGTCGAGGGTCCAAATTGCAACAAGGCATGCCACGTTTAAACGTACTGAAACATAGCGCATAAGAGTATTCATATCATCTTTATTTATTTATTTATTTATTTATTTATTTATTTATTTATTTATTTATTGGTGTTTAAGGTCACATATTTATGAACAATGGCTAATCGTGACCGTGACAGTTTTATGGGTGGAGGAAACCAGAGTACCCGGAGAAACGACCGAGCATCGACGAGCAACTATCAGCTCCTCAACATTCTAACTCTGTTCAAGCACCGCTCAAGCAGGGTTACAGCGGTTGAAGACATGTGTACCATCGACATGCGGTACGCCTTAGTACAAGGCGTCATCGTGCCCCCATGTAGGCATCCGGGATAAAGCGCCTTGGCCAAGGACACAATGCGGGGTGTCCCGGGCGGTGATCGAATGTGGGACCTCTGGCATAGAAGTCCAACAGGCTACCACAAAGCAACCGCGCTCCCGCTTCATTTACTTAATCGTGGTATAAATGCAGAAATTGGCTCAGGTTTACTACAGGGTACCAAGCCGAGATTTAATTTACAGAATGAGGTACCCAGAGGATAAATTTGCCAATGCTTTCCCATACGGTGCGCTAGAATACCCAATTTATCCTCCATGAACCTCTTTCTGTTTAGGCCTTGATTCATACCGAGGTTCACAGGGTAAATTTAGTAATGCTAGCCTGCTGCGACTCACAATTTTTTATGCGCCTGGCCTCTTTGATGAGGGGGATTATTTTACCACCATGTCCATCGTCCGGCGCCGTCAGTCCGTTAACTTTTTGTATTCCGTCAATTAACTAAAGTTCTACCAAACGTATCTTTACCAAACTTCATATGTGGGTTAGGTATGATAAGTGGAAGAAGCTTATTTATTTTGACCATGATGTGCCAAAAGTCAAGGTCACAGTGACCTCCAATGTTAAATAGACTTGAAATTGGTTTCCGCTCTATAACTAAAGTTCTGTTACCAAGCCTCAACAGGGACTTACAAAAAGTGAATGTAGGAATATTTGACAATTCAGACGGTTTCGTTATTCAACGTTTGGTTCGTTTTTTTTATTTTCGGAATTCCCATGATATCGGTATTAAGGATCTGCAACTCACAATTTTTATACGCCTGGCCTCTTTGAGGAGGGGGGGATTATGTTATCATCATGTCCGTCGTCTGGCGTCCGTTGCCGTCCGTCCGTTAACTTTTTGCATTCCGTCAATTAACTGAAGTTCTACCAACCGGAACTTTACCAAACTTCATATGTGGGGTAGGTATGATGAGTGGACGAAGCTTATTTATTGTGAACATGATGTGCCAAAGGTCAAGGTCACAGTGATCTCCAATGTTAAATGCAATTGAAATTGGTTACTGCTCTATAACTAAAGTTCTGCAAGACTGATCTTGTTTTTGTGTAATTCTATCCATGATATTGCAGGAGGGGGCCTATGCCACGCTTCGCGTTGCTCTTGTTTTTTGAATCGAATCTCGAATCGTATCTTGTCTCTGAAATCGATCTCAAATCGAATCTTAATAGAAAAGTTATTTTATATTGCACCAAACAGAAGTTACGGATCACTCTGACGACCCTCACAAGACTGACGGAACACCTTAGCGGCAATAAATTAATATTCCCTGTAGTACCGTCTCTGAAACAGCTGGGCCTATTATCCATAGTTTTAATTTTTGAAGGCTTAACTTGTTACTATTCACGTTCAAAAACTAAAACTATGGATAATGATCTGGACAAAATTCACTACCTGCATATCAACTAACCATTGTCAATTAATTACTCAGTTAAATATGAATTGAGCCTACATGATTTTAACGCAACTTATCCAATTTTTGTTGCTTACGCAACAAATTGAAGTTAGTATGAGAGATCCGAAAAAAGTCGAATCTTCAGACTGATTCGGGGCGATCCCGAAGCAAACGAATGGTATCAATATCGAATCGAATCTCAAATATTCACAGGGCCCTAACCGTTGTCGGTTCTGTTTTTCGGCATATTGTCCATCTCTACTCGAGTGAACTTTTTTGGCTCTCTGATGCTTCTGACACTCTTGGCGATGATGACCCTCGCGAAACACTTAAAAACTCCAACTCATGTTGATGTTTCCACGTACTCTAAATTCATTGTGTTATTTCTTAAAATACAGTGTACAGTGATGGAAATAACTTGCATGATACAGCTCCAATGATGGGGTCATATGCCTGTATGTTTTAGGCTGAGGGTTAAATTCATGTGCTTTGGGTTTTTTGTCTTATCAGCAGTAACATCATTCTCAAAATCACTTCAAGGTAGCCAAAGAGCCAAAAAGACTCCTCAGATCCATTTGTGAGGCTGCTTTTTCCGTCCATGGACTACCACAGGAGACGAATATGGATCCCTTTTCTAACGGCCATTTGACATGATTTTTCCTTATTCCCAAATCCAGATTTCCCAATCTCAGTCCCAACTCAAACAAAAAATTAATGCATAATTGGTGCCCTGAACTGAGTAGTCTTAAGGCCTCAGAAAATCGTCGGTTTTCTGAGGCCTTGTGAGCACTCAGTTCAGAATACCAGTTATGCATTAAATTTAAATCTGCGAACAAAGCTTAAAAAATAGTACATTATAATTACAGTTTAATAGAGACTACAGAGACTGGGTGAACATGATTTCATGTGACTGTTTGTTATAAAACTTACTTGCAGTATACATACAGTTGCTAAGGTATTGGCCTTAATATTCTCTGTTCAGTTTGAATGGAAAATTTCTAAGTCTTTGTATATGTTTCTTCACCTCCAAAACAAATTCCCAATTGGAGCCCCCATGATGCAAATTTTCACATTTTCATGGGACACGGACAATGTTCCAAAGAGGGCCGAAGAATCCCTGCCTGGGGTTTCCACCCTTGCTCCCCCACTTTCTCGTTGGCCCAGGTTGTAGCCTGTTTATTTTAATATTGATCACCACAAGTGCATTTATTTTTTTTTCAGCTTATGGTTATACTCAAGGTCTGTCAGCCGCAGCTGTGAGTGGTATGTTGGCTGGAGCAGGAGTTTTCGGCATGATTGGATCAGTTGCATATCCATTCATCAGAAAGGTTGTTGGCTTGGAAAGAACAGGAATCTTTGCTCTGACAGCGCAGATATCCTTTTTATCCCTTTGTGCTGTGTCTATATGGATGCCTGGTAGTTCTTTTGATCCATATTATTTCTCCAATAAAAAGAATCCAGTGACAACTTCTACCCCACAAGTCCCGAGTTCCAATTTGACTTAGGTTGATAATTCAACATTGATGTACAATTTCACAGAAGTTAATAGTAGCTGTGATACAGATGAATGCATTACTGAACAACCAAATGTTTCTGTTCTTATGTTGTTTGCTGGAATGATTCTTTCAAGGTTTGGTAAGTGGATTTAAGGATATATATATTGGGCTGTTAGAAGGCAAAACTGATTTTTTTATGAGGAAGAATATTCATCTAATTTCAAGGTGGACAAAGCGAATTTTACTGATCTGAGGCTACTTCTTAGCGACGAGTCGCTTGGTTGACTGGTCTCTCTAAGAATTGGAACAGCATACATGTACATTCAAACAACAGATCTTAGCTAATGAACAGGCTTTTAAATTTGTCCTAATTCAAGAGAGTTGTTTTGATTCCCGCGAGCATTCGACAATGCGAATATTCGTATTTAACAAGTGAATGAAAATATTTACAATGTTGAATGCGAATATTTGCAAACCAGAATGGGAATATTCGCAATGTTAAATGCGAATATTCGCAATGTTAAATGCGAACGCTACACATGTTGGCCCCAATGGGTTGAATGCGAATATTCCCAATGGTAAATGACAGGAACATGATACATCATAACGTCATTATATAGGATGGGTGTTCAGTAAATGTGTGCCTCGGGGCTGCAAGTTGAAAATATTGATTGGTCTACCTCAAATAATGAATATTGACTCTTCTAATTGCTGCATTTAGACTGACATGGAAGATGCCACCAGAGTTCAATGGGTTAAGGGCCTAGTTCCAATTTCGGTGAGTTTCTTATATGTACACATAGAACACATGTTCCAACATACGTAACAGGCTTTTGGTGGCCTTGCTGATGGAAGTTACAGTGGTTCTTAGTGAAGTCTTGGTTGCAAGTACAGGCAGCCGAGAATACAATGGACACCGCACCCAGCCATGTCAAAGTTTTTTCTTTTTATAAGGGAGCTGAAAATAAGTGGAATTTTGTTTATTTATTTATTTAATTATTTATTGGGGTTTAAATACACTGCTGAAAGTGTCGTTAAACCCAATAAATAAATAAATAAATAAATAAATAAATAAATAAATAAATAAATAAATATTTGAATGAAGGTTTTTGTGAACATCTATGGGTGAGTTTCAGGCCTGTACAAATTACAAGTTCAGGCAACCCGAAAATGGGTGGTTACCTTATTTCTTTTCAGGCAAGCTTTTTTCTGATTTTCGAGCATGAGAAAGTTATCATGATGCTGATATATTTAACAATATGAGCATGAAGGTGGAGATGAGAATACTGCAGCTTCTCTCACGAGAATCTCCCATCCTTCGATAAGCTGCTTTAATGTAAGACCTTGTCAGAAAGGGCTCTGATAAAAGGGCGAGTGATGCTTTCCTGGTCAACGAAGGAGAATGCCATTCCCCTTCATTTTTCCTGTCATATGAGAGGTATAGAATATACCCATAGTAACTTGGTGTACCAAGTGTTCACCACGAGTTGCGAAGTGGTGTTAACCGTGAGCCTTTGGCGCACTTCACCACGAGAGGTGAACATTTGGTACACCAAGTTACTATGGGTATATTCTAAAATTTGTGTCATAGGCTTGGGTGGGCGGTACTTTATCGTCTAAACGAAATAGAAAACGAAACGCGCATTATGTGGCCTTTTTCATTTTAAAAACATAATTTATTTATTTATTGGTGTTTAAGGTGCACAATGGCTAATCGTGACCATGACAGTTTTACGGGTGGAGGAAGCTTTAGTACCCGAAGAGAACCACCGAACATCTACGAGCAACTGTCAACTCCTCAACATTCTAACTCTGTACAAGCAGGGTTACAGCGGTTGAAGACATGTGCACCATCGACGTGCAGTATGCCTTTGCACACGGCGTCATCGTGCATGTAGGCAACCGGGATAAAGTGCTTTGCCCAAGGACACAACGCGTGTCGTCCCGGACGGGGATCGAACTCGGGATCTCTATCATAGAAGTGAAACATTCTACCACTGAGCCACCGCGCTCCCAATAATAAAATAGTAACACACTATTTCGAGTTATTGATGCTTTATTAACATGAGACAACGTATGTTTGTTAATTTTTGGTATCTTATGAGGTAAACTTACTAAACACGTAATAAATAATTGCCGGTTTCATTTCACTCTTCACGAGTGATAAATCTAGACAAGTTTGCATCGAAGGCGAGGTCACCAAAGGACAACTTGGATGTAGTTTCACTGTAGGTGTAAATTTTAACTATTGAAATATCATTGCTGGCGTGTTCACAACGGTTGGTGTAAAGGGCTAAAATTTACTCCATAGGTGTTTTATATAGAGTAGAATTGCCAAACGAAGGTATTCCTTGATCTTGATGAATATTCAACATACTGTTTAGCTAGCAAGAGGAAGGAATGCGTGCTGTCACCGTCTTCCTAGTTGCATTTAACCTATTTTAATTATCAGCTAGAGAATTGTAATTTGTTGGACAAATTACGGAGCTTTCAACAACTTTTTAATGTGAAAAGGCAGACTGCATGTAGCAAAGCAATTTGTTTGAAATTTACCCATTCCAAAATGATAGAAAAAAATACCCAAAGTTGGCCATTTTGTCATTTTCAAATGATACTCTTTTTATAGCCATCAGTGTCCCTGGGAGTTAAATGTGAGACTAAGACATGAACAGCAATGTTCCACTATATGTACAAAACATTTTTCGGCGAACAGTTAGTTACTTTGCTAGCCATTTCAGCGGAAATAAAGTTGTGTGGGTTTGGATTTAATGACAGGAGAAATGAGTATGCATGTAGAATGCAGTAAAATTCATGAAAATGAAAAGTTTTTTTCTGTCAAAACATATGTTGGATTATGTGTGACACCAAACCTTATCACAAAAAATTAGTTTCCCTATAACATACAATCCACATAAGCAAAGCAAAATAGACTATTTCCCGGGAAACTGGGTACAGAAAAGAACGAAAGTAATCGGAAAATAAATTTTGTCTGACGGTACTCATTTTGTACAGCCAAAACTGGTGTTGGATAAAGCGGGACTCAAAAACCTATAACACAAAATTTGTTCGCCATTGACATTTGATGCAGTTATGGAAAGCACAATGAGCTATTTCTTTCTTGTTTCTGGACAAATGAGTTCTGAAATTTGCAAAATTCACTAAAAATCCATTTTTTCTGACAGTACTATTCGTTAAGTGGCCAAAGCATATGTTTGGTTAAACCCCAGAGCATAACTTATCAAGCATCTCTACATATAGCAAAGCAAAGTGTTTGAAATTAACCCTTTCCAAAATGTTAGAAACAAGCAACCAAAGTTGGCTACGTTTGCCATTTTCAAATGGTACTCTCATTCTCGCCATCATTGTGCTTGAGAGTTAAATCTGAAGTTAAAAGTAAACAGTAACGTTCCTCTGTAATCATTGTTGCATCTATCCTTAACAAAATAATTGCTACAATAGCCTTGAAGTTAGACAAATTTGCCCATGAAGTTAGTCAAATTTGAAATTCATATCAGATTTGGCCAGTAGGGTTTAATTTTGAAATATTTGTGTGGTGATTTTGGTGTATCATATTATGCACTAAATGTTTGGAAAATTTGAGCCAGATAACATCAATCACAGAGTGGGTGTTTGAAAGAGACATGGGGGAATCTTGAATATTGGTATTTCATTGAACATGTACAAGTTGGAGGTACTCCAATTCAAAGCCTGACAACTGGGTGAGGGTTTAAACTTTGAATAAAACATATAACAGCAAAATTGTTCCTGGATGAATGCCCTATTTTTTCATGGGAAACGTTTTCAGAAAATATGGCTCCAGTGCTGCGACATCGCATGTAAAATTTGACGAATAACAATTATTCCGATAGAACCCTTATGAGACGTCACAAATCTGCCGAGGGTTAAACTTTTAATAATAACAAATAAAACAAAATTTGTCATACTTTGACTGCTGCGTGCAGCCATATAAAACATTCAAAGCTCAATCAATTAGAAATGGAGTAAATTGTCACTTAAACTTATCAAATTCTGAAAAATGGGAAGTTTTTTTGTACGGTACCTGCTTTTATGCAACCAGAATAGGCATAAGGTTAAACTTTACAACCAAACTTACGAGAGCAAATATGCTCGGTAGTCAGTTGTAAATGCGGTCATGCAAAGTGTTTGAAGTTAACCCTTTTCAAAATGATGGAAAAAGCAACCAAAATTGTGTTTGGTGGTTAAATCTGAGATTAGAAAGTAACCAATAACCTTCTTCTGCAATCATTGTTGCATCTATCCATACCAAAATAATTGTTACAACAACCTTGCAAGTAGAGAAATTTGCCCTTGAATTTGGTCAACTTTGAAGACAAAACTGCTATATTCATGTCGTTTTTGACCAATATGGGTTAATTTTGAAATATTTGTGTATTGATTTTGGTGTATCATTTTATGTTCTAATAGTTTGTAAAATTTGAGTCAGATAACTGTAAACAATTTTGATACTTGAAAAATTGTGAAATTTTGATGGTTTTGGCAGAAAATTTTGAGAATAAACGTTTTCACGAATATGACGATACCTCATTTCACTAGATATTGTGACAGTAAATAAATAAGTTTGCCAAATTTGGTTGAAATCGTACAGCTTGTTTTTGAGCTATGTTGGAGAAATTTTGATGGTTTTGGCAGAATATTTTGAAAATACGCGTATTCGCAGATGTGGCGAAACCTCACTTAACTAGATTCCATGACATTATATAAGTATGCCAAATTTGGTCGAAATTGTACGGCCTATATTTGAGCTGTGCAACGGGCAAAATTGAGAGAAGAAAAAAAATAAAAAAAAAAAAAAATAATTGAGAAGAATCATTTTTGAAAACGAAGAATAACAAGAGTCTTTCCCAAACTGGGTTTGGAAAAGACTAAACATAGGTTTATAACAATTCGGCATAGCTCAGTACATATAACATTTTACAAAAAATGAGGTTCCCAGAGGGTGAATTTGGTGATTCTACCCTGCACAGCACGGTAGCATAACTACAAAAACCCTCTGTGCACGTCAACCCGAATCAAGGTCTTAAACATAAACAGAAAGAGGTACCCAGAGGATAAACTGACCCACTGTATGGGATAGCATCAGCAAATTCATCATCTGGGGACCTCATTCTGCAAATGACAGATTGTTTATTTTCAGGCTTGAATATCAATAACATTAAATACATTTATAATTAAATCTTGAGATTAAAAAGTAAACAGTAATTTTCTTCTACGATCATTGTTGCAGCTATCCATACTAACATAATTGCTACAACAACCTTGCAATTAGAGGAAATGAGTACAGATGTCTGCAAAATTCACTGAAAATCTTCTTTTTTTTCTGACAGTACTATTCTTTACATGACCAAAGCTTATGTTGTGTTAAGCCCCAAAGCATAAATTACAGCTGAGGATTTGTTCATTAGGCATCTCTTATTTACTTTCCAAACTGTAGTAATGTATAAAGGTCAGGCATAAATACACAAAATGATGTCACGAAAGTGGTATCCTTGATAAGTTGCGGGTGCATTTTTGGTTCGTACACTGCAAAAAATATAGGTTCTCTTTAGAACCAAAACTGGTTCTAATCTTGTCCCTGAGATGGAACCAGTTCTGTTTAAACAGTATTTATTTCAATTTTGGTTCAAAAGAGAACCTATATTTTTTGCAGTGTAACTCAGTCATATCTCACCGGAGCGACTTTTCCAGGTTCTTGTCATAAAACGGAGGGAGAGTGAATCGTCCTGATTACCTGACTATCAGAGTAATGAAACTCATCTTAGGGTTCCTGTGGAGCCTTGGATTCAAGGAACAAGCCTGAATTTGACTAAGGGTCATTCAAGGCCTTGGAGTCCTGAAAAATATGTCAGGAGGACTTGAAAAGCCCTGAATATTCACGAAACAAAAATGCTGGCGAAGTAGGTAATCACAACTATATTGCTTTAGAGATGATGAAGGCCGAGGCCCAACTAGGATCTCCGTTCATTACTCCCTCCTCCCACTTCCCTTGTCGGAGGAGGGGGTAATGACGGAAGGTGCATGTTAGAACTATTGAAGGCAGGGCCTTGCAAATCCTTGAATTTGGTTATTTTTGTGTCTTGAAAAATGCTGAAATATATATTGAGAAAGGCCTCGATAGCCTTGAATTTTCAGTCCTTGTCTACAGGTGCCCTGCCTCATTCCCCTACGTCACGCTTTATCATTAGAAAGTAGACCATGGTTCCGGAAGAACCAACAAATCAATATCAAAGGCATTTTGAGTATATGTTTGTTTGAGTACCAGTAAAGTATATAGGCGATTGGAAAATTGGCCACTGTTTTGCTCTTAGGGCAAACAACTGGCGTTCGAAAATTAAATTTTGTTTTAGTGTGAGGTGAGTTGTCGCTCTTGAGTGCTATCGCTCCTGCAAGGTTTACTTTTTGCGAGTAGATAACAGCGAGCCTCGGTTCCACCTAGTGAGGACCAATACCTACGAATCGGCTGAAATAGCATCATGATTTACGAATTGTGCAATAGAAAGTTTTTAACCCTTTCCTTAACGAATCGCCCGCATCCGCCCGCGTAATATGCAAATTCAGCAGTTGAAAAAATATTAGTTTTCAAAAAATTCCAACAAAACCATATCATGTGACCCCTCGTTGGAGCGAGCTCGTCGAGCTCGTTCCAACGAGGGGTCACATGATATGGTTTTGTTGAAATTTTTTGAAAAATTAAAAAAAAATATATTTAAAATAATAAATTTTGATAGCATCTGCATTGGGTAAAGGGTTAAAAACATTCAACAAAACCGTATCATGTGACTCCCTCATTGGAACGATCTCATCGAGCTCGTTCCAATGAGGGGTCACATGACATGATTTTGCTTGAGGATTGGATAAAAAAAAACTACTAATTTTGATATCATGTCTTTTCTGTAAAGGGCTAAAATATGTTAGCGGGTACTAGGTCAAATAAAACAATGCGTGTATGAAAATGTGAACAATACTCCATAGATTATGAGCTGTAACTAATCAAACATAATTTTCTGAGGATTGGTACTCTCTACGGGCGATACGGGAATTGGTAAAATTTAACAAAAAGAGCCTTTATTGTGCATTCATTGACTTCTCAAAAGCATTTGATACGGTTTGGCGGTCAGGACTATGGAAAAAACTTTTAAGTTTAAATATAAACGGAAAGGTACTGCAAATAATCCGAAATATGTACAATAATATAAAATCAACAGTCGCGATTGGAGGCGTGCATTCAAAATTCTTCTCCAGCACAACAGGGGTGAGGCAGGGTGAAAATTTATCTCCAGTACTATTTGCAATTTATCTGAATGATTTGGAAAAATACTTGTTCGAAAGTAACTGCGGTGGGGTCCGTATAGACTTCCGCCCAGCCCTAGTAGACGATATGCAAGTATACCTACAGCTCTTGGTACTCTTATATGCCGATGATACGACTCTTCTTTCCAGTTCATGCAAAGATTTGCAAAATACTTTAGACACCTTTGATACATACTGCAAAGAATGGAAATTGGAGGTCAATATAAAAAAATCCAAAATTCTAAAATTTGACACTAGCACCAAGCCAAATGAAAAATTTTATTTGTGTGATACTCCGATTGAAACCGTTAAGGAGTTTAAATATCTTGGCGTTACATTTTCAAAAACAGGAAAATTCTCCTCAGAGATAGCCAACCGCTGCACTGAAGCTAAAAAAGCCATGTATGCAATAATAAATAAGGCGCGAAAAACGCAACTTCCCATCGACATTATATTAGAAATCTATGAGAAAGCTATAATACCTATTCTATTATATGGAAGCGAAGTGTGGGGGTGTGAAAATTATACTGCGATCGAAAAACTCGAACTCTGGTTTCTAAAATTCATTTTTAAACTTAAAAAGACAACTGGTAATAATTTTATATACGGTGAACTTGGGCTTATTCCTATAGGGGTTAAAATCAAAACTCGGTGTCTGAACTTTTGGGCGAAAACCATATCTAGTAAAGAAAATAAAATCTCCACTATTCTATATGGAATCTTACATAGCTATCACACTGAAGGCTTATTCTCCAGCCCCTGGATTAAATCTATTTCCTCACTTTTGCATAACATTGGTATGGGTCATATCTGGAATGAACAAAACGTGATAAACCCTAAATATTTTGATTCCCAAATAAAAGAAAGGCTGAAAGATGTGTTCCTACAGGAATGGAGAGCTGGAATTGATAATTCAAGTAAATATATATTCTATAGAGCCATAAAAACAGATTTTGGACTTGAGGATTACCTGAGAAAACTACCCCCGTCTTTGGCAACTACCCTTCTACAGTTTAGAGTTAGGAACCATCGGCTCCCTGTTGAAACTGGAAGCTGGGCGGGAGTAGAACTCCAACAAAGAAAATGCATCTTATGTGAATGTGATGTAGGTGATGAATACCAATTTTTATTAGTTTGCAGAAACCTAAGTGACTTGCGAAAAGAATATATTAAACCTTATTATTGGAGATATCCCAGTATGTACAAACTCCAAAACCTATTCTCAAACTCTAGTATCGTTCAAGCACGTAAGCTGGCAAAATTCATTTCCAAAATCACCCTTATCGTAAAAACTTCTCGCGGCTAAACCCGAGTGCATTTGGCGAGGCTTGAACAAGTCGGTATAAAATATTGTCACACTCTTGTCGTCGATCATGATTCAAACTATACCCAAATAGACAAAGCAACCAACAATATAAACTATGGTTACGGGAGAGTACTCAATATTGAGATTCGCTGCCTGGCGGTAGCGGATTCTTGCTCACCCACTATATATGTGTATATATATGGGTGTATGTGTGTGTATGTATATGTGTATATATAACCCTAAAGAAACATGTAGGTATATGCGTATGTGTATATGTGTGTGTACCCAATTAGATTTAGGAATTTGAGTATAAAACCAGTGGTGTGGATCAGACCCATGAAACCCTACACACTAGCGGGGGGGGGGGGGGGGGGGGGGGTTGGTTGGAGGTGTTCAAAAGTTACATACTCATTATTATGATTGCAAGATTGAAGGAATGCAACAGATGCCTAGATGGAATGCTCGCCACTCCATCTAGACATCTGTCTCACTACACGGAGAAAAAATAACGATATCCCAGGCTTTTACACGCATTTAATATCACAATTACAAGGACTTTAAATAATTATAACCTTAATATACACATATGCATGGAGTGTGTGTGTACGCGACGCGCGAGTGCGTGTGAGTGTGTGTACCTATGAGCGTATGCTGGGGAAAAGTTTCATCGGCGAATCAGCGGATTCTAACCTGATTACTATACAAAATGTTCCCAAAAATTCATAACGAAATGGCCTTACCGGCCACTCCTTTGTGAATCTATGGAAATGATTTGTATCTTCAGGTAAACAATTGTAGCAACATTACTGTGTTCAAGGTACAGTCTTTGATATTTATTAAAAATCCCGGATAGATAAATTAAATTGCGCCTTTTCTCTGATGATTCTGTCTGTATAAGCATGTCCATATTTGAATGAGCAAGTGTACCTAAAAGTGTTATAGTGTAAACATCAACGCAGTCAAAGTACTACGCATTGAACATCTAGCATTCCTATGCTCCTCCTTGCAGCAAAGGACGCACAGTTTACACCTTTCGACCGTAAGGGCAATTGCTCTTACCTCATTTCGCCTGGCGCTGTCTGCAAGAGGGTCGATTTAGGGGTCAATGCTACGTGTCGTTGAAGGGGGACGTATTTTGCAAGTAGACACATAACTGCATAGGGGCAACTATTATATTAGTATACTTCTTGCAAATATATGTCTGTGCTGATAGGTTTGCTGCTGCAGGTCACAGCAAGCACACCTTCGTGGCACAAAATCTGCCACACACCACAATCTGCGCGAACATACACGTATATGTACGCGCGACTTTGGTGTGTTTGCTGCGCCGAGTATTAGTAAAGAGTAAAATGCAAATCGCAACATAAACAGACTGATAGCGAAAACTGGTGCATTTTAGCTAATGCTATAGCGCTGGCGATCCCCTTGTGCGCGTGCGTGTGTGTGTGTGTGTGTGTGTGTGTGTGTGTGTGTGTGTGTGTGTGTGTGTGTGTGTGTGTGTGTGTGTGTGTGTGTGTGTGTGTGTGTGTGTGTGTGTGTACGTGCGCGTAACCGGATACTTGCTTAAGTGTACAATGGCGCAAGAAAAATCATACCTCATATTGTCTAATATCTCCTTACGGACATGTTTTATATCTTGTTTATTTATAAAATATCTATGCAACTGTACTCCATGTCAATGGAACAAAGTTGATCAATAAATCAATCAATCAATCAATCAAAACAATATAATTTTGCGGAAGCCCATTGGGGCCAGCATGTGTAGTGGGAGCATTGCGAATATTCGCATTCACATTGCGAATATTCGCATTCAGCCCACTGGAGCCAACAAGTTTAGTGGGGGCATTGCGAATATTCGCATTCAGCCCACTGGAGCCAACAAGTTTAGTGGGAGCATAGCGAATATTCGCATTCAACTTTGCGAATATTCGCATTCAATTCTCAATATTCGCAATGCATTGCGAATATTTGTATTCAACATTGCGAATATTCGCAATGCATTGTGAAAATTCGGAATGGAATGCGAATATTCACAATGCAGAATGCGAATATTCGCAATGTTTAATGCGAATATTCGCAATGTTAGATGCGAATAATCGCAATGTTGAATGCGAATATTTGCAATGTTGAATGCGAATATTCGCATTCCCCCTCTAAACATGTTGGGCCCAGTGGGCTTACTTATAATTCGAAGATTCTTAATCCTACTCGCCCTGTTTTCACTCATGCAATCTGTGGCGACTTATCTGATTTATGATTGTTCTATTCCTTCGTCCAAAAATTGAGAAATATACTATTAAAAATAGTAGGAGATATCCAAACTGATCTTAATATTTTCGGAAAATGGTACTGGATACGCGTGATTGAACACATCAATATGTTACCAAGTTCAGTGTGGATCATGAATGTCACCGGCCCACGAAAACTTCGTGCAGATTTTTCGCACGAGCGCCACGTTAAATGTCTGTGGGGTTCGTTTTGAAATTTTCATTTGTACTGGACGGGCTTTTTCGGAGGTCTCATCGTTCTTTTCATGGTATAAACTCGTTCATCAATAGTTTCTGGTCGAAACGTAACTTTTGAGGTATGCGAAGACTGACACGCGACGAACGCTTACTACGTCCCGTTGGCATGTTGGAAGCTGGCAACAGGCAGATTGCAGCAGCTCAAAATCAACGTTACTCAATCGGTGATTAGGGTTGTGGTCACGCTACCGTCAGACAGGCAATGTTGAAGACAGACGTCCGTCTAACTAGGATCGTTTCATCCGAACAACAGCATTACTTAACCGCCATCAAAGTTCCTCGGAAATTGGACAGTAGCTGCACCCAGAGACAGATGTGCGAGTCAGTGGTCAGACTATCCGAAATCGCCTACACAGCTGGAATTTGTACGCTCGACGACATCGAATAATTCCATCGCAGCAAGGCGTAATTGGTGTGGAGCACGACAGCACCGGGACAATCGTCGATGGAGCAATGTCATGTTTTCCGATGAATCGAAGTTCACTCTCGACTTCCACGACCGGCGAAACAGGGTGTGGCGGCTGCGGAACGAACGATGCCATCACATAACCGTTAGGCAGCACGATCGTTTTAGTGGTGAATCGGTTATGGTGTGCGGGGGTATAACCATGTCAAGCAGAACAGCATTACATGTCATCCAAGGGCATGCCACAGGGCAGTACTACCGTGACAACATGTTAGTGTGGTGCCATTTGATCGACGTCACGGCCGTCGATTCTTTTTCCAAAATGGTAATGCAACAGCTGCCTTGGCCATCACTAAGTCCACACCTTTCACCAATCGATCAACGTCTGGGATATGCTTGACATGCGCCTAAGACAACACCAACAGCCTCTACCAATGTCCAGGAACTCGCCGCTGCACTGTGGGAAGAATAGAATACCATATGTCAAGCTGATATTGGACGTTTGGTGAGGAGTATGCCACGTCTCGCGAATCGATGAGGATTTACAAGATATTGAGGTCTTGGTCTGAATGTGGTAACTGACTGACCGTCCATGTCTTCTACAGTACAGTGCGTGGAATGTGTGCTTATCAGACACCAAACTATCGCTGAAATCATTCACCAGATGTCACAGTGCAATGCATCAACTGTCTTTTTGATGAAAATATAACTATATTTTCTCATATATCTCATTTTTATCAAATATCCCCTACTGTTTTGGAATAGTAATTTCCGGAATCACTACTTACTGTGCACCGGTGGAGTGAATGGAGTGAAGATGTTCATTGAAGTTTTTCTTAGAAACATTTTCTGATGCCAGGATTCAACAATACGTCCCCTGAGTTCCAATGTGTTCTATGTGCCTACTGGCACATAGAACACATTGGAACTTAGGGGACGAATATTATCATCCATTGAAGGTAATTTAATTAACACTGCACTTTCCCAATGAAGAAATACATTATGTACTAAAGGTTCATTGTGCTCCTTGTAAAATACTAGTTGTAGCACAGTGAATGAGTACTGAATGGGTATGTTGATGACCACGGAAGCTAACATCTATGGTAATGATCTTAATTTAAGTATTTGATATGGTTACAGGTAAGTAATTTAATTTTATGAAAGATGTGCAATATTTTGCCCTTATTTTTGGAAAGTTCCCATATTTATCCCTTATCACTCACTTATTTTTTTTGTCTCTAAAAATGCCCCTATTTTTCACAAAATAAATTTGAAAGCCTGACGACTGACACGATAATACTAAATGTAAAAATGAATTTGTTTTTGTAGGACTGTGGATTGCAGATTTGACAATTACACAAGCATTTCTGGAGAATGTTGATGAAAAAGAGCGTGGTGTTTTTAATGGTGCCCAAGAATCCCTGAATAGGGTCATGGATATTTTGAAATTTGTTCTCGTCATCATACTACCACAACCCGAAGTGTTTGGTTTTTTAATCATCGTTTCATTCCTGTTTGTTAGTTCTGGCGCACTGACATATTGCATGTACTCGCGAAAGAAAAGAGGACATATTTTGCCGCATTGTGTCAAAAGAAAGCTGAATGGTGCTCCCTCAAAAGGGCAAGATTATGAGGTCAGTGTAAATCCATCGGATGGCGAATCATATCCAGATAAATACAGTTCTCTTCCACGAACAGATGAATGTATTTCTCTTAAGGACATACCTATTTCAAACATAGAAGAATTAGAGTTTAACACTCGTTTATAGCAGATAAAAGTTGTAACAGTTCAAGAAAAGTTGAAGAACAAAGCTATTAAAAGAAAATATCGTGCACCTCCCTTGTCACTGAATTTCTACAGTATAAAATTTGTTTTTCGTTAAATGCTTTATTTTCAGTCGCACAAAAGCTTGGTTACTTCAACCAATATATCAACTACAATGAAACCATGTTAACTGAATAGCCACTTTAGGCTAATATTTATTTATTTATTTATTGGTGTTTAAGGTCACATACTTATGCACAATGGCTAATCGTGACCGTGACAGTTTTACGGGTGGAGGAAGCCGGAGTACCCGGAGAGAACCACCGAGCAACGACGAGCAGCTGTCAGCTCTCCAACATCGTAACTCTGAACTCTGCACCGCAGCACAGGCAGGGTTAGATTGGTTGAAGACATGCGCACCAGCGACGTGCAGTACGCCTCAGTACACAGCGTCATCGTGCCCCCATGTAGGCAATCGGGGTGAAGTGTCTTGCCCAAGGACACAACGCGGTTGCCGCAGGTGGGATTCGAACCGAGGACCTCTCGGCTTGCAGCCTGCACCTCTACCAACTGAGCCACCGCGCCCCCACTTTAGGCTAAAACAAATCAAGGTTTTGGTTCTCATGTATCGCCGCATTGGTTTTGAACCACCGCATAGCAAATTTTTATTGGAATTTCAATTTTTTGTTCACTGTTCACGAAACGAACCGCTGCAGAATGTATCAGATGCATCAAACAAATGCAATACGACACAATGTGCATTAATTTCCTTCCAGTTTATCAAACAATATCAACCCTATTGATTTGTTACAAGTGTCCATTGTGAAGTTTAAGTGGTTGATTGCTTATAAGATCAACATTTTATTATACGCTAAACGATAGATTATCGAAGAAATTGCGGAAAGATATAAATCGTATCCCCCCACTGAGAAGATATAGAAATTTTCACTTTCACGGTATCATTCAAAATGGCCGCTTTCAAAGCATCACTTCAAGGTGAGTCAAATTATCACTGAAAATGATCAATTTGTTCTAAAAACGTACAATGAAAAGGAAATCTAATGTTTTTGAGTGGACACCGATCATTTCCAGCAATAATTCAACACGTATTCACCTTGAATTGATGCATGAAACCCGTTAGTCCAAACATGGCCTGGAAGTCCGTAATATAAGTTTTTGGTTTGGTACGTCCTTTCAAAGGACGTACCAAACCAAAAACTTATATTACGGACTTCCAGGCCATTTTTGGACTAGAAACCCGCAAGCTGTAACCAGATTGTAAGACGCTATATCTGTTCCGAGTATTAATCAAATCACTTCCGCGTTTCAATGATCCAATGCGCTGTTTACTTTCATGGAAGTCCGCAATATAAGTTTTTGGTTTGGTTCGTCCTTTCTAAGTACGTACCAAACCAAACACTTGTATTACGGACTTTCAGGCCATGTTTGGACTAGAAACCCGCAAGCTGTAACCAGATTGTAAGACGCTATCTGTTCCGAGTATTAATCAAATCACTTCCGCATTTCAATGATCCAATGCGCTGTTTACTTTCATGGAAGTCCGCAATATAAGTTTTTGGTTTGGTTCGTCCTTTCTAAGTACGTACCAAACCAAACACTTGTATTACGGACTTTCAGGCCATGTTTGGACAAGAAACCCGCAAGCTGTAACCAGATTGTAAGACGCTATCTGTTCCGAGTATTAATCAAATCACTTCCGCGTTTCAATGATCCAATGCGCTGTTCACTTTCATGGAAGTCCGTAATATAAGTTTTTGGTTTGGTACGTCCTTTCAAAGGACGTACCAAACCAAAAGCTTGTATTACGAACTTTCAGGCCATGTTTGGACTAGAAACCCGCAAGCTGTAATCAGACTGTAAGAAGTTATCTGTTCCGAATATTAATCAAATCACTTCCGCGTTTCAATGATCCAATGCGCTGTTTACTTTTATGCATTAATTCAAGGTCGAAACGTGAGGAATTATCATGCAGATTCTTATAAAAAAGCGTATAATAAAAAGGAAATCTAGTGTTTTTGAGTGGGTACCGAACATTATCTCACTTGTGACCGAGATAAATGGTCATTTTTTGACTCGCGCAAGGGCTCGCGAAAAATAAACGTTTGTCTCAGTCATTCATGAGATAATTTTCGGTATCCACTCAAAAACACCAGATATCCTCTGTTTATTGACATTGCAAGCTAAAATTCTTCTCTTGGCTGTAATTCCAAAGCGGTAAGATGAGACGAATTCCATAGTTATTAATGCAAATTACACAATTGGATAATTACAAATGGAATTTGGTGTGAGCTTCAGAAAGTTGAGGTTTCTCGTCGACTTTTGAATGCAAGGCTTATTATACTTTTCTACGAATAGTGAACTTTCCTTCTGTGTATTTTCAGAACCGCACATACATTTGAATGGGTTAAGAATTATCGCACGAGATTGTTTTGGCCCGGGATATCACGAGAGCTGAAGCTCTCGTGATATCCTGGGCCAAAGCAATCGAGTGCGATAATTCTTAACCGATCCAAACGTACGTACGGTTCTGTAGTTATCACACAACTTCAATGTAACAACTATTCTACACAAAATTGAACTGAAAGCACTTTTCAACTGGATAATTGATGCGTTTCCTTCGTTCACAACGAGACGTCACTGTCAGGTGATCGGGCACCAACCCTAATTTGCCTTTTAATTTTTACGGCATCCAATTGGTCGAAACCAGTTGACCCAGATAAGTGCCACGGTCACGATGATCGAACTTCAAATTAAGACTAAACTGCAGGTAATAACACAACAAAAACTTTTTAAATAGCTAATAAGTTTAGAACACTCCATAATTATATGACCAGTTGTGGAAAGTATTTTTTCAATGAACAAGCAGTAAGAATGTTGTTTTTATTTTATAGAGTTTTTACTCGAATCTAATTGTTTGAATATCCCGGGTAAACAAATCTAAATAAGGAACTTGGAATTTCCAAGCGATCTAGACTCTGGTGCATTCGACCAATGATGACGTGATTTATTTAGACGGGTTCCTTCTCTGTTTACTTTGGAAACGAAATCGAACGCATTTTGTATCACCACATGTGCGATTCAACTTATTTTGATCGTACAGGCAGAACAGTGGAAATCCCGTCTTTTTCATTAACCCCTTGAACTCTTGTGGTATCTTCCATGCCAGTTCAATGGCCGCAATTAGAAGAGCCCATATTCATTAATTGGGGGTAGAGCAATCAATATTTTCAACGCGCAGCCTCGGGAATGAACGTTGAAAATATTGATTGGTCTACCACACACATTTACTGAACAGCCCACCTATATAATGACGTTATGACGTATCATGTTCCTGGCCGGTAAAACGGCCGCTAGGGTTCAAAGGGTTAATAGATGTGTGGTAATATATAGATGGTATTTAATCTTTTTGAGTGGATACCGAAAATTATCTCATGAGTGACCGGGACAAATGTTTATTTTCTGCGAACGCTTGACTCAAAAACACTAGCTTTTCTTCTATTGTATGTTTTTTTATAAGAATCTGATCATTCCTATCGATAATTCCACTCGTTTCAGCCTCGAGTTGATGCATGAAAGTAAACCGTTGATGCGCATCGATACGAGGAAGTGATTTGATCTGTACTCGGAACAGGTAGCGTCCTGCATACCTGCTTTGAGTGTCCAAGGATCTCATGAGGTCACCATTGTTAAATCACTGTTGTCGCCCAGCACAGCTTTTTAAATTTGAAAACATAAACTGAATTTTAAAAATAAACAATATTTACCAAAAAAAACCCTTACAAATATGGACGTCGTTGGAACCGGCTCGTTGAGCCGGTTCTAGTGACAGCCATATTTGTACAACTGTGTCGACAAAATGTCAGGATATTTCAGCTCATGTTAGCCTTCTATTGGTTAAATTGATTTGCTGAGGGGCGCGGTGGCTCAGTGGTAGACTGTTGGACTTCTATCGTAAAGGTTCCGAGTTCGATCCCCGTCCGGGACGACCCGCATTGTGCCCTTGGGCAAAGCACTTTATCTCGGTTTCCTAAGTGCACGATGGTGCTGTTTACTAAGGCGTACTACACATTGATGCTGCACTTGTCTTCAACCACTGTAACTCAGCTTGAACGGAGCTTGAACAAAGTAAGAATGTTGAGGAGCTGATAGTTGCTCGTCGATGCTCGGTGGTTCTATCCGGGTACTCCGGCTTCCTCTACCCGTAAAACTTTCACGGTCTCGATAAGCCATTGTGTATGTGACCTTAACACCAATAAATATATAATAAATAAATTGATTTGCTGCCTCTGTGTTAGTTGAAGGGTTAAACTGACTTGATTTTTGTCACGCGAATCCTAGCAGAGGTGCAGTGAGAATCTACTTGGTTTTGCTGCGCGAATCTTTGCGTGAATCGATTCTCGGATTCTCGTTGAAATATACCTTGTTAACCCTTTACCTAACATGAAAAGCAGACGACACTTGCAAATAAAATTCATTAATAACTAATTGTTTTCATTTTTGCGCCCAAAACATAGTTTATGACACCTCATTGGAACGAGCTCGTTCCAATGAGGGCTCATAAGCTATGTTTTCGAGACAAAAAATGAAAAAATAATGAAAATTGAATGGTGATTTTTGTGAACAGTGCTGGCCGGTTTTGGCTGTAACGTTGGGTAAAGGGTTAAACATCCAACTGAGGTCTGTTCACGTCCGTCCCAATGTATTACAATAGGCAGATTATGTGTGACAGCCTATTACATTTGTCATTGAAATAGTTCTTCATGGAATTTCATCTGCTGTTCAGTGTGATTTCCGGCGCAATTCAAATCACTTTCCGCAACTGCCACTGTTTTCTTTGCTAAAGTCTTAAACTTCAGCCCCTTCAGACAATTGACAGTCCTATCCAAGCAAACTCTGCTATTCTGGGATAGATACCAAAAGTTAACACAATTCGTTTATCCCCCCTCACCTCTTGCAGCCTACTATTCGTCAAGTTTCTTGGGCTAACAATAATTAGCAATTGCATGTGGTATTCCAAAATCCTTGTCATTGTCTGTGGACTGTGAAATAATTTTATCCAAATTACTGCACTCAGTCTGTTTGCATAGACTGTCCAGGTGGAAATGTGAATCCACTCCAAGAGGAAGATGTTACTGTCCCTGGTTAGAGGTATTTGAACACGGCTGTTCAGAATAATCTTTCGATACAGTAACATTAACCCCTTGAACCCACGAGGCCACTTTGCCGGTCCAGTAACATGATACTTCATAATTTCATTAAGTAGGTTGACTTTTGAGTGAAGGTGTGGTGTAGACCAATCAATATTTTCAACGTGCAGCCCCTAGGCTGCATGTTGAAAATATTAATTGGTCTACCCCAAATAAAGAATATGGACTCTTCCCGTTGCTGCCATTGAACTGACATGGAAGATACCACTAGGATTCAAAGGGTTAAGTGCTGCTCATTATTGCTTCTTTCAACAATGAAAATTAACTAGAGACTCAGAATTTATTGCATCCAGTAAATTCAAGCCTGTGTGAAAAGGGTTGAAGTATCAGGAAAAAAATATATAGAAAGAGATTTTATGGAGGCTTATTTTCGGGTGTAAAATATTTTTAAACTAATCAGAAATGGATTTTCGTTAACAGTATTTACATATATTCATACAGGAATCAGAACAATTTTTCTAAGACACCAGAAAAGGCATATATGTGCGCAGCATTTAAAGGGTTCGGCCAAGGAATCAGAAATTAACATTACTGGCTGTGCCACTTGATGAGATACATGCATAATCTTCAAAATTGCATTAGTTTTTTTTATAAAATGCAATTCCTAATAGTTCTGAAAAATATGCACTCAATGACCTCCGTTGACCGCATTGAGATGGACCACATTCTGAACCTCCAGCAAGTTTCAACTCATTCGGTGTAGGTCCCATGTCTATAGGTCATACCAAGCCTGAAGTATGAGCATAAACCACTTTAAAAATATCGGCGTCACCAGCTCCGGATCTGTCATATTATTCAATCATAATTTACTTTGTAAAATGATGTTCACGCCGTAACACACGTATAGAATAGCTGAAAATTCATGGTTATATTCTGTGCAATACACCAAAACATCACGCTATTTTCAACAGCCTCAACTTACATACTAACCCGTATTTGCTATAAAAGTTTGAAATTATTCCAGTATATACTACTCAAAAAACATAGCGGATATCTTATCTGATGTTGATATTTTCGGAAAATGGTATTGGATACGCTTGATTGGACACATCAATATGTTATCAAATTTAAAGTGGATCATGAATGTCACCAGACCACGAAAACTTCATGCAGGTTTTTCGCACGCGTGTCGCATTAATGTCTGTGGGGTTCGTTTTGAAATTTTCATTCGTATTGGATGGGCTTTTTCGGAGGTCTCATCGTTCTTTTCTTGGTATAAACTCGTTCATCAATAGTTTCTGGTCAAAACGTAACTTTTGAGGTATGCGAAGACTGACACGTGACAAACTTTTACGTGCCATTGGCATGTTGGAAGTTGGCAACAGACAGACTGCAGTGACTCAAATTCTCAACGTCACTCAATTGGTGATTAGCAGGTTGTGGTCACGCTACCGTCAGACAGGCAATGTTACTGACAAACTATCCGAAATCGCCAACACAGCTGGAATTTGTATGCTCGACGACCTTGAATAATTCCACGTTTGACTGAACGTCATATCGCAGTAAGGCGTAATTCGTGTGGAGCACGGCAGTGCTGGGACAATCGTCGGAGGAGCAACATCATGTTTTCCGATGAATGGAGGTTCACTCTCGACTTCCACGACAGGCGAAAGAGAGTGTGGCGGCGACGGAACGAACGATACCATGACGTAACCGTTAGGCAGCACGACCCTTTTGGTGGTGGATCGGTTATGGTGTGGGAGGCATAACCATGACAAGCAAAATAGCATTACCTGTCATCCAAAGGCGTGCCACAGGGCAGTACTACCGTGACAACATGTTAGCAGCTCATGTGGTGCCATTTACACGACGTCACGGATTCATTTACAAGATGACAATGCAAGAGCACACAGGGCCTGTGTCACTGCAGAGCGCCTCCAATTTATTTATTTATTGATGTTTAAGGTCACATATTTATGCACAATGGCTAATCATGACCGTGACAGTTTTACGGGTGGAGGAAGCCGGAGTACCCGGAGAGAATCACCGAGCAACGACGAGCAGCTGCCAGCTCCCCAACATCATAACTCCGCACTGCACTGCACTGCAGCACAGGCAGGGTTAGGTTGGTTGAAGACATGCGTACCATCGACGTGCAGTACGCCTTAGTACACGGCGTCATCGTGCCCCCACACGGGCAATGGAGGTGAAGTGTCTTGCCTAAGGACACAACGCGGTTGCCGCAGGTGGGATTCGAACCGAGGACCTCTGGGCTTGCAGCCTGCACCTCTACCTACTGAGCCACCGCGCTCCCAGAGTTCCTCCAAGAGCAGAACATCACTACATTGCCTTGACCAGAACTAAGTCCAGGCCTTTCACCAATCGATCACATCTGGGATATGTTTGACAGGCGCCTACAACAACGCCAATAGCCCCCAACCAATGTCCAGGAACTCGCCGCTGCTCTGCAGGAAGGAAGAATCGTATAACATCAGTCAAGCTGATATTGGACTTCTGGTGAGGAGTATGTCACGTCGGATCCGCGCTTGTCTAGCGTACCGAGGAGGATTAACAAGGTATTAACCCTTTCCCAACGAATCGGCCGCATCCGCCCGCATAATATGGAAATTCAGCAATTGAAAAAATATTATTTTTCAAAAACATTCGACAAAACCATATCATGTGACCCCTCGATGGAACGAGCTCGACGAGCTCGTTCCAACGAGTGGTCACATGATATGGTTTTGTTGAAATTTTTTGAAAAATTTGAAAAATGCTATTTAAAATAATAAATTTTGATATCGTCTGCGTTGGGTAAAGAGTTAAGGTCCTGGACTGAATGTGGTAAATTCTCTCTAACTGACCGTCCGTTCTTCTACAGCTCAGTGTGTGGAATATGTGCTTGTCAGGCACCCAACTATCGCTGAAATCATTCACCAGATGTCACATTGCAATACCTCAACTGTCTTTTTGCTGGAATATAAATATATTTTTTCATGTATCTCACTTTTATTAAATATCCCCTACTTTTTTGGAATAGTATACTATATCAGGTTAATAGATGTACATTTAAATTTAGCAGTCAATTCCCACGAATTGACAGATTATTTCCACCTAAAATAAGTTATAAACCATAACGTTAGAAGTGGAAATTTGCTTGTAGTTTATCATCAGGTTGGGTGTTACGGTATATGCTGCCAGCCCCTACACTTATAGTGTTGTAATGTGTGTCGACTAGTCAATGACCATAGTCATAGATTAATGGTTGCCGACTAGTTGACAATGAAGTTCCGTAATAGTTTCAACACTTTGAGTTATATACTTAGGAGGATGAGAGGTATGTGAAACCCTCTCTGAGCAAATAATAAACTGAGCAAAATGGTGTTGTAGAATTGCTATATAATCACACTCGTGTGATGTCATCAGAGAAAGTCTGTGAACCAGAAAAGCCTTGCTGGACTCTCCGGAACTTGTTCCAACTGTGAAGATGACATTACGCGAGTGGCATTATATAGCAATGTTAGAAGCTGGATAATCCAGTCTAGCATGTCAGAATGGGCCTCACCCCCAGTGCTTGTGATGAAAAGGAACTCAAACGCTCTACAGTTCCATGGTGTGTTGATTATCGACGTTTGAACGCTGTTACATGGAAAGAGGTTTATCCCCTACCCCGTACAGACGAGTGTATGGACGCGTTGTCTGAAAATTTGGGGTTCGGGAAGGCCGATTCTATTAGTGCATACCCTCAAGTCTGGGCAAGGGAAGTGGATAGAGCATAGACCACCTTCAGCACAAAGTACGGGAGATGGGAGTTTAGGAAAATGCCTTTCGGGCTATCGAGGTCGCCATATACCTGGTCACGGGTAATAAATCTCATCCTTCAAGGATTAAATTGGTCCGTGGCATTATCCTATTTGGATGACGTCGTCATTGGATGTTTATCGATGCAAGATAATCTTGAAAATCTCAGGAAAGTGCTCTAGAGCTTTTTTCAATATGATCTTAACCCTTTACCTAAAATGAAAAATAATAAAAATTCATTGCCAATTTTTGTGAATAGCGCTGGCCGGGTTTGGCTTTTACGTTGGGTAGAGAGTTAACCTGAAACCTAAGAAATGTGAGTTATTTTCAACAGAGTGTAGAATTTCTGGGACGGATAAAAAGCAGAGAGGATATTCAAATGAGTAATGAATCAAATGATGTCGTTGAGATCTGGCCCGTACCTACACAGATGTGTGCTGTACAACGTTTTTGTGGCCTTATGAATTACCACAGGGCTTTCATAATAAATTATGCAGAACTGGCCAGGCCTCTTTATGCCATCACTGGTAAAGTTAAATTTGAATGGACCGATACACAACAAGGGGCAATTGAGGCCCTTAAAGAAGCCCTGATGAGTCCACCGCTACTCGCTATGCCAAATCAGAAAGATCCGCCCATATTGGACACAGATGCGTCAGAATTTCGCAATCGGGGCGGAGCTATTGCAGATTCAGGAAGCTACGGAACATGTCGTGGCATTTGCAAGCTTCGTGCTGACACCGCAACCAGCTCGTTACTGCACTACAAGGAAGGAATTGTTGGCAGTGGTTAGATTTACGAGACAGCTTAGACACTATCTTCTAGGAAAACCCCTCATAGTCAAAACCAGCCATAGCAGTCTGCGGTGGCTGATGGGCTTCCGAGAGCCACAGAGCCAATTGTCCAGGTGGATGGAAGAACACAGCCACTGTGATATGCAGCACAACTCCAATCATTAGCAGTTCAGAGCAATACTGAGAAACATACAGATGGAAATTCGAATGGAGGGACAGGGTTCCCTGGAGAACCTTGGGACCCAGGTAGATCCAAAATTGAGACAGATAAAATACGATCAGATCGCAAGGTGGGTCAGTTCAAACCCAGTGTCTCGGGAATACCCTGGGGCCCTTGAGAAGATTGGACAGATGACCCGCCATGCCGGGGTTGCTTTTGTCTAGACACAGGGTGGGATCATTCGCTGCAGTGGCTTACCCTATTTCTCAGATAACGGCTGATCAAAATGGATCTTTACCATCAGATAATAATGACTCAATAAATTTGGCAGATGTGTGCACACTGGCTGCATTGGGGAATGTCCAGAGGGGCGACCCAGCCTTGGCTCCGGTCATCTCGTGGTTGGAGAGTGGGACCGGTCTGGACCATGGGGAATTATTCTTAGCCAATGCGGCCACTAAGTACACTTGGATGAATAAAAAGCGATTTTTATTACTTTCCAAAGTGTGATTTACTGGGATTTCTGGGTTTGATTATAAGTGATAACTTCACAAGTGAATTATGCAATCAACAATTATGCCATTTATCCGTGTGCGCAAACCAAGACGCTTTGCCGTGGATGTAATGGGTTTTCATTGTTTGTTGTTTTTTAACCCTTTTCCTAATATGAAAAACAGACGACACTTGCAAAAAAAAAAAATTCTTGAATAGCTATTATTTTAATTTTTTGTCTCAAAAACATAGGTTATGACCCTCATTGGAACGAGCTCGACGAGCTCGTTCCAATGAGGGATCATAACCTATGTTTTAGAGACAAAAAATTAAAAACTAATGAAAATTAATTGTCGATTTTTGAGAATAGCACTGGGCGTTACGTTAGCTAAAAGGTTAAATAATACAATTATCGTTAATAATGAAAAGTAATAAACAGAGTAATCACTTGACTGGACTGGTTACTTGAAATAAATCATGAGAGGTGAGGGACGTTGTACAAACACGAGTGCGTGAATGCGCAGGAGTGTTTTACAATATAGTCCCTCGTCTCGAATGAATTATTTACTCTCTATGTATTGGAAAATACTCTTTTGAACAAAATCAGGAAACTGGGGATAAAGTTCCGGTTATCCCGGGGAGGTTCTCCTCAGAGAATTAACATTGGCCCATGATATCCTCTCTTCAGGTCACCGGGGTAAGGACAAACCGGTGAAAGAATAAAGCGAGATTTCAACATTATAACTCTTTTGTTGCGGCATGTCCACTATGTAATCAGGGGAAGAAGACCATCCACAAGGCTAAAAAGGATAGATCTTTATTTTGCAGTATACTAGTACATTGATTACAAAATAACATTACAACAAGCAGGAACATAAGCTAGTATACAGCATGGAAATGGCATAGCCTATAAGGCTGTCTTCCTGCCATTCCCGTAAAAAGAAAGATATCAAGTTTCTTTGGCATCAGTGTATCGAAGTGCTTTCCCCAAGACGGGGTTGTCTGATCTTTTATTTGTAATTCAGGTGGGCTAGAATGTATTTGAGAATTAAGGGATGGGAAGAGGAGGATGAGATGTCAGAAGATTACAGCTGGCGGATGACACAGTCGGGGCACGTTGGTTGTCACATTTGGAGTTAGGATGCGAATAATTATTCAAGGCTTTATCAGTTAAGGACTTTTTAAATTGGGCTCTATTTAATTGCTGGATTTGTGGGTCTATACTATATTCCAGGTTCTTGGGAAGGAGTGTAATGGCAGCACAGCAGAGAACTGTGTTCTTGGTTTGCGGGTATCTAATTTACCGGCGTGCCTTGTATTCATTCCTGAGGGGTTTCTATATACTTGAAAGGTATCGTCGAATGACATAGGGAGTTTTTTTTTCGTCCAGTCGTGCATAAAAACGGAGACGTGAAGGCTGTACGAGCTAACCACTTTGCATGCGGGAGTTCCCATGGAGAGGGTTCATCTGGATTTTTTGGGACCCTTACCCTCGAGTGACCAGGGGAATAAATATATACTGATGATGATCGACCAGTTTACGAAGTGGAATGCATTCCGACCCTTGATCAAACGGTGGAAACAACTGTGCGGGCAGCTGTAGATGAGTTTTTTTGTGAGGTTTGGCTGTCCGTTACAAGTATTTTCAGACCAGGGTTCATGTTTTGAAAGCAAGCACTTGTGTGAACTCCCTTTAAAAAGCGCCAACCACTCCATACAGGCCTTCTTCGAGTGGTCAGGGGGAGAGGCAAAACCGAACTTTGATGAGCACAATGCGTTGTTTCATGGACAAGAACCAGAAAGACTGGGATAAGTTCCTACCGCAGCTCACAGGAGCCATGCTATCATCAGTACACCAATAAACAGGCTTTACCCCGAATAAGCTCATGCTAGGTAGGGAGGTGAATCTCCCCTTAGACCTAGTTTTGGGGTTTAAAAATGTTAACAAATTGAGCGAAGACCTTTTCAAGTTCGTCTTGGATCTGGAACGCGAAACGAAAAAATCACATGAAATAGCCCGAAACAATTTGAGGGCCGCATGTTGGGTGACTATGACTTGACCGCGGTAAAACACTCATATGAATTGGGCGATCCAATTTATTTGCTGGATGCACGGTCAAGAAAGGGAAGAACGGAAAATTATCACCTTTCTGGAGAGGGCCAGGAATCATTTCAGACGTTATCACTCCACATCTCTATTCAGTGCAATTATGAAATGAGGCAAAGGTAGTACATCATGACCGATTAAAGGCCTGCAGGGATCGCACGTTTCCTCCATGGCTGACGAAATGTTTGGAAAAGTTTGAAGAGACAGGAGAAGTAACGGTTTTGAGGCCATCAGAGGTTTTCTGTCTGTGTTGGGGGACCTAACGGGGGTAAGTTCAAGATCCAGTGTGACTTCAGCAATGAATGTACCACGGGCAGTGTATCAGTATAACCGCTGAGGATGCCGAAAACATTGAAGTGTATCGCTGTCCTAAGTGCTAGTTCTATATTTCAGAACAATGGACAGAGGTAGCAAATCAGCAAAGTGTTTTGACGACGAGACTGGGGAACGGACGGGTGCTAGTGGATCACTGGCATCCGTGTCAGAAGAAGATGTGTTGGAATTAATAATTCCTCAGCCAGACCTGAGGCAGCGTCTTCAGGACCCAGACAACGCCACCAGTATCGGGTGAAATTCAGGTAAGGTCGAGGCCTCTTCGGGAGAAGACTCTCCCGGGGAACACAGTGTAGGCCTCGACTATAAGTTAGAAGATGTGGAGGAGGTGGAAGCGGCCGGGATTCCTCAGCTGCCAGCACAGCCCTCACCCTCCTCCCAGTTGAGGTCGGAGCAGCAGCTGGAGGAGCTGAATGCAGTAGGCAGGCTCGGGCCATCTGCTCCGGAGTTCGTGGCCAAGTTGTTGGGTACAAGTTGGCCACAGGATAGACAGATGTCATTCCTTTTGGACCAACACAAATTGGCCAAAACGAAGGGCAATAGGAAGTGGGTGTCCGCCGTCACTTCCCTGACACTGGAAAACTGGCAGTGCGAGGGTTGGGCTAGGAAAAACCTCGGTCAAATGCCGCAGCGCCAAGCTACGGGAAGGAGGGCGGCATCGAAGAAGAGTTCCTCTGTGAAGTCCCTGGAGCAACCCTCGAAACGTGATGTGCGGTTGAAGGACCCTGGGTTTAAATATAGGGGTGTAGTTTGAACCCGCCGGGATACTCCCAGCAGATGCACCAACTCCTGTGTCGGATCAAACTCAGACGAAGCAGTGTGTGTGTGTGTGTGGGGGGGGGGGGGGGGGGACCCGCTGAGGCTGGACCAACTCCGGTTCCAGCGAAAGGGACCGAACCAGATAGTAAGCGGTGACCCTTTAAGGATTTCAGATAAAAATCCTATCAAACTCAGGGTCCATCTAGACCATCATCTGCAACTGATTTTGGGACCGCGGACGCGGAAAGGGGCTAATTTCAGCAGAGTGTCAGGGAAGGGTCCACCATGACCTCTTGGTTTTTGCTGGGGGAATTATCCCCGGTAGGAGGTCAAGAGGGGTGTCTGAGCTGGACCGCCTGGAGAATCTCAGGGCATTCTTGAACGGCCACACCCGATCTACACACCATACCCCCGAATTCAACAGTTTCGGAGGAGGCAGTGGCCACTGCGTCAGCTTACGCTGAGGATCTGGGGATATCAGCTCTCAGAGGGTTTTACCATTGCCCCAAGCATCAATTCGGTGGCCTGTCTGATCCATAAAAGAGTGGCAATCCACTATTAAATTTGTTGCCAAAGGGAAGTCGGGATGCATTGGAGTGTAAACCGGAATGATGGCAAATCCAAATCATGAGGTTTAGGATCAGGAATAGTCAGATTCCGGAAGAACAGTTGCAGGAGGCACGCTCGGAAATTACTCCAGGCATGCGTCCTGAGGAGGCTGGCCAAGCTATCACGGCAGCTCTGGCAGTGGAGAATGCATTTGTAGCTGGGGATGGTTCGGGGCTGAGTAATGCGGCAAAACAGGTGGAGAAGAAAAAGGAAAAGCCTGCTCCAGCTGCCAAGGCACCAACTCTGGCAAAGTCGAAGAGGGGGCAAAGTAAATCGGCTGCTGTTGACCCGATACTAGCGAAATCCACTGGTAGCAAGGGAGGGAGACAGCAAGGAAGCACCGCTGGGGCGTGGCTTTACCGAGTAAAGAGGCGGCCCGGCCAGAAGCTAAACGGAAGCTATCCGGAAGGTTGATGGAACCATCCCAAAGGCAATGGCCACGTGGGAGCGTTTTGATCCTATTGGTTCTCAGCTACAACCCATGGGAAACGGCCAGTCGGCGGTTAACAGTAACCAAACCTCTTTTGCCCCATCCTGGGTTTGGCCAGATTCGACCGTCACTGGCTCAGTTAGGCCTTCTGAATCTGGAGGCGCCCAGTGCTAGCCAAGGCCGGAGAAGATAGTGTTGGGGGTGGGGGGGGGGGGAATTGCTTCCCATTTCCACTCCGACAGAATCCGGTAGGTTTGTGGGGAGACTGGTGGGGAAAAGGGTCGACCCCGAGGAGCATTGTGGCCAGGGCACTTTGACAGGCCACAGGAACCCTATATGATCCCCACAGTGGGCGGAATGGATGTGGCATGTGGCCCAGAGGATTATCCTTCTGTGGTCACCTTTAACCCCTGTTGGGGGTAGCAGTGGGAGTGCACCCAAGTAAGTACCTCTTGCTGAGTCAACCCAGGTTTCTGCCCAGGTTTGAACAGTTGGTGCGAAGTCCAAGTGTGGTGGCGGTGGGGAGATCGGGATTGACCTGACGCTCGCCCAAAGAAAAAGGAAAAGCCTGCTCCAGCTGCCAAGGCACCAACTCTGGCAAAGTCGAAGAGGGAGCAAAGTAAATCGGCTGCTGTTGCCTCAATACTAGTGAAATGCACTGGTAGCAGGGTAGGGAAACAGCAGGGAAGCACGATTACTCTCTATGTATTGGAAAAGACTCTTTCGTGCGAAATCGGGAAAACTGAGGATAAAGTTCCGGTTATCACGGGGAAGTTCTCCTCAGTGAATTAACATAGGCCCATGATATCCTCGCTTCAGGTCACCAGGGTAAGGACAAACCGGTGAAAGAATAAAACGAGATTTCTACATTATAACTCTATCTTCAGTGACCTTCTGTCTCGGGCTAGGCACCTCAAAAAGCCAATTATCTGACATGTGTGGGGTACACGGGGAGATCCTATGGACCTCAGCGCAGGGTAGGCTACTTTGACACATGTGATCGGATATACAGACGTAGATCAGCCCCTGCAGCTTCATTGTTTCAAGGGTCCGTCACGCATGGTTAAACCCGGGAAGCCCACAGGCACAGTACCTAATTCAGCGTGAACGGGGGTTGTGCTGATTTTATGGAGGTGTAGCGGGAAGGAATTAGAAGAGTATTCCGAGGAATCTAGGCACCTTTTGGAAACAGATGCCTCCTACTGTGATATGGGACATGGGCCGTCCACGTCGGCCCTATCGGGGAGATAGCCAGGCTATTAGCGCCTATCCGTGGGGAACCGGTGGAGGAAGTGTTGGCCTATACGACCAGGAATGCCCGTTAGTTGTATGGGATTTTGCCTCATCACCCTAGTCAGAAAACCGTTGATGCACCATTTCCGGGTGGTGCAGCTAGGAGGTGGGGGTATTCAAAACAATTGTTAGGCTGGCGACCTGAAGCCTCGGGTAATTTTTTATTCATTCCTTATCCATCAACTAGCAAAGGGTATGATCAAAAATTGGTTAGGACCATATTCAGGAGGGCTCCTCTCACCAACCGGGATTCAGCCCAGTGGTAGAGCTGGGTAATCTCATTTAGGCCGGCATTTTTCGGGATCTTTATTTGATGAATGTGTGTTTAAAACTTTTAGCCACCCCATTTGGTATAGGGGATCAAATTCTTAAAGTTTGAGCGCACTTTTCTTTCCTGACTCCCCGGAACTACTCAAGGTCAGTTGGGTTCCCTACAGTTTTCTTTTAGCTTTTCAAATAAAACGGAGAAAAGTGTTGTAGAATTGCTGTTATCCCACTCGCGTGATGTCATCAGAGACAGGCTTTGAACCGGGAAAGCCTTGTAGAGCTCTCCGGAACCTGTTCCAGCTGTGAAACGAATTCCACCACTCTGAGGCCTCATGTGACCGGGATCAGCCAATTGGAAGGAAGATTCAGAGAAGACGACCAGCGTCTGTCTCGTTTACAAAAAAACTTGAACCGCGAGGTTGGAATTGTTCGGGACAGAAGTTTAAATTCGTGTATTCACTTGGAGGAATTGGTAAGATTCCAATTGTCTAAAGTAGAAAACACCAAAAGCAAATTTACTTTAATACATCGCAGCCCTGGTAATTCACCTTCGGCAATCGACAGTGCCGAGGAAAATGCCAAGGAAACGAAAAATATCCGCACCAAAATACTGTCGTTGATGGCTTCTTCACTTCAGAAAGCCTTCTGGTAACAGAAGTTGCACGAATGTCAGACACTCCTCCCCCTTAACAATCCCCCCATTGGTCATTTCCCCCCAAAGTAGTCATTTCCCTCCAAATTTGTTATTTCCCCCTAAGGTAGACATTGATAATGTCAATTGTCATTGCCATTGGCATTGGTCCCAGAAAGGAGTCCTCCCCCTGTTGCCAGTGTTGGTAGGTCTTTGCAAGACTGACCTTGGGGCCCCCTCCCCGGCCGGGAGGGGCCCTAGGTCACAGTCTTACAAAGACTTGGTCATCCCCCCCCCCCACCAATTTGTTAATTCCTGAACACTTTCCACACTGCTTTCTGTGCAGTAATTAAATAATGATTAATGTTTAATCATTCAACGGTTGATTTAACCCTTCTAGAATTTAGAATGCTGCAACCAAACATTGCAGACGTGTTTTTGCAAGAAAGAATGAAAAAAAAAACTTGAAAAGACCCGAGTGTGAATGAGAGAATGCTCATCTCTCGGGACTTTTGTGCCGCTTTTCATGGGTTTTTTTTCTTCATTTTTTCTTGCAAAAACACGTCTGCAATGTTTGGTTGCAGCATGTAAATTATACATGTAGAAGGGTCAAATGATTGAACGTTATTTAATTCAATTGCTGCACAGAAAGTAGTATGGAAAAGTGTTAGGAATGGACAAATAGTAAGGGGGGAGGAGGACCAAGTCTTTGTAAGACTGACCTAGGGCCCCCTCCCCTTCCATCCCCAGGAGAGGGCCCTAGGTCACAGACTTACAAAGACTAGTAATGACCAACAGGGGGAGGAGTACTTTTGGGGGGGGGGGGGAGGGGAATGACTACTTTTGGAGGGGGGGCGGGGAAATGACCAATTTGGGGGGATGTGACCTGGGGGAAATTGTTAGGGGAGGAAGTGTCTTGCACCCCAGTCAACTCTGCGGTATTGGATCATTTTTTGCAACTTCAATTTCATGGATTAAAATTTAAAAGTGCATATTCTGACTTTTTATACTGATATTTGTCACTTTATACTTGATCTTCGTTTTCAAAGAGTTACGGCAAAATCGGCCTCAAATATATTTCAGGCCTGTGTGTTTAAATTAACCCTTTACCTTACGAATCACCCGCATCCGCCCACGTAATATGCAAATTCAGCAAGAGAAAAAATATTTTTCAGAAAATTTCAACAAAACCATATCATGTGACCCCTCGTTGGAACGAGCTGGTCGAGCTCGTTCCGAGGGGTCATATGATATGGTTTTGTTGAAATTTTTTGAAAAATTAAAAAAAATATTTAAAATAATGAATTTTTATATTGTCTGCATTGGGTAAAGTGTTAAGGGGACGTCCAGCCTAACTTTGGTCAAATTTCATGTAATTTTCTTCCAAGTCTAAAAAAAGACCCAAAATGAATAACCCCAATAAATTATATACCAAAATGCTTTGAATGAAACATAGAACATGTGGAAACTGAAATTTGACATGGAACTGCTATCATGTGGTAGATAGCACCGCCTGAAAGTCTGCTATGGCATAAGTAACCAACCAGATTTTAGACAATAAAATACCTTAAATTTGTTGAATCGTTAAATTCTGCAATCCTTCTGATACAGACCCTGAGAAATCTTTTTATCATTCTTGCAATGAGCAGACCATGAGACAAATTGTAATTTAGGATGCCTACATTTCAAAAGGGCTGCCATTTTTCTTGTGTTTGTTTACCTTTTATCAAGTTCACCAAGGGTCAAGTCCACACAGTTCAGAAGAATAAGTATGGAGTCAGAGAGTGCATCAATGAAAAATGAAGAATGTCCAATGTGGCTTTTGTGTGTCTGCTGTGACCGTACCCCCACAATCCTGTGCCATTTTGCATGAGATCAGTATCAAATTGGTAACCTGCGATGAGATTGATACACCAAAAAAAGGTGAACTGCCAAACTTCCTCATTTAGTGTGATATGTGTCCATTTATGGGGTTGCATGAGCAGTGACAGCTGCCAAGAGTGTCATTTGAATGTTCAAGTGTGGCCAAAACAACAAACAATGACCTGCCCTGCATGCTGAATACTTTCACCAATCGGCTACACTTCAGACATCCTGGCTTCCAATTAATTTATGTACAGTTCGTGTATTATGTCTCAAACACCCAACGCGGTGGTCATTTTTAGCTTAACTTGACATAGTCAAGATAAGCTATTGCCATCACGCGTGCGGAAGTCTGTTAGTCTGTGAGTCTGTGACGTCTGTTCACATTTTCCTTTAGCATGGCTACACCCCGCAGTTCTTGTCTGATCGTCACGAAATTTCATATGCTGGTTTGGGGTCATGTCTAGATGAGAACGTCCCCTTTTGGTCGTGATCGGGCAACCGGTATGGCTGCCCGAGCCCAAAACCAGAAAACCATTAGCACAGTCTACAGGTTGTATTTATGAAGGGATTTCATTGTAACTTGGTGAGAAGCCTCTGTATAATGCCTAGATGAGAACATCCCCTTTTGGGCATGATCTATCAATCGTGATGGCGGCCCAAGCCCGAAACCCAAAAACTTTTAACACAGTCTGCAGGTCATGTTTAATGTGGAGGGATTTCATTGTAACTTGGTGGGATGACGCCTTATGATGTCAGATGTGAATTTCCCCATTTGGGCATGATTGGGCAACTGTGACGGCTAAAGGTGCCCGAAGCCCGAAAACCTTGAGCACAGTCTACAGGTCATATCTATGAGGGGATTTCATTGTAACTTGGTAGGATGACTCCAAATAATGTCTAGATGAGAACGTCCCATTTTGATTGCGATCATTCAGCCTTGATGGGTGCCCGAGCCCAAAAACCTTTAGCATAGGTAAAAGGTCATATTTATGGAAGGATTTCATTGTAACCTATTAGATTGACTCCATATATTGCCGAGATGATGACATCCCCTTTTGGTCGTGATTGGTCAACTGTGATGGCTACAAGTGCCTGAAGCCCAAAAACCTTGAGCACAGTCTACAGGTCATATTTTTGAAGGGATTTCATTGTAACTTCGTAGGATCCCTCCAGATGATGCCCAGATGAGATTGTCCCCTTTGGTTGCGATCATTCAACCATGATGGCTGCCCAAGCCCGAAGCCCAAAAACCTTAAGCACAGTCTACAGGTCATATTTATGAAGGGATTTCATTGTAACTTGGTAGGTCAACTTCATATAATGTCTAGATGAGAACGTCCCCTTTTGGACATGATTGGGCAACTTTGACGGCGGAAGGTGCCCGAAGCCCGAAAACCTTTAGCACTGTCTACAGGTCATATTTATGAAGGGATTTCATTGTAACTTGGTAGGATGACTCGAAATAATGTTTCGATTTGAATGTCCCATTTTGGCCGTGATCATTCAGCCTTGATGGGCGCCCGTGCCCAAAAACCTTTAGCATAGGCAAAAGGTTATATTTATAGAAGGATTTCATTGTAACCTGTTAGGTTGACTCCATATAATGCCTAGATGATGACATCCCCTTTTGGTCATGATTGATCAACTGTGATGGCTACAGGTGCCCGAAGCCCGGAAACCTTGAGCACAGTCTACAGGTCATATTTATGAAGGGATTTCATTGTAACTAACAGGATCACACCAGATGATGACCAGATGAGATTGTCCCCTTTGGTTGTGATCATTCAACCATGATGGCTGCCCGAGCCCGAAGCCCAAAAACCTTTAGCACACTCTACAGGTCATATTTATGAAGGGATTTCATTGTAACTTGGTAGGTTAACTTCATATAATGTCTAGATGAGAACGTCACCTTTTGGACACGATTGGGCATCTTTGACAGCTTCAGGGGCCCAAAGCCCGAAAACCTTTAGAACAGTCTACAGGTCATAATTATGAAGGGATTTCATTGTAGCTTGGTAGGATGACTCCAAATGGTGTCCAGATGAGAACGTCCCCTTTTGGTCATCATCATTCAGCCTTAATGGCTGCCCAAGCCCAAAAACCTTTAGCATGTCTGTAGGTCGTATTTATGGAAGGATTTCATTGTAACTTGTTAGGTTGACTCCATATAATGCCTAGATGATGACATCCCCTTTTGTTCGTGGTTGGTCAACTGTGATGGCTACAGGTGCCTGAAGCCTGAAAATCTTGAGCACAGTCTACAGGTCATATTTATGAAGGGATTTCATTGTAACTTCATAGGATCACTCCAGATGATGTCCAGATGAGAATGTCCCCTTTTGGTTGCGATCATTCAACCATGATGGCTGCCCAAGTCTAAAGCCCGAAAACCTTTAGCACAGTCTTCAGATCATATTTATGAAGGGATTTCATTGTAACTTGGTAGGTTGACTTCATGTAATGTCTAGATGAGAACAGCCCCTTTTGGAAACCATTAGGCAACTGTGTTGGCTACAGGGGCCCAAAGCCCGAAAATCTTTAGCACAGTCTACAGGTGATATTTCTGAAGGGATTTCATTGTACCTTGGTAGGATGACTCTAAATAATGTCTAGATGAGAACGTCCCCTTTTGGTCGCGATCATTCAGCCTTGATGGCTGCCCGAACCCAAAACCCCAAAACCTTTAGCATAGTCTATTGGTCATATTTATGGAAGGACTTCATTGTAACCTGTAAGTTCGACTCCATATTCTATCTAGATGATGACATCCGTTTTTGGTCGTGATTGGTCAACTGTGACGGCTTCAGGGGCCCGAAGCCCAAAAACCTTGAGCACAGTCTACAGGTCATATTTATGAAGGGATTTCATTGTAACTTTGCAGGATCACTCCAGAAGATGCCCAGATGAGAATGTCCCCTTTTGGTTGCGATCATTCAACCATGATGGCTGCCAGAGCCCAAAGCCCAAAAACCTTTAGCACAGTCTACAGGTCATATTTATTAAGGGATTTCATTGTAACTTGGTAGGTTGACTTCATATAAAGTCTAGATGAGAACGTCCCCTTTGGACGCAATTGGGAAACTGACAGCTACAGGGGCCCGAAGCCCGAAAACCTTTAGCACAGTCTACAGGCCATATTTATGAAGGGATTTTAATGTAACTTGATAGGATGACTCGTTTTGGAATAATTTCACTGTAACTTGGTAACTTTTGTTGATATACGTTAACTGTGAGGGCCACATACATTAACTGTGACAGTCCTTCGTGTGAGTAAATTTTACGGGTGCAAAAAAGTGCACTCGCAAATTGTGTTGCGAGTGCGATTTTGTGCAAATCGCACTCGCAAAATTCCCCATAGTTTCACAACGATGTATGTAATTGTTTGAGACAGATGTGTTTAAACACAGCTACCATACTCACCCGTGTCGAGGCCCATATTCGTGATTAAGCCCACCCCTCGCTTTTGCAGATTTATGAACAGGGTGTCCTACTCGTGTCAAAGCTCCCCCTCCCCCCCCCCCCCCCCCCCCCAAGTTTCAAATTGGACGAAAGTTGCTTGAGATGTCAAATTTACAGGCATCAAATGGAAAAACAGGTGACTCATTGCAACACTGTACTTACAGTACCCCGGTATCAAATAGAACTGTAATACTGAATTATGTATATTTTTGGGAGTTGAGGTTTTTGTGTTGTTAAATTCGTCTTTTGTGTAATACATTATGTCTGTGTTCAGTGTAATATGTCTTTATTAAAAAATTATATACATGTATCCCAAGCAAAATTGACTTGTTTATTTTATTGTCGACCTCGTTTTGGAAGCTGTGACTTGTTTCAAATAAGTGTGCAGACTGCTGTCAATAGTTGTCTGAAACACGCCCATAACATATAGTTTTGACTTTTCACAGTGGTTGAACATCCTCACAAAGATACTGATTGAACACTGCCACTTTCGAGCGGTGCACAACTCACTCATTGTGAAAGAACATGATGTATGACTTATTGGTTTAATAAAACATGCTCATTTATCATTTCATCATGCTCTGCAACATGTGAAGTTATGACTTTCAGTGTAAAATCAATTTTTTGAATATTGCCAAGGGAGTCAACTATTTGTTATTCATATTCCGCTGTGTAATTTTTATCTGGTCTCCATATTATGATTTTTTTTTATTGATTTTGTGTGAAGTTCTATTTAGTTTATTCGTAATAAATGTAGATATTTAAAAAAAAAACAACCATTTTTAAACAGACTATGTTTGTCTGTTTTCAAGGGGGTGGTTTTGCAGTGTTGATTGACATACTGAACTTACGTCCATTTCCAGCTTCCAGAGCAATCTGCACAAAAAATGAAAACAACACCGCATGGTTTTCTGTTTGTTTTATTTATTCAAAACCCGAAATCCAAAAATGAAACCTATGTACAAGATAATTATAATAATTTTTAAAGCAAATTCTGCTTAAATTAGCATTGTACTTTCGGTTTCGTTTACTGGATGAATGGAGATGTATAATGACATGCGCAGTGAATAAAGGAAACTGGAAATGTTTCAGTTTTCACTGACAATATCGATTCGGACCTCTTGCGGAGCGGATGGTGATATGGAGGTGGGGGGGGGGGGGGGGGGGCATATAACAGCAGTTTTCGTTTTACCATAAACCAGTGGACTTGTAATAACGAAATAGATGTCCATTCTGACTTGAAGCGTGGCAATGCTTGTGAGTTGAGTGCAATTTAAGTGAAGTTGAACTGTTTGATGACAGGCGCGATTTTTTTGCGCTCGTCTTTTTTAAATTACGGGCGCTTGCGAGCGCAATAGCGCCCGTCTCACGCGAAGGACTGCTGTGAGGTCATATTGACCCACCCCTCAGCTCTTTAGTACAGTGTACACCTCATATTATTTTTATCATAAACATAGCATACAGGGAACAGAAATGAACATATTCCCAATTATCACAATTCTTGTCTTATTTCATAATCCTTGCATAAACACTGAACATTATCCTTTTCATCAAACACAACACACAAGTTAAGCTACAGTGTCATTGACACTTTCATTTAAAAAATCCCCGGCAGACACCGCGTCACACGGTGTAATTATGAATGAATAAATCACCGTATCCGTACCGCGTTCAAGGGTGAAAAAGATTAGTGACTTTTTTTTTACACTGGAAGTCTTGATTACCAATAAAACAATGTGCTCCCGTAACTCTTTTGAAGGGCCGTCGGAGATAAAACAAACTTGAAAATTGAAACTTAAAATTAAAAGACAGGTGGATATTGTTTCCGACACCCTTCCCTCCACCGACAGACATGAAATATCTCGCATAACCTTTCCAGAAAGCTGACTGACATTTAATTATAAATGCAGATCAGAAGAAGTGAATTACACTCGTACCGATATTGCGACAAATCAATGGCTAGCCAAATAGTTATTATCATCCATCAGCGAAACCACGTGAAACTAGGCGCCCTCTGCAAATTTACCCAAATCGTCTGCTGCTATTTCCCCCAAATCATCAAGTCATCGAAAGAATGCAATCAAAACTGGCGAGGAGGGGTTAGGCTATCGTAAAGAGATCTCTGCGGAGGGGGTGGGGTACGATATAAAGAAAAGCCTGCACTTGAAAAGTACCTAGATGGCACATTTGGGGGGGGGGGGGGGGTGCACTGCTGTTCAAACTAAGATCAGGATCACTGAAGCTTAGTTGGGGGAAAATTGGGAGAGATGAGGAAAAGGGGTGCCAAATGTGCCACTCTGGACAAGTGGAGACCCTGGAACATTTTTTCTTGGAAATAAAATTTACTGGATGTATAATAAAGAAATGGGGTGAAGAAACAAAGGATACATGTAGATGGCTGAGGTGGGGACATGAGGGAGAGGGTCAATTTCAAGACACACATGTAGTTGGTGTTCTGTAATAAAAATATGCATTTGTTTGAAAGCTGAACAATAAATTATTCAGGAGACTTTTGAACCCACAGGCCCAAATCACGTTGTTGCCATTTGCAAACGCTGTGGGAAACGCAGGTAAACTAGATTTCTGATCATATTGTAGGTTTCAGAAATCGGCTTTTGAGCGAGTTTGTGGGCCGGTTGAGACTCGTCAACATTTAAAAAAAACTTTAAAAGATTTTAAAAAAGCGATGTTACTGATCGGAATGAAAATACTCAGATTCAGGCAGTATAGGCAGCAATCCCACATGCAATTGAAATCAGATATAAAAATAAAAAATATCGTAACTGACACAATGTTGACATTTGACGCTGCATGGATCCGAAAAGTTCCAATTTATCGAAAGTTCGGTGACATTAAAGTTAACTTTACAGACGAAATGGAACACAAGAACAAGGGTTAAATCCAGAACTGTAATTCCAAAGAAAACACAGAGTAGGCTACATTTACTTAAAGAAACCAAAATTACCCCCCCCCCCCCCCCCCCCAACCCCCCTTTTCAAATCGACAAAGGTAAAAATTTTGAAACAAAAGTGTGCGGAGATGTAAATGGATGTGAACAGATCAACACTTGCACAAGAATAGACCCTGTCTGTGCGTGTAAATCCTCAGCGCATCAAACTGAGAACGAAAAGTATCAAGCCTACAGTTTTAACTGCACCCGTCTTTTATTTTATGGAAGTATAGCCTATGGTATCTTGCGTTTGTGGCTGTAAAATTGACGAGCACTTTTATTCAGAAATCCTTGGTAGCTAAGAGAAGCAGAGTATTTTAAGGTCCATCAATGAATGTCATGAAGGATTCAGCAGGATGAGTTTCTCCCCCCCCCCTCCCCCCCACCCCCCTCCCTACAAAACATGCTCCAATACAGTTTAGTGTAGTCCTACAGGCCTACTTTGTCCCGAGTTTCGGTGAAAAGTGAAAATGAAATCATATAGGCTTATAAAAATTTTTTTTTTAATTCAGAAAATGATGGCCCGATCCCTAGGCAGATTCAATTATTTTTTAAAAATGATTTCCTGAAAAACATGTCTCAGTGACGAATGGGAGCAAAATGGAGGCGAGTGGAAAATCACTCACCTCCGAGTTTGCAAGAGTGAAAAATGTGAGGAGAGTGATTTTGATTCAATGTTTATCTTCATTTTTTTAATGCTGTTGAATTGTACAATCAAAGTGTATTTTTTTCTAAATTAAGTTAATGTTATTGTTTGCCTGTGGTTCAGAATAAAATTGCAAGCTTGAAATCTCATGTTTGTTTATTAAATGTATTACCAGAATTCCTGAAATGAACTTTTATCTTGTAAGATCTAGATAATCTGAAGTGAACTATATATTATGGCATGTACAAAAATTTATTTTGCAATTTCCATTGACAAGCGTCCTTTGAAACGAATGTATGAATACAACTGAACACGGATGGAAATTTTGACTGTGAAAATATATGTAACCCACTAAAATTAGTTCTGGATTTAAAGTGGCAGATTATTAAAATCATGCAAAATTGATGCGTAAATTCCAAATCAGACACATTAATTAGTGTCACTGGTGAATTGGAGTGACAGGCGTCACATGTGTAAATGAAAATAAGGAACTGGGCAACATTCCACATGTCTTTGATAAAAAAAAATACGGAAGTTTTAAAACGTTTCTCAGATCTCAGAATGACCACCATTTTTTTTATATCTGAACATGTGTGTTCGTTTTCTGGCAGGTGTAAGGTCTGGGCGAGTTGTCAATGTACAACTCTCTTACTGTTAGCTTGTTGTGTGTGGATGTATAAGAGAACTACATATACTGTGTGTCAAGTTCATAACGACGAAAAGGAAATTGTTTGGAATTGTACTTTAAACGCTTCAAATTGTGAGTGATTAAAAATTTCCCAACATCAGAAATTAATTGAATGTTTCTGTTGATGCAACTCAAATGGATAAAAAACACCCAAGAACAGAGACGAGCGATTATTTGCGCACCTTGAACAATTTTTGCTTGAGCGATGGTGTGCGAGAGCAATCGCGTGCCTTTCCCATTCGTCACTGAATTGTCTGTAGACTCTTTTAAAAATGGAATGAGCTCGGTCCAACGAGAGCTCACGACCTGAGCTATAATTAAGATGATGCAAAAAAAAGAAGATTTTTTTCAGTTGGACTTGTTTGGGCTTATTACAGATCTATCTGTTTAACATTCCATTGAATGCAGCCAAGGCTTAACTAATAATTAAATGGTGAAAACTACTTTCATTTTCAAAAGTGGGGGTTGGGCAAAAAATTTTTCAT